>VZTE01004978.1:408774-446695 GCA_013397775.1 Eulacestoma nigropectus | reverse complement strand
AGCCACCGGGGTCTGAAGGAGTTTGAGCATTGGGAGTGGAGACTTGGCTAGGTGAAGCGGGCGTCTGGCGGGGGTTGGAGGGATGTTCAGCCCGGCCGTGTGCGCAGGGGTGTTCGGAGAGCTGTGCCTGCGGGGCGTGTGAGCTGCCGGGGCCGGGCAGGGCTCCTGCGAGCGCGGGTGGCTGTGGTCAGGAGGCCTGGCTGGGCGACCTGTGGAAACTTTAGGAATGCAGCCGTTCTGTGCAGAGGCCCGATTCAAATCCCATCGAAGCGTGCGCGGGCAGTGCGCTGAAATCGGTGCGGTTTGGAACAACCTGATGAACACACCCCCCGGCTAAGATCCCGCAGATTCAGGCTTAATGATTTTATTATGAAGCCTTTTCTGTAATTATTTTTCTCTTGGGATAACGAGGGTAGTAGGATTGAGTCTATGTATAGTTCTATAGAGGATTCGTGTGATAGATGTGCACTGGTTATGGAAAATAAATGTGTATGAAAGTTTAAAGGGCACCTACTTGAATTGTTTTTTTTTTTTTTTTTTTTAAATCTAGGTAATAATTCTTACTTGATAAGAGTTCAGAGCTGGATAATTAGTAGTGCTTGGGGTCTTTCCTGTATCCATAGATGGGGGGGAAAAAAAAGGAAAGAAATCCAAAACAAACAACACACAAAGGAAAATAGCAGCAGAAATGCAATTTATCCCCATATTGCTTCAGAGCAATTTTTTACAGCACTGAGAATCAGCCTGACACAGTTGGGTCATCGGACCCTGTTTGTAGCTCTTCACTGAGTCTGTCAAATGCCATGAGTTGTGGCTATGGTGTCTGGGTCAGACCATCCATGGTACTGAGGCCTGACAGGCTGGAACAGTTTTGTTGCTACATAGCCAACGCTTGACACTTGAGTGGTAGTCTTAGGATGAAGAGCACCATAATGGGCTTCTGGTCCTGTCATTCTCCCCTTTGTACTGAAAGTCTTAAGGGGTAGAGGATGCTTAGAGGAACTTCTGTGTGTACCTAATAGGAAAAAAGAGTGAAATTCTCAAGTGGAGCACAATAATCTGAAATATAACTGGATTATATAGGTATAATCTGCATAAAGTGTGGGAATGTACTGTTCTCTTTGTCAACCCTCAACATGCTTCCAAGTAGTAGGACTGTTAGAGGTTGCTGGTATTTTCTGTCTTACACTTAGGAGTATGTGTACATACAAAAATATTGTGCTTGCATGTATTTACTTCCTTGAATAGTAAACCTACCTCCTAGATGAGATGAGCATTCTCATAGATGAGCCTATTAGGCTACGTTTAGTGTACATAATAAACTGTCAAGTCACCTTTGGTAACCAGGTGCACATATTTACCCTGTTTGGAGGAATATTTCTAACTGTCATTATCTGGTTGGTTTCTGCTTTCTCTGTTTATACTTTTGAGTACTATAAACTAAGAAAGCTTGAAATTTAACATTGTAAATACATTACCTGTGTATTTCTTTAGAGACTGTTAGTGTGGGAGTTTTCAAAGCTTAATGTGAGGGTTCTTCCAAGTAATTTTAAAGTATCAGATTAAAGTTCTCTGCTCTTGGCATTGTGTTTCTGCGTGCTTTTAAACCTGAAATGATTGAACTGCAAAGGTGCTTCCCAAAAGTAGCTCTGGCTGTGTGGCCCTGAGTGTGTGGGAAGGGCAAGTGGGTTTTCCAAGTGGGTTGTGCTTCTGTTAATGAGAAAAGCAGGCATGAAATGAATACAGAGGTCCAACTGCAAAACACTGGGAGGGTACTAGGACTGGCACGATCTGGCTGTGATTTGTCAACTGGAACTCCTTCCAAATTAAGAAGTGGCATGGAGCCAGCAGCATTTGACTCGCAGACCTGGGCTTCTGAATTGCGAGCAAAGTATATTGAAGGGTGTCCACTCCTGAGAGATGGCATAAATTGTTGCAGTGACCAATACTGTTCATAATAAGAGATGAGACATCCTGAAGAGCTTCAGAATTTAATTGGACTTGAAAGCAAAGTGATCTGGGTGCTGGTTTTGCAGTGTATGCTATCTGGATAATGCAATTAAAAAGCAGCACACAGTGTTCTGGTGTGTATTCATATGCACACTTGATGACTGTGCCCTTGGGTGGAATGGCATTTTAAAGCTAGAGGTTTCAGAGGGTTGTGACTTTGTCACTTCTATGGACTGCCTGTGATGCATGGATGAAAGCATCGTAGAGTCAGCAATGGCATTAATATTGTTAAAAGGTGCCTGAGAATTTGGTCCACTAGTCAAGTTCAGCAAAGTACTGGCACCGTTAGGTCTTACAGCCATATTCTCTACTCCAGAAGGAAGTCCAGTGGCTGTGCCATTGGTAGTCTGGTTTTGACCCCACTCTTAAGCATGGGGATAGAGAGGAAGAAGTACCTTATAAACATGAATATTATTTTTCCAGTTTCTGAAGTTGTGGCAAGAGAGAACGTATATGACAAAAGAGAGACTGATGGTCATGGGGAAGATACAATTTTTGTATCTTTATGTTGCTGTAGCTGGGTAGATGTCCAAGAAGAGGACACTGAAGAACATTTTTGTTGCTTTTTTTCCCCTGATACGCTAAGAAGCTGGAAGAGGCACGAGTGTGCTATGTGTGGCTGGTGGGTAATGGCAAAATAGCTGGAGAGTCTTGGAGAGCCTGTAAAGCCTTGTTGATAAGTGCTGTGTTATCTTACTATGTCAGATCTAGTTCATTAATCTCTATATGCAAACAAATAGCACCACGGTGCTGATTATGCAGACTCATTTTGCATGTGAAACTCTTTTTGTGCAGCCCGTATTTGCTTTGGCTGCATTTGGATTTTCAGCCATTTGAAATGGGATAAAAAAGTATAAATAGTGTAATTACTAGTACTTTGTCTTGAAGCATGGGTTAATTTGCCATCCAGTTTCATTCATCTTTTGTATGGAGCCTTGTTCAGATATCACAAGCAGCCACGTATGTACCATGCTGGGGTTAATGCAGTCTGTGGAAACTGCTGGGTTTGATGATATGGAAAGGAGGTTTTGAAGTAGGGTCCATCAGCAGTCTCTGATGCTAAGTACTTCATCAGGTACTTAGAAGAAAACCCCACTGCAACTAGCAGAGCTGTGCTAATTTGCCTGTAAACCATTAGAGTGCTGTGATTGAGAATGTGGGCTAGTAGTGAACATGGGCTTGTGATAACATGCCAGCATGTTGCGATGTTTTCTCTACTGTTATGAATAGTAAAGGGGTTAGTGCTTTCTTCTGTTTAGCCCAGTTGAGCTGCCAGTTTATCTCCCGCCCAACTTCTGTCACCCAGGCTTAGAGTATGGACACAGGACATTCCTAATCAAGCTGACTATGGGTGCTGCACCTGTTCCTCACCCATGGAACTACCTATTCCAGATCCTGGCTCGTTTGTGGGCACCTCTTGGTAGTTCAGAAGGATGAATTTCCCAGAAGTGGATTTGTTCCTGCAAATACATAGCTCCCAAAATGATCAGATGAAGAGTCTGAAAACTAAAGGCCCAGAGAGCTGTGCGGTGATAGCAGAGGAATAAAAAAACCCGAGCAGTGTAAGCAAGACTTTAACTTCAGGCTTACACTTTAACATTGGGCTCAGTTTTACCCACCTTGTGAAGTGAAATTTACAACAGGTACAAAGTAAGGAGCATGAACAAGTCTGTGCCAGAGGTTTCAGAGTGGGGATGGCAGGTGTTGGTAGGAGTTCATGAAAAATTATGGTTTTGGACACAATTTTTGTGGTTTGTTATATTTTGGGTTGATTTTTTCACCCTTTTTTTGGCTTTTAAAGATCAAGACATCTCTGTGATATATTGGATGCAGAAGAATCTTCAGAGCTTGTGTGGAAGAAATCAGTTGCCTGTTACTTATGTGTGTTCTTGTGCTGCATTGAATTCACTCTCTGCCCTTTTGCTCCTTTCTCTGCATTCTTTCTAAAGCCAGGTGTGAATTCATTGCTGTCCTTTAAATCAGACTTTCAGCTTTGGTGTTTGAATGGACTATAGGCTCATTGAGGACAAAAAAAGTGGGTTTTCCTGCTTGATTAGCAAAGTGTTATTTAATTTAGCTTTCATATGTGTGTGCAAATGTATTTTAAGAGGCAATTTGCAAAATACAAGCTTCAAATACCTGATTTGCTTAGTGAGAGAGACCTTGTAAGACACATTAGGAACTTAAGAGGAGAGTTAGACGTTCCCTTTCAGACTAATAATGATAATGTTATTTTTATAAATACTGCTAGTTATTAGAACACCAGAACTCAGGTCCTGAACTTGGAGCCTCTTAGGCTAGGCTGTGCACAAACTCCTGCTTTGTCTGCTTCTGCAGAGAGTATCATGAGATATGAATGGACACTGATGGACTGTAAGGAACAACTAAAGAGTGAGACGAGAGAGGCAGATAAACACCAGCAGCTTAGCTGTATATTTGTATGTAGATAAAGTTAATTTTTTAAATTTCAGACTTCATTTGGTTTCTTGTTGTTCTTGAGTGAAAACCTGCCTAGTGAAGTTGGTGTGGAAAATTCATTACTAGACTTGGGAATTTTTTTTTTCTTCCTTATGAAAAATTTTAAAAGTTTATACATGATATGGATTACTGGAGGCAGAGCTTGGGGGTGGTGAGAAAATAACATAGTATTTCTTTCTCCACTCTCCCCTATTAAAGAATGGATAGGACTGATTTGCTGAGGATTTTTTCAAGTAATTTTGTTGTTGTTGTCGTTGTTTGGATGCAGACCAAACATAACCACATTGCCTCTAAAAGGAATTGTATTAGAAAACTGTAACTACGTGAGAATAAAGGTGAAGGCGCTAACAGTTCTGATCTTTATTTGCCATATTCTTTTCAGTCTAGAATGAGGTCAGTTGAGAATTATCAGTTGACAGCCTTCAGGCATTCAGTACATACCAGTGGGTAGAGATGTGCTGCTCAGTCTTTGTCACAGAATATTTAAGTTGGGAAGGGACCCTTGGAGATCATCTGGTCCAAGCCCCTGGCTCAGGCAGGGTCACGTAGAGCTGATTGCCTAGGACCACGTCCAGGTGGGTTTTGAATATCTTCGAGGAGGGAGACTCCACAGCCTCTTTGGGCAAACTATGCCAGTGCTGGGTCACTCTCACAATGAAGAAGTGTTTCCTGATGTTCAGCGGGAACCTCCTGTGTTTCAGTGTGTCACCATCGCCTCTTGTCCTGAGAAGAGCCTGGCTCTGTGTTCCCTCCATTCAGGTGTTTTTAGACATTTTTAAGATTCCCCTAAGCCCTCTCTTCGCCTGGCTGAACAGTCCCAGCTCTCCTCATAGGAGAGAAAATCCAGTCTCTTAATCACAAAATCATAGAACAGTTTGGAATGGAAAGCACCTTAAAGATCACTTAGTTCCAAGCCTCTTGCCGTGGGCAGGAATGTCAATCACTGACTAGACCAGGTTGCTCAGAGCTCCACCCAACCTGGCCTTCAATACTTCAGGGCTGGGGCATTCACCACTTCTCTGGGCACCTGTTCCAGTGCTTCACCACTCTTTGAGTAAAGAATTTCTTCATAACAGCTACTCTAAACATGCCCTCTTTTCATTTTAAAACTGTCGCTCTTTGTCCTGTCACTATCTGCCCATATAAAAAGTCCCTCTCCCTCCTTTTTATAAGTCCCCTTGAGGTACTGGAAGACTGTGATGAGGTTTCTCCAAAGCCTTCTCTTCTCCATGTTGAAATAATTCTAGTGGCCTTTTGCTGCACTTTCTCTGGTGTGTCCATGTCTTTCCTGTATTTGGGATCCCAGAACTGAACCTGTCATTCCAGGTGTGGCCTCTCCAGTGCCTTAGTAGAGGGGGCAGGATCACCTCCCTCCATCTGCTGTCAATACTTTGTCTAATGCAGCCCAGGACATGGTTCAGCTTTTTGCCGCAAGGGCTCATTGCTGGCTCATGTTCAACTTGGTGTCCACCAGGAACCCAGGGGCTTTTCTAGGAAGCTGTTCTCCAGCTGGGCGGCCTCCAGCACAAACTAGTGGCTGGAGTTGTTCCTCCCCAGGTCCAGGACTTCACATGTCCCCTGGTAGGATTTCTTGAGGTTCCTGTTGGCTCATTTCTCTAGCCTGTCAAGGTTTCTCTGGGTGGCAGCATGACTGTCAGGTGTATCACCCACTCCTCCCTATCTTGTGATCCCTGACCAGGGATCAAGATGAGGCTGACCAGCCAGCCTGTAGTTCCCTGGGTCTTCTTGGAGATAGAAGTGACTTTTTTTTTTTCATTTGAAAAGTAAGTATTGAAGAAAGTGCTTTTCATGGGCTGGTAATTAGCATTTGTAATGTGTCCTGTGACAAGTGCAGATGTACAGACCATCTGTGCCTTTCTTGATCCAGTGCCTCTTCCAAGCTTTCTTCAGACCCAAGGTTACAGAGACGTCTAAGAGTCCTGTAAATCAGCTTTGAACCCTCGAGTCCTACTCTGTTTTCCCAGCTGCCAGATTAGAAATTCTAGCATTACAAGAGCACCAGAGAGCTCTTACTAGACTGTGGGATAAATCGGTGCCTCAAAGATGAGAGCTTGGCTGCTTGGCCAGCCAGGAGTGTGCTGGTCCTTGCTGGTGTCTGCTCTGTAAATACTGCTGTGGATTGAGCAATGATGCTTTTGGGTTTTTATCCCTCAGAATGAGAGTCCCCATTGGCTTTATAATACTTTCAAGTGATTTATTGAATTGCTTATTTCTAAAAATAGTGAGCAGCTTGACTAACACTGCAGCTTAAAGCCAGCCCAAATTCTACAGGACAGTAGATTAAAAGAGAAATTCTTAAATGTTTTTGTTTATTTACAAAAATTGAACAGGAAATATAAGGTGAATGAAAAGAATGTTCATTAGCTCCTCTGAGAATCAGCTTTAATTTCATGAACCTGTGTTCATGTCTTTCACTGTAGCATGTTGCTGAACAGAGCACGTAGGAATTTAATGTTGCTGCTGCTGCTGCTGCTGCTGAACAGGCTGTGATGGGATCACTTTCGCTGCTCTGGCACCTTGCCAAACCTTCCAATCTCAAAAGATTATTGCGGTGACATTTGTCTTACTGTATTAAAAAGTACATGTGTGGGTGGTATTTGTTGTTTGACAACAAAACTAATGAAGACAGGAAACTGAACAACTTCTGTTGCTTGAACTTTGTTTTGGATAAAAATACAGATCTTTTTATTTGTGTTTTTGCAAAACATACAGAGTCTAATTTCCATAAAATCCTGACCCAGCTGAAGTTGATGGAAAAGTACTGCTAGTTTAAGCAGATTTAGGCTTTCAGCCCAATTACTTGAACATGAGTGTGAATCTACTAGTATCCTAAAACCTTTTCACAGTGGTCCTAATAATTGTAAAAGACTGTTATTATCACTGAACACAGAATCAGAGGGAAGGTAAAATGCCTCAGTGATCACATACCGAAGTGTGAAATTATATAGCTCAATGTTTTACCATCTTTAATGTGTTTTTTTACATGGTGGAGAAAAGATTATTTGAACTTTGGATGGGCAGTGCTGTTAAAACAAGCAGTAAAGATTGGATGGTTACTTAAATTTTATTTTCTGCTTCAGCAGATAAGGTGGCTGATGCCTACATCAAACTGACATAGAGAGCAAATTGTACAATCACCTTCTATAAGCTGGACTTCATAAAGCTGGTGAGATAAACATTTGAGCCAGCCTGATCTTTTATGTATATATGCATATCCCTTTGCAGTGCTGTAAAAAAACTCTCACTGGATTGAAAATGCTTTTTACCTCATATTTCTCAATACTTTTTCTTTCTACAATGCAATGATGACAAATGTGAGTACTTCCAGAGGAAAAAAAATCTGATTTTTCTACTTTAAAATACTTTAAAGAGAACACTGTGATGCAGTTCTTGCTGCCCTTAGGTCTAGGTCAGTGGTGATCCATATGGCCATGGAAAGCCACTCATATCTGGCTTACAGAGCTATATGGAAAAAGCAGTGAAATGAATAAGGGTGAATTGGTGGTTGCTGAGGATTTACAGTGATATTTTGCGTCAACATGTGTGGCCAGCACTGTTTCAGACAATTGTCCTTACTTTCTCAGAGCGGGAGAGAAGTGGTTGGTCTTGCAGCTGTTTCTTTTTCCATGCTGGTAGGTCCATCTGCTGGAGCAGCAGCATGGATAGTATAGAGTGCTTTGTGCCTGGGCACTGGATGAAACAGATGGAGTTTGTGGATTTTATGTTTCATAAGTTCAATAAAGGGTAAAGCATTCCCCTTGCTGTCCTTCAGTCTTTCTCCAGCTCCCAGTTACTCACAGGCAACCTCGTGCTTGTGCCAGAATTCATTACGTGCTTTTGTGGGCTACTGAAACAGCGGAAAACATGTACAGCAGAGCCTGTAGACTCTGTGGTGTCCTTCAGTTATGGTGTATCAAGGAAGGGCTTGCCAGGTATCTTGATAGTGCAGAGGAAAAGATGGGATATCACAGCTAGGACAGGCATACGGAGGAAAGGGAAGGTTAGAAATGGAGCAGGCCTTCATCCTTTAGAAGACAGAAGCCATTTGGCAACTGTGCTTAACTATGCTTAACTTTGGGCTTGGTGGTCTTTCACTTTCTTTGTGAAGGCTCTTCTCCCATGAGATATTACTGCATCCCTGTAGTGGTTTGATAGATGGCTGTTTTCTGGAGCAGTTGAAGAAGAGAAGGTTGTGTTTGGCTTCTGCATGTTTTTACTAGTGTTATTCTATCGCTTTCAAGGGGAATGAGTTGTAACTCTGTGATACTGTTTATTGTACAGTCAGACACAAAAATGAACTCCTGGTTTTTGGCACCTCTCCTAATCTGAACAGGAAACTGCTACATGTTTTTGTCTCAAGCTGAACCCAGACTTGGGAGAATCTTCTAGTGGAGGCAGTGCTTCTTGCTTGTTCACCTCCGCTGAGGGATCACTGAGGGATTGTGCTTTCTACTTCCAGACTCGAGATCCGTTAGAGGAGATAAGGACTTGTGCTTTATTCTTATCTTGTAATATCTCCTCCAGGCTTTCAGCATCAGGGATCAGCACTGGCCCTTTGATTCACAACACCTATTTCATTCAGAAGTTAAAACAGTTGCATACATCTGTGAATTACCTTGGTTCAATTTCATTGAAGTGCCGTAATTTAAACAAACAAAAAAGAGCAAAGTCCCAGGATGTAAAGGCAAATGGATTACATTACCATACCCTTTTAAGTGGTCTAAGATCTGCAGTATCTCGTCTCAGCTGGCTGCTTTCAAAGTCAGACAACAACTTCTGACCTCAGAAATCTCACACTACTGTATTCTATTTGCAAGAGATCTTGAAAATAAAGCCAGCTTGTTTTTATTTTCACTAAAAATATCCTGCTATATATCTGTATCCAGTCAAGAGGAGGAGGGCTTTCAAATGCAGATGAACCAATCAAGGTTTTTTTACTGAGAAGCAGTGAGGCAGCATTTCCAAAACCTTCTGCTAAGTGTGGGGAGTTCCCCACTGCCTCTATAGTTTGATTTTTGTGAGCTCTTAAGTTGCTCGATCCTGAATGAGATTGTAGAAGTGGTAGTAGTTCTTTGAGCTGCTGCCATCCTTACTGATCCCAAACCACCAGCAGATAAAAGGAGAAACAAGTGGAGTGTCTTGTACATCTTCAGCTATAGTCTTGAAATAGTTAAAAGATACTTTATTTGCACATGAAATTCAGGTAGCAAAGACCATATTGATATATCAGTAAGAGAGTCCATACCTAATGCTGTATTAAGCTATATAAGCTTTTGTGTACAACTTTTTAATCGAGATAGAATCAAAATTAGGTGCAGCAAAGACAGCAGATACTTTACCACTGGGTTCTAGGACCCTCTTTGCATCTCTTGCAAGTAGGAAAAAAACACCATTTCATAGAAAATAGATATTCACAGGCATACCATAGAAAATACCCTGACATGAGGTTTCAGAACTTCGGCCAATGCAGTGAGAACACCTGGTTTGATGTTGCTCACTACTTGCAGCTTATAATTACCTCTAGTAATGCAGTAGAAATAAGAACAAAAAAGGTTTGTTTGAACTTCCCTGCTACCCTACATTAGCATGCTTGGTTTTGTCTCCAATTCCAGGGTTTTTTAAGCTTCCGCAGAGGTGACCAGCAGGACCCAAGTGTATCCTCCTCTTTTCTCCTTCTGTGCTCCTTGTCTAGCCCAGGGCACACATTTCCAGGCCCTCACCTGTTCTCTGTGTGGCCACAGGTTGCCCTGGTGGCATTGGCCATTGCTTACACTGCTTTCACTGCAGGAGAGGTCAGGAGAACCTGCTGCCTGGCAGGAACCCTTTCTTCCTGCTTGCAGGGCCAGGCACATAGGTCCCTGTGAGAAAAAAAAAAGTGATAATTTGTTTACTTCATTTTAAATTCACTTTTTGTGCAACCAGTAATTGGGAAGGCAATTATGACTGCCCATTCCTGGCCTGCAAGTCCTGCTAAAAGTGTGGTGGAGTACCAAGTACTCAATGGTGAGCATGCTTAGCAAAGATTGAAGAGCAGTAACTGAATTCCTAATTCCTAATCGCAACTGTGATCCTCCACTTTTCTCCCGTTTAAGGCTTTCCACTGCAGCATCTGTATTTTTAGATGTATACAGGCAGTGTGTTTCTCAGGCACTTGTTTTATTTAAGAAAAGGAAAACAGGGCTGAAATACCTGTGCTGAGATCTGTCAGCGATGCCAAGCCTGGGGGCCAATGTCCAGCTGGAACCCAGGTAGCCAGGTTTGCACGGCGGCGAGTGTAGGTCACACTCTTGTGTGCACAGCATAGCCAGGACACAGAACACAGAGGCTTAAACACTGCAAGCAAATTTTGAAGATACATACTTTCAGTAATTAGTATTAAAATTTGGTAACTGTTACTGATTGGTGTCTGATAATCTTAGAAGTTATGTCATGTACTTTTCTGGGAGGAACTTAATATGCCTGCATATGGGATGGGAAAGAAAGCTACCATACTTCCACATCTTCATTCCTTTGTTGATGTGGTGGAGAGAAAAAGGCACAAATATCTCTGAATAATTTTTTTCAGACCTGAAAATGGTGTATGAGAAGGACCATGAATTCCCAGTGTTCCTTGCTGTCTCCCCTTGTAATCTTAGTAAGACCTTTCTGTCCAGTTTTAATAACATTTAGGCTTCCTATGCCAGTTAGTGAAGTATTTCAGATGTCACAAGTTGGTGGTGGTTTTATTTGGGGTACAATGGGTACCTGGCTGAGTACTGGATGTCAAATGTGGGAGTGAAAGTTTCTATCATTCATCTGGGTAGATTCTCTATAACTCAGAAACACCTTAAACTGGTGCTGGGATACATGGGTTTTGTAGATGAGTTAGGCTTAGCCAGGTAAGTGCTGGCATACACGTGAGGATGCTGGGAGGGTAGAACCTTCTTGCTGACTCTGGTTCTTGCTGCATAACACTGTATTGTGAATCCAGGCAACTTAAAATGCTTAGAATTGTATTTTAATACATAGAAAATATATTCTGTGGATGGTTTTCTATATTCAGTCAAATGAAGATAGGGACTTTGTCCTGGCCTGGTTGAAGATGAATAGTACATTACTATACATTAATGTGTACTATATATTGTAAAGAACACTTACAGTGACCTTAAAATGCATTATCTTCTTTATTGTTAGAGACCAGCAATTTACAAATGCATAGAGTGATTAGATTGATGTGATTTATGTGTAATGAGCAACTGCTGGTGAAGCGAGTAATTAAATGCAAAGTATACTAGAAACTCTAATAATACATTGAAATTCAGGGCAGATTATTTCCAAGCATCATTACGAGAATCTGTCTTATCTCTTTGTGTTCCACTATGAATAGAGATTTCTGGCAAAATGGAAATCGGAGGCATTCTTTCCTTCCAGTGAGGACACTGTTTTAGAATGTCAAAAATTAGAGCCTTTTTACATAAAAAACCCCCTCTGGTACAGGAACCTGAACTGGAAATACTGTATGAAGTAATAGGAGTAAACCAAAATCTTTGTCCTTCCAGGGATTTAATTGAAATATTTTTTCCTTGCATGTAATTTTGGTAGCAGGTTTGGTGTTTCTCATTTTTGCTCGTTGTGTTTTGCTGTGAACTTTATTCCTGATGTCTTTCTTGTTGAGAAAAGTGGCTTATCCCAGTCCGTAGAGCATCGGCTGGCTGTTCAGGCTGGTCTGAAAAGGGCCTTGCAGTTATTGAGCTCTTGTTTTGGCTGGACATTTTAAATGTATGTCATGTTACATGTACACATTTCATTGTTGTGTCCCATTAACATGCTAGGCTGAAATGTATTGATTCCTTCTTTTGCTTCCCAGTTGAGCTTCCTGTTTGTTCTGTAATGGATCAAAAATGTTGCTAAAGCCTTGTTTCATTTAAAAAAAATCCTTGTTTCATTTAAAAAAAATCCTGTTTTTCTTACCAGTTGGGAGTTTTATCGGCAGTCCCAAATAATTAGGATGATTACATCTATTTCAGAAAACAGAAAGAGATGGTCACAAAGCCACAATGAAAAAGCTGTTTATAAAAAGCAGCAGTTACACAGCAGGTTGGCTGGTGCTAAACCATCTCATAGCTAATCTGTCTAATCTGGTGGTTTTTTAATTGGTGTTTAATCTAAAGAGTTTTTTGATGGAATTAGATCAACTGATTACATAGTAAATCTGATGGAAATCAAAAATCCTCATCCAAAACTGTGTCTTCTTTATCAGCCATGTAGTGTTAATATTGTGTATAGGCCTAGGACCTACTATTGAGTTAAAATTATTTAGCTATTGACAATGCAAATAGCTGGAATTGGAGCAGTGAGTTGGGTGATTGCTGGTGGGGTGGGGTTTTTTGATATATGCTTTTTAATTAGGATGTTACACCACGCCCACCCCCTCTCCCACTATCCCCCACCCTCCCCTCCCCCAGTCTGGAAAACAGCCTAGTGTGGCTTGTGAGGGAATTTGTTGGTTTTGGAATGACACTGGAGTTGAGTCCAGTTAAGTGGTCTGTAAGTGAAGTAAAGGAAATACAGCTTTATGGGTGGAGGGAGAAAAAGAAGTTTGTACAAAAATGGAAACATGACAATGGCTTCGGGATTATTAAGATAAGGTGGGGTTACTCTAAGCTAGTTTCCCAAAATGTATTTCCACTAGCATGTTTTTTTATAGGGAGCTTTGGATGCAGTCAGTTTTTGTACAGATACTCCCCTCGCCCTTGTAAAATAGTTTTATTGGTTTTTAGAAGTACTTTAAGTGCTTTTATTGTACAATTAGCTTTATTATCTGTATGAACAAAACATAATGGCACAAAATAGGCCACAGTTGGACGATTACTTACTTTACTCAGTCCTCTAAGTTCAAAGTGTTCATGGAAGGGACATGCTCAACTCTCTCAGGTGTCTTAGTCCATCCAGATCCGAGCAGACATTGTGAGGAGAAACAGAAGTTAGCCAGTGTCTCCTCAGAAGGTTAAGGGAGCCTGCTGGGCTCTCACTGCTGTGCTGCCTGACTGTGAGCTGCAAGCCTCTCTCTGCCGAGGCTGTGATTGCTGGCCTGTTTCTTGGCAGGCAGTGGCAGTCACACTTGAAGATCATCTTCATGTGGTGTAAATTGGCATAGCTTCATGGAAGGTGCTGCATCGAGTCACATGGGGGTGGGAGGCGGTGCTCTGTTGTGCTGGGCAGCTGCCTTATGGAAATCAGCCCGAGTTGTTTATAAAACTGTCAGCAAAGTAGGCATGGTATCTGGTGTGGCAATTCTTTCAATAGTTTTTTGTATTTCTGTCTGTCTGTGTAATCTATTACAAAGCCTGTTAAAAATTACATTTCTGTTCCTGCTGTGCCCACCTGAATCCACAGGTTCTGCACCAAAAAAATAGGAAATTTGAAAGAACATAGGTAGGAGTCAGTTTTCACATTTGAAGATATATTTCCATACAGTTGGGTCACATAGAGGCAAATAATGGTAATATTCTTGGGAGTTTAATGCCTTTCATTGTATAGGAAACACAGACATCTTAATGCCTGTTAAATGGTAGTGTGCTATTTGAAAAGAAATAACTTCAGTTTTTAAGCGGCAGTGCACCATAAGCAAAGGAAGATGATAAAAAGTCCAGTCAGATTGTACTCAAGGGGTGACATCCATAATCTGTGAAATCTAAGTCTCTGTGTTTCCATATAAATGTGATAGGTCTACTTATTCTAGTGTTTGCTGATCCTTTGAATAGGCAATTCAGTGCCTGAGTTGTCTTCTTGATCAATAATTTTTTTGCTGTTCAGGGTAGAATGCAGGCTGAAATTTAACTGAAATTCGAGGAGACTGAGGTTTGGCTGCAATGTCAGCGTCTTACCAGGAGGTGCTCTTGGGCAGAGCAAAAATTGACTGCATATAAGTTAAGGCCTAAACTACTGAAAAATTGCAGCCTGCACATTGTTTGTGAGGAATAGCGAAAAACTTCTTTAAATTCCTCAGTTTGTGTCAGTGTCAAGCATGCTCATTTTGGACAGGATGTACATTGCAACATGTGGTCTTGATGTGGAGTTCAGGACCAGCAATTTGGTTATGACAAAATACCATCAGAGAGAAGTTTCTATAGGCAGGTTAGAATAGGTTTTGCAATGAAAAATTATTAATATACTGCTGAAAATAGTAACTGTGCTAATCATTTAGCTGTCACATGGATTATTAAACTTTGTCATTTAATAATAATGAATCAGGCTTTAAAGTAAAACCTTTAACTTAAAAGTAAAACCCTCAATCTAAATATATACCATTGTCTTGACAACTTTGAAACAGAAATTGAAAGGCTTTCTTAATAAAATTTTTACTTAGAAACCAAAGCAAGAAATGGTTTTCAGTTTTTATGGGATTATTACCAAAGGAGTAATGCCTTATCAGACCCCACCTCTGGCACTGCCCCATGCTTGAGCTCCAGTGGGGAAGGCATGGGTAATACCATTGTTTCCAAGCAGCAGAGTATCGAAAGTTTCCCTTGCCCAGTAGTGACAGGGAAGAAATTTACAAAGGCAGGTGAAGGTAACTGCAGAGAGAAACAAAGCTAATTTTTAAAATTAGGTGGTTTATAGCTCCTGTTTTTGTGACTGAACTTCCAAGTGATGTTGGTTGCCTGAGGCCAGGTTGTAAAGGACTCTGTTGAAAGTAAGTTGAAGGTTGCTAATGGCTTAAGGTTGAAAATACACAAAGAATTGCATAGAAAAACAGCCTATTATCAAGTGGCTTGTATCAGTGATAATTCGTCAGGTGCATGAAAAAGACATAAGTTTTACTGGAGGCAATAAGGTGGCAAATTTGGAGGTATGATGACAAGAGAAGCTGAACCATTAGGGAACAATGTAATGATGGAATTTGAGAACAGCAAAGGATGGAGAAATGTGAAGTATTGGAAGTAAGCTGAAATAAAATGGTGTCGTAGTCTTACCTTCTGTCTGTCTGTGACACAGGCCTAGACAGGTTGGACTAGATCTTCCACAGAATTTTTGCTGAAACATTCTGTACTTGAAGGACCACCACAAGCCTCAAGTTAAAAGAATATGAAGGATCTATGAAAAAGAATAAAGTTACTGATAAAATATGACAGAACAGTTAACTATCTGGAAAGATATACTGGAAATGTCTGTGTTACCTCTGAACTACTGAGTGCTGGTGAAGCAGAGCTTGAAATCAGAGGGGTCCTGGTCATTAATCAGTGTGTTTGCCAGGAAGTGAGAAACCTGATCATTCAAGTGACTGTGGCCCTCAGCACTCCTCACATCAATGGCTGCTTGTGAAGGTGGTTGGATTTCCAGCAGAAGACACCATACACTTCCAGACAGGGCAGGTGTCTCAAGTGGAAATGGCTTCCATAGACGTGGATGAATTACAATAGAAAAACTGCCTTTGAGTAGGAGAAAGCTACTGGAGAAAGCTCACCAAGGAAAACTCTTGGCTTTCTCTCATGATCACCTGCTTCTAAAGCAGAAAAGTCTCTTTATATGCAGTCTCTCTCTCAAGGGAAAGTTTAGAAAGAAATTAGTATATCCAAGCATCTGTTGAAAACTGAAGGGGAGGAAGAGAGTTAGTCTAAGCGTTGGATTTGGTCTTCTGCTTTTCCTGGCCATTGGCTAAGGAACCTGAACTGCTTCTGCAACCTCAGCATTTGCTCTGTGAATTTTGTCTTTCCTCACTTCCATATGTGTGCAGGGGGCTGGCTATTAATTGTGGCATATTGACATATGAAATATGTTTGAACTGGATGTGGATAAATTTGATATATAAGAATAGATTATCTCATATCATAGTAGAAGTATTCTGCTGTTTATGGTCTAGACTTTATTTTGCAGCTGTAGTCTGAGCCTGCAACCTTCTGTCATCACTTCGTAGGTCTGTAAAGAACACTGAGCAATGTATTGGCTGAAACTGAGTAAAATCCTACCATTTCATAAACTGAAGACAAAAATACCTTTTTTCCTTGGTGCAGTCATGCACTTAGTCCATTAAAAAGATAATTAAAACCATTCTGATGAAAACTGAGTTCAGTCTGGCATTGGAGAGTAGGGAATGAGGGAGAGTGCTCCTCTCCCATGCTCTCCGTGCTTTCTGCACTGAGGGTTGTAGAGGGTAAGGAGGCAGCTGCTGCTGCTGCCTCGTGCTTGCACACATCAGCACCCCTGCCAAGCACAGCGGGCAGAGCTGCTCCTGCCCTGCACAGAACCATCCTCTGCACCAGCTGAGGTGGAAATCCTGGGCAGGGAGGAAGGGAGACATGGTCATGCAAGGGAAGAATGTGGCAGTGAAGGGGATGGAATTCAAGTCTTATATATACCCTTGTTTGGCGTTACATAATTTCTAGGGCTGGATTATGGAACTTGGGTATTTTCAGGTTTTTTTGCTACTTTAGTGCATCACTTATAAGTCAGTTTTAATGAAAATTGAAGGCAACTCAACATTTCAGTTTCTCAGAGATTCTCAGGCACTCAAAAAAAGGCTTATTGTAAATCTAAGAAGTTTTTAAAAAAATAATCATTAAATCAGAATTCAATTTATGTTGTTTATATGTCTTCTCCTAATTCTGTGTGATCACATGCTTACTGTTTTGTCTTCCAGGCAGATTTTCTTGGTAACGTGTCATCTGTTTGTGTGTGAAGAAGTGTAAAGTGTCTAATTCTTTCTACTATTTACATTCATAAAGTAATAACTCTTGTTTTGTGCTTGAAGCAACTGCTAAAAGTCCTTCAGTGGAAGCACTAGAAACAATTAAATCATCAACCCTAAATATTTATGTGTTAATGATGTGATACACTTTACAGAACACAGCAAAATTACTTTGGCAAGTATGTCTTTCCTGTGACCTTAAAATTGCTTGCACCGTTTTTATAACTGCCAAGGTTTGAAATCTATAAACAGAGATCTGTGGAGAGAGGAATATGTTTTAATACATAAATATATACACGTATACATTGATGGATTTTTTTGGATGATGAAAAGGAGAAATAAGTTGGAAGAGTTGACATAGGAATTTCAGTTTATTGGTGCTGTTACTGTCTGAGGACAACTCAACTTGGATTATCTCCACTGTAAAGATCAGCAATAATTTACAAATACTTTAAAATCCAGTTTGCCAGCTCTAGAAGGCACCTGGATTTCTCCAAGAGAGTGCATGTGGTGTGGGAGTACCTCTGCTTAAGGTGGGAGAATCTGCCAGTTTGTTGGGCCGTATTTTGCTTGGCTGTTTGGGTTGGTTGGAGGGGTTGCCTGACAGATGGGTATGCCTCCATGAAGCTGGGGAAGCGTAGCTGGCCAGGGAATGGGTTTCACAGGAAAATCTAGGTCCTGTGCTTTGTTTTGCTTGCTGGGAAGATGGAGTGGCTTGGTTCTGATGACACTTTGGGGTCTTCCTTGCAACAGTTTGCTTTATAAACACCAGCTCATTGTATTCCAGAGTGGCAGTGTATTTGTTAAGACACCTATTTGCTTGGGAGGTCTTTGTTTATGGGAAGCAGCAGACCTGGAGATCTGGGACATGCTGGCAGGCAAAGAGACAGCCTGGCACTGCTCCCAGGTGTGTCCCTGCTCGTCATTGCTGGACGGGCTCCTCACAGAGATCCTGCTGGCATCACTTGCTCCCCTTTGCCTTCTGGCAGATGAGTTGGATCATAGCAAACTATTTTTCTGCTCCTGGAAAAACCCTCATTTACAAATACAGCTGTTGAAGAATCCAATATGTTGCTGTAGGAAGCGCTTTAATTTCTTGTTTATGTTTAATCTGGAAAAATTCTGATTTTTTTTCTTCTGGAATTTTAGGAGGAGGGCCGCCAGGATTTCTTTCGCATAGTTATGCAGCACAGATGCGTGTTCATTAAAGATACGTTATTTATAATCTGGTTTCCAACATTCTAATTCAAATACCTTTTTGATAAAGAGGTTGATAGCTTTGTCAAATGGACAAGAATTGCTTATTTTCCTGGATAGTCTTCAACATTGTTGAGAAATTAATGGCAGTTTCAGAATTTAGGAAGGACAAAGAAATAGTATTCACTAATTCAAATAAGTAATTAGAAGTAAATTCCTGTGGGTATTGGGTTGTTTCCCATTTTAGGAGAATTAGAGAAAAATTTGATAATTGCTTTCAATTTTTCAGGCAGCCAACATCAAGCGTGAAATGACCTTCCCTGCATTTCAACAGGAGGATGTAAAAAGTGACATCAGTCAAAAACTGCCAGACCAGCAGTTTCTCCTGTTCACCGCAAAGGAGGAAGATTTAAAAACAGCAGAGACCAAAAAACTCAACAGAGCTCCTGAGTATGAAAAGGAAAACACTCGTTCTGTTTGTCTTCTGGAACAGAAACGCAAGGTTGTTTCTTCAAATATTGATGTGCCTCCAGCAAGGTAAGGAGAGTTGGATTTTTTTGTTGTGTTTTGTTTTAAGCTTTATTCCTTTTTCTCCCCTGCCATTTTTTTTAATCGTATATTAGATACAAGTCTGGTAAACATAGGAACTGCTAAGATTAGTGTTTGTGCCTAGGCAGTCCAAAATCAATCACAACCTTCTTACTTGAGAGATCTGCTAGGAGCTTGAAAACATTAGTAGCAGAAAATGAGACCATCTTCAGAGTAGGACTTTGTATTGCTTTTGCATTGTTTTTGCTTTTACAATGTGCTGCAGCTGAGGTACCTGGAGAAGAGGATGTGTCTTCAGAGGAAGAGATTGTTGACTCAGCTTCACCCTGAGAAGTAATCTTCTAAGTTAGACACAGAATCATCTTACCTGCTAGCAATTTATTTTTCAAATTTTTTTACTGTCATGCTTGCAGACACTTTCTACTCATTAGGTATTCTGTGTTGCAAGATGGCAAGTGCTTTTTCATGTTCATGTTACCATCAGTCTGTCTGTAAAGATTTCTGCTTAACCTGCTTGGTAAATTTACTTGTGCATAATTCAGTGAAAGGCCTCTCAAGTTTATGATGCCACTTGAAAAATTTGTAGTCAAAACAGATGTTTAGTTTTTCGGTTTGTTGGCTTTCTGAAAACCAACATAACTAGCAGGTTCCACCACATCATCCAGAGCAGGATGACTTGTTATTTTTCTCTAGCTGTCATGGATGTCACTTGCACTGGGTGCATGAGCATTTTTACAGGAGTTTTCCCTCATATATATGTAGTAAAAAGCTATGTATTAAAATCTTGAAAATGTTATTATACTTATTTGAGATTTTCACTAGTAATCAACCCTGTAATGTCTGAGTGCTCTTCTCATTCATTCTGTGTGTCTCAAAGCAAATAAGATCATGAGAAAATGTAGGTTAGGAGGGACCTCAGGAAGTCACCTAGGCTAACCTTCTGCTCAAACCATATGTTAGCATTTCCATTTACCAGCTCAGGCAGCTAAGGTACAGGGTTTAAGTGCATTTTTGTGTGACTTCATGCAGATAATCCACTTGAAATAGTAGTTGAGCTTCCGTTTTCTATAGTTACAAGATCATCCTTCCTTGGAAGGATGGATATTTTTTCCCCAATGAGCTGGAAAAGAGGATGAATAAACATCTTTAATGCTTTCTTAAGGCTAATTGTGACACCAGTTGTGAGTACAGGTTACTTAAGATGATAGGAAATAAGTTCATTTACAAAGGTGTATTCTTTTCTTCTGTATGTATTTTGTTGGGAACATAGAAATTACTGTATTATGTTGTTGTGTGTTTTCAGACATGCAGGTTGAGCTCCTGCATTAGCAGAATTAAAAAATGAAGTAGGAAAGAAACCTGGAGTTTATGTTCAATAGCATAATAAACATTTTGGTCATTCTTGCTACCTATTTCCAGTCAAGCTCAAGTTTTGCTTTGAAGCTGAGGTGAATTATTGTGCCATTTGTCCACAACTGATGAGAAGAACACTTAAACTTGGAGATCTTCCTAAGTATTTGCTGTTGTAGTGAGGGGGAGCACCCAGTCTCTCTTCCTCGGCAGCACAGGTTGATCTCTAATTCACGTTCTCCAAGAAGACTCCATGCATTTAAACTTTCTTGCCTCTTTCTAGGCCCCTTCTGGTCTTCTGTCTAGGACTGTGCTGAGTTGCATGTTGCCCAGAGGTGAATTCCTCCTCCCTTTGCCTCCTGACAGGAGTTGTTGGGACAACTGTCCTCTCTTCTGATGAGAAAATCCACCTGCCTTCGCAGATTTGTTATACCCAGTTGTGTAAGGTCATCTTAAATTAATCAGATAATGTTTACAATTATGTGGGACAAATAAGGGCTTTAACATGGTGCTAATTTCTTATTGCTACATATACCCTCTTTACAAAAAAAAAAAAGTAGGAAAGTGTTATGAAAGTGAAACTTGCTATTTATTTTGTTTTAAAACCTTAATGGAACTGAGAAGGTTATCCATTTCACTTCAGATGCCAAAGTGAAAGATAACATTAAATTTTGCGGTATCCAACTAAACCCAAGACAATATTTAGGTGATTTTGAGACAGAAGTTTATCGCAGCTCCAGATTCATTATTAACAGGGGCATATGAGTATGTCCAAAAGAGCTCTGAAAAAGTGTTTGCAAAAGAGCTGTTAAGAGATGGATAAATATATTTCACTTTGACCACAGAATGAAACAAAGGCCATCCCTTCTTAGCTGTTTTTAAGGATCTCAGTGAATAAGAATGGAAATCTTTATGAGGCACTGTATCTAAAATAACTAACAGTTCAGCAAAACCACCAGCATTGTGTTTCTTTCAGGCATTCAGCTTCAGGGCTTTCATTATTGCTAATAGACTCTGAAATTTTAGAAATGCAAAAACACGTTAACTTAGTCCTAGTGTTCTGTGTGATTGGTAGTCAGGTGCATGGAAATTACAGTAGGTGTAACTGTGGCCATCTGACGTGCACATGCAGGAGAGTGGGAAACCAATAGAAGTGACACTTCAGAGTTTTACTTTCCAGTTATATCTGGGGAGAAGGGTTAGAGCCACACTAATTCATAGCTCAGCAGTTACACGCTTAACTGGAGCCTGCCAGGCGTGGGCTTCTGCTGTTGAATTTGGAAGAAGGACCTGAACTGGGGTCTCTGCTATACAAAGGTGTCTTCGTTGTCGAAGTTATGACATATTCAAGGTGCTTCATAGGGTAGCTCTAGTGTCAGGCTAAGTGCAGACCTGAAAAAAATATTTTATTGCATGCAGAATTTTTAAGTTTGTTGTTTACATTTTCTATTTCATCTTGTTAAAATACTATAGACCTTTCTTTCTGTCTTATGTCCTGTACTGGAAGTG
Organism: Eulacestoma nigropectus; assembly: GCA_013397775.1. Lineage (NCBI taxonomy): Eukaryota > Metazoa > Chordata > Aves > Passeriformes > Eulacestoma > Eulacestoma nigropectus. The sequence continues at coordinate 424,914 of VZTE01004978.1, read as the reverse complement.
TCTTTTGGATTAAGACAGGAGGAGATCATGACTTTTTGTAATGATTTTTTTTTTTTTGAATGCAAAAAATGAAATGACAGTTAACAGCATTCATTCTTTCCCTTTTGAGATTTCTTCATTTGGTCATTTTGAACAAAATCTATCTGAGGTAAATAGTGTTCCTTCTTCGGAAATGCAGATAAGCATAAATGAAATGAAACTGTTCAGCTTGAGCAAATGAATTATTTGATATAATGAGGGAACTTGAATTCTTTATTTTTCCTTTAAATATTGAATTTATTGTCAGTTTTGATGCATAAAGGACTGTAGTCTTTGAAAAAGGGGTCTGGCTTTGAACTGCAATTATCTCTGAGAATTGAGATGTTATCTGTAGAAAAGAGAGAAATACACTTTAGGTTGATCTCCAGTTCAAACAGCAGTAATCAAACACAGCCAGATGCATGGATCTGAGTAGTGAAAGGCCATTTTGTAAAAAGAAAGTGGTATCACTGTGGGACTAATCACCATGTCTGGTGGGCAGAAGCAAGCCCAGGTCTGCCAGTATTTCAGGTAGCTACGTCGGTAGAGGTCAAATGTAATCAGAGATGATGTCCCCAGTAGGCAGAGGTGTGAAAGTTAACAGGGCCTTCTTGCTCATTTGTATTTTCTTCAGTTACTTACCGTCATGCAGACAGTTCCAAAGCATGTCAGTAAGAAAGACATGAAAGAGCCTGGACTGCTGATACAGTGGGTGTGAGGGTGTGATGAGGGACCCAGTGCAGGCCAGGTACACAGGGAATGGTTTCTACCTCTTGTAAGAACGATAGAAGGGTGGGTGGTGGAGAGCAGGGGATGAAGTTTCCTTTTTTTGAGTAAAATGTGAGAATAAATGTCTGAAAATGGTGGTGGTGTTAAAGGCCCTTTAAGACTGAAGTGTTTTGACTAATGGTAGCTGGAAACCCTTCAGAACTTAAATGCATTCATGTCAGAGGAGGTCCTTTCAGGTGTTCCAGAAGGCACTAGGCAGGCATCCCTTCTATCCCTCGGATGGATAGCAGCATTTGAATAAATAAACAGGTTTTCTTTTGTTAGTCTTCTGCTAGGTGACCTCAAAATATTGTGAAATTTGTATTATACTCTTGATACATGATTCTCCTTTTCCTCAGTCCCCCTGTACTCTGTTGTCTCTGAAGAAAAGAACAAAAAATAAATTTTCTAACTGCCTAACTTTTTCTACATAGTTTGTGCTCCTAAAGGACAAGCCACAGTCTATTGTCAGCTGCTTAAACACTTCCTTATAGTGTTAAAATAGTTATTGTGCAATAAACTCTAGTTGCTCTTCTGTTTCACTGCTGTTAAGCAGTGACATTTACCATGACAATAATATATTGGATCTTGCTATCTTCTGATGCTTTCATGTTAAAAAAGCTGTTCTATTACTGCGAAATTAATTTCTATTCCTGTACCTATATTTTATCTACTAATTAGTTTATAATTTAATGGAAAAATACATGAAATAATTGAAATAAAGTAAATGAAGTATCTCTAGGAATTCTCTCCAACATTGTCTTTTTAGCTCTTTGTAGAATAGCTGCAGAAAGCTGGGGTAAAATGAATTTCAGCCATGTTTCCTGACCATCATTATAGAGAAATAGTACAGATGGTGATGTATTCTCATCCCTAAATGCTTTTCTTGCCTGGTCTCTCCAGGAACATAGCTCTGGGCAGCCTTCTGATTAGAGTGTGTTGTTGATCTGTAAGGCCTGCTGGGCATGATTGATTATGCACCATGCATTCCAGTGGAAACATTTGCATATTTTCATAGGCAAAACTCTCCAGGAGCCTGACTCCAAGATCAATAGCAGTATCTGCTTAACTATGATAACCTCACTGGAAGGACTTCCCAATCTGCTTGTAGAGGGAAGAACCTGATGATCAAGTTGTGCTTCTCCTTTTATCCAGAGGTGGTGTTTATTCAGAGATTATCTTCTGTTATGATTCTCCATCTATTTTAGACTTGTCCTCAGTTCTCTTGCAGGAGCTTATTTCCTCTATCTCTCACAGTTTTTGCTGCGGGGATTGATGGGGCACCTTCAGAGGGCATCAACTATTGTGGGCTGCTGAGGATTTTTGGTCTAATTGGGTGAAAGCAAAAGTCCAAGAAACCAGGCGGTGCTTCGGATTTACTGACTGTAGCTCTGTGAGCTTCTGAGCCCGCTGAGTTTCCCTGTTAGCCCAATAGTTTTTCATGGAGGTGTGATGTTTTCTCCTGTTTTTTTGCAATCCTGTAGGTTGAGTGCTCCTGTTTCTTAAGCTGCATTTTCTGTACATTCATGCTAATTAGAAACTTTGATAACAGTTGTTTTTATATAACGAAAACTACTCCCGGAGTCATTCCCATATTTCAGAGCTTCTGTAAAAATTCTGATAGTTGGCAATACCATACATTTAAAAGCAGCTTCTCCAAATATATGTACTAGCTAATTATTGAAGTAGTAAATTGTTGCTTTGTTTGCTACACTTGTTTAGTTAAATATGTGTGCAGCTTGATTGACTTTTACCAAATCAGTTGGTAGAGCTTGATTATGTTTAATATTGAGGGTAAACTGCTTGTCATGGTCTGCTACAAAATGGTGTAGTGCCTTCTAGGATCAAACTGTTAATGGGAAAAAAAGTCTTATCCAAAGAGCAATTAGAGAATGGGTCTGTTAGCATATTTTGAAGTAAAAACCTATATATTTCTTGATGCTGTTTTCTAGTGCTACATTTCCTTTGCATTTCTAGAAGGACTGTAGATATCCTTTGAGCTCTGGATACCTTTTATCTGCCTGCAGTATGCAAAAGCCGTGTAGCAGAAACTTCTTTGAAAACGGTTGATTAAATTGCAAATAAAAACTCTGCAGGTAGTTACTGCAGAGCCAAACCACAACTCCAGAAGTCACCTTGTTCATCTGGAAGGCCATGTTCAGGTTAGTTGCCTGAGTGTGTGTAGTGTTTGTTGCCATGATAGCTGAACCAGCTTCTCATGATGTTGAGACAGATGACAGCATCCCTGACAGCTTGCAAACTGTTGAAAACTCACCTTTCGAGTGGTGAGTTGCATCAAGTCTCAAGCATGCTGGGGAACAGAGCAGGGCTGTCCCATTTTAAGTGTGGCTGACCACTGGGATGGTTGAGCTTGCTGTAAATAAGCTTGTATTTCATAGTTGGTGGTATGGACTCAGGCATTACTGCTCAGAAGTCCCCACTGCCAGAGAGCCACGGCAATATCCTGGATAGGATTGTTTGTTGAAAGATGTGTAGCATTCCCAGCTGTAGAAAAACTTGCTCTGAAATTGTGCATAATGTATCTTTATTTTTCAGTGGACCTTTGTCAGTTTCCCCACTTCTCTCCTTTGTGCTGTTCTGTGTGCAGATTTGACACTTTCAAGATACTTCATACTTGACTCTGTTACTGACATCCCCAGAGCCATCATGTTCAATCAGTTGCAGCTTCTAGAGGAACCAGTTATGTGACCAGTATAATATATTCTTTCATGACTTGTCTTGGATATGCTGGATGGCCCATCCTGCAGGATTTTGCCAATGTAATTTTCTTGTTAAAGCGCAAATTTTGGATTAGTTAATATTTTTCTTGAGGTATTTTTTCCCAGTAATGTTTGAAGCAGAAGGAATATTAATCTCCTGAATAAAGAAACGTGCTTTTTCTGTTCTTTACTTGTAATGTTTTATATTTGATAGTGATTCTCACACAATGGGGCATAATGGCAACTGTGTGTGATTGTGGGGTTTGAGCCTGGTTTACCGTAATTGATGCTGTGAGAGCAGCATGTGATTTAAGAGTGATAGACCTAACAAGGATACAGATGAAGCTTACTTCTCATGAAAAAGTGACTCTCTGTTTGGTGGGACCTTTTGTAGCACCTCATCATCACACAGATCTCTTAGTTCATTGTTCCCCGATTTCCATAGTATTAATGTTCGAAGAGGGAACTTTAACACCAGCTGGTGACTTTAGCCATCTGGATTTTTGGCCAGTGTTAGTTTCCGTTTTTTTAACTGTGGACTTTCTACCCAGTGAAAAATAAAATGTGTGAAAATTTGATTGTACAATTAAGTGTGGTAAAGCTAAGTTGTTCTACTGCCTGACATTGGAGTCTGTATTGTTTTAGGTAATTATTGTTTTCAGGTGGAAGCTGTGCTTGTGCATGTGTATATATACACATATAAGAAATCCTGTATTCAAAGCACTGCTTTGAAGATTTGTCTTCATCTATCAAAAGTATAACTACTTCTCTTAAAAATCTTCTTCCCCTGGTAGGCAGTACAAAAGGCTGCATAATTTTATCTGTGTGATGGAAGTTGCCAACAGACCGTGATCTCGTTACAAAGCAAATTTCAAAGAATTCCTCAAAAGTGGCACAGAGGAAAAATGTGTCCCTAATCTGCAGCGACCATTAGGCGCTGGTTTGTGAAGAGCTGCATTCAGTCAGCGCTGCTGCTCTTTCTGTTAGCCATTGATGTGAATGCATGGCTTGTTCTTAGCTCTTCAGTTCCCTTAAAAAATGGAGTGTAATTTTAAAACACTCTTCAACAGCAGGCAATATTCAATAAGAGTAATTTCTTTGTGGTTTGTGTTAGCTGTGGCACAAAAAAATTCCTCTTGAAATGCCATCTGTGCTGAGAAAAAGAAAAAAGTCAATGGGTACATGGTTTGTAACTTGTGTGTCTGTGAAAAATGTGCAAGAATGGGCTACCGTATATATGGTTACACAGATTACAAACATCTTAGGTATGTTCGTAGCTATAATTTTATTTAAATGCTGTAAAATTAAAATATTCTAGTTTCTTCAGTGGTATTTGATGTTGTATCACTGAGGTCATCAAAGACACAAAGCCTCCCTTTCTGAGAGAAGTCATACTACTGACAGTTATTTGTAAAATATTTTTAGACATTTTTGTCTTAACTTGTTTAGCATCATATGCATGAAAACGTTCGTTTTACGCATTTTTAAAAAAGGAGATAGAAAGTGTTGCTTTTCTCCATTTATAATAATATGCTTGCATTGTGTGTACGGGGAGTTACAAGTATTTTGTTTGTATCCCTAAGACAACTACACTAGAGTGAAACTCCTGTGACTCTTATTCAAGTGGTATGTGAGCCATATAAATGGTTTGTATAGAAGAAAGGCTATTTTAAGATGTCTTTTATTAATAACAATAAGAAATATTTATATGATTATTTATACGCATCAGAGACCTGTTTTGCCTATTACTACTTCAGGTTTTGTGACAATAAGGGTGTTGTCAAAGAAGGGAGCACTTAATCACTTTAAAATATCAGTATCTAGATTAGGATATGTATGTAAATTAGATTTTTTGAAAGGGCTATTTTTATTTGAAGCAGAACCTCATCTTCTTGTGGTTTTACTAATCTGCATGGTTTAATATAATCTGTAACTCCTCTGTCTCAAATCCCCGATCATTTTGAGAACACGGTGGAACAGAATTGATGCTAGATATCCAAGGCCTGCATGAAGCCTCTATGAGTTTTGATTGGCTGTTAGTCTTTAAAAAAAGATACCATCTGATTTTGTTACTGAAGCAGCACTCGGTAACATGGTATTGTGCCACACCTGTACTACATGTGGAAAGCCTTGCTCCATACTTGGATGAATGACTGCTCTTTGGAAGCTTCCAAAAGTTTAACCTGATTACAGTTTTCTCGAGCCAACAATAAAAAATAGTTTTTGTTCTTCAAGTGTGATAGTCAAGCTCAATACATAAGAAGCTTTGTAATTTTGCCTGGGTCTCTATTTTAAATTCTGACGTAAGAATTCATGCAGCTGATCTGATACTGTGACCTTGGCCCATCTGTGCTTAGTACTCAGTGACCAGAACAGAGGTAGTAGCATCTTCAGAGGACTGGGGGAAGCTGTGCTTAGAATATGAACTTCTGCTACTAGTTGTCCCAGCAGAGAAGGTACATCCCAAAGTACGGTGCTTCTTTGCTCTTCCATCAAGAGAGTAAAAATGAAATTAGATATTTTGCTAAAAATATTTACATTCCCAAGCAAATGTATGTTTACACTCTATATAAAACCTATGTTTAGAAACATTTGTTCGTTCTCATTTTGGGATAAAACATTCTCTCTTAGTGGCTGTGTATGTGATAGCCTCCTTGGGGAACTGAGGGAAAAGTATAGAATAAAAATGCCAAAACAGAGTAGCTGAGTGTTTTCTGATTATACATTATACCAAATTCTAGGCATCTCAGTGTTGTCCTTCCTTTTCTCCAGGAGCCTACCAGAAGCCCACATATGGCTGGACAACTGAGCTGTGTTATCCTATGGAAATAGTTGTCCTTTGCAGCATCAACACCAGCATACTGCACTGAGGCTGCTGCTCTGTTGACACGTGTTTTTTGATAGTAATGGCAGTATTCCAGATGGTAAATGCAGTCAATAGCCAATTGATGCTTTTAGTAAGTTACTACTGTATTGTAAGTTGTTGTAACTGTTGCTCCTAATTCAATTTATTTGTTACCCAAAACTTCGTGTCATGGCTGTTTGTTTGAGGAAGAACAGAGGGTGATATTTCCAAGAGTAGCAGATATACTGTCGTTATATAAGCTTTATAGTGCAGTGTAGAGCGTGTGTTTAGGTAATGCTTTCCCCAGGAAAACCTCTGTTAAATAATTTGTAGTCTTAATTTTGCTGTTAAATACTTTGTAGTCTTAATTTTGTATGTGAAGGACATTCTTCATCCCAGCTGTGTTCCCAAGCTTATGCTCCGTGCTGTGTATGCTAATTTGGATCATCTCTTTCGTTTTCACTGTGTATGTCCAATTGTTTCCTCCCTTGAAGGCAGGCAATGACATAAGGTGGTAAAAAAAAGCACTTAGTACTTTCCTGTACACACACACAGTGCCATATACTGCACTGTCACCTGATGGCTTGGTGTGAGGAGATTCCTCACTTGGCTGCGTGAGGAGGGAAAAGATGATGAAGGGAGTGTGCTGAGCCTATTTTGATACTTCTTTCTAATGAAAAGTGTCTGTGAAAAAAAGGTTTGATGTCACTTCCGTATAAGCCTGTGCTGATGCTTTAGAAAGAATATTTTGGCTGCTCTTTCCTAGCTTAACTCCTCAGAACTGCATGCTGAAGTCATGGACCTTTGTCAGTGTCCTCTTGGACTAAATGACTTGCGCTCCTCTCCTCTCTAACAGAAAGGCTATTAGTATGGGGAATGTATATTATCTCTTAGTTCTCAGTGTTGCTTAATTTATTTTATGGTGGTTGCTTTAATGGGATTCACTGGGCTCCTGGCTCCAAGATTACAGATGAGTAGTTCTCACAGTAAGTACACAGTAGCTATTAAATAATACGTTTCTGGATGTATATACACGCATACACACGCACACACACACACATATATATATCTATGTATGTATTTAAAATTGGGGGTAAGCATTTGTTTGGTGACATACTTGTATGCTTATCTCTAGTATCTTGAGAAGTGTCTTCCTGATATTTAAGCCTTCTAAATCAATGTTTCTACTTCAAGTACCTATCTAGAGTACTTTTAGATCACAGGAATAATAACAGCAGTAGTGAAGATTGAATCAATGTTGAAAGCCCTTTAAAATAAGTTACATAAAAAGGTTTGTGGTTACACTTACTGTATTTTGTCGTATATATTTTATGATGATGTTGACAGAAATTCAGGGTATTACAAAGGAAGATACATTACTCTCTTTTTAATCTCTGAAGGAATTATTTGCAGGGGAATGCACAATCTTGTCATTTTAATATGTTCTGATCTGAGTAAGAAGTTGGAAGAGAAAATCTGCATTGGGTGCATAATATGGGTCTTGCCAAACTAGCTAAGTATTGCACATATAGTACATCATTACCATCAAAGCAGTTCAAAACCAAGCTTTCACATCTTGATTTAAGACATAATAAACATGTCTTGTATTGGTCCTGCAGATAGAAGCTTTGAATTACATTATGCAACAAATGTTCTTAGTTATCTTTGGTTGGTTTCTTTTTTCCTTGGGATTTTTTTTTGGGCAACCTGTTGTGCAGACATTCAAACTGCTCACAGTGTTAATTGAGTTTGCCTGTCATTATTATGGCAGAGGAATATGAGAGAAAGCATTTCTGCAGTGAGGAGTTGTATTTGAGAGCCAGGGAAAAATACAGATGCTGTGAAAGAAACCATGAGGGCTCAGTAGATGTCCCAGTGCTACCCATCAGGCTGTGGCTTCCTTCTATGGGACGAGGATTGAGGTCTGAGCAGCTGCTGCCCCTCAGTCATGGTTGCAGCTAAGCCTTCAGAGCAGTAGATGTTGGCCTCATTTCACCAGTGAAATCCCCCCTGAGATGGAGGGGATTGCCTGGGTACAGCTGAGGAGACTCTGGCTCCTAGTTAGTTTTTAGTGTATATGCCTGGTAAAATACAACCCTTATAACAGAGCTGCAATTCATCACAGTACTTCAGTGTCATTAGTACCTTTTAAAGTACTTTTGACTGTTGCTATTTGCCTCTCAGTGGTCTTAGAAGGATGGCTTGCTTACTTGGTACAAATGTATCAGAAACAGGAAATACGGAAGATAAAATCTTTAGTCGGATAAGCTGTCCTTCTGTTCATTCCTATATTGGGGACAAATAATTAGCCATTCTGTGTATTTCTGCCTTTCTTACCTACTTTTTTAAATTAAAGCTTGTCTAAGCTAAATGTATGCCTTGATGTCATTAGAACTTAGAAAGCATCTGGCCTGGAGTGCCCTCCTGCTTTGTAAAATCTGTCTCAGTGTTCTCTACAGCCTCCCACTTTTCGCTGTGTGTTTTCCTTCTCCCACTTGTTCTCCCCAGGTTCCTTCTGTGGGTATGCCTCCTCTCTAGCAATCCCTTAAGACCACCAGCGACTCTCCAAACCTCACCTTCTTTGAAATACTTGACATTTTTCACAGTTGCTCTTCTAAGCATTCCCTTCAGTTCCAGTAAGGAAAAAATTTTTCTTCTACTGCAAAAGATACACTTCAAATCATCTTATGCTTCTATGATGTATATTATAAACAGCATATGGGATAAATTCTATTATGCTTAATTAAGGAATTACATAGTTCCCATATTATGCACTAAGTGTATTTATGTGCCTGGAAAATATCCGAGCATCCTTTCTCTGCCCCACCACATTGTGAAGGAAGGCTTCTGAGAGCTGTGCAAGCTCATGGAGGGAAGGAAGTAGCTGGGAAAAAGCAGATCTGGCTAACTACATACATGAACCCAGTCATCATTTTTTTGCTACTATTTTCATGAAATTATCAACATTTGGTGTATAAGCTGGTTATACCAAATTTTTTGGGGGGAGAGAACAGTGAACAACAGATGAAAGTTCAAAATCTTCTTTGGTTGTTGGTAAGTATCTTCATGTCTGTGAGCTAGCCAAAACTAACAGACTAATAAGCAAGGGCAGATGTGTATACGTGCTAGGATATGTTTTTACACAACACTAAATCACCAACAGGATAATTAAAATTTGCTGAATAATGCCTGTGGTGAGGCCGCAAACACAATGCACATTATTTTCTTTATGTAAGCAGTAAGGGACAAATTGTTTCCCATTTCTGTAAACAGTACAACCTAAAGAAAACACTAGACTTTGAAGAAGCTTGTCTAACTACAAACAAACAGAATGGGGAAAAAAAAAAAAAAAAAAAAAAAAAAAAACAAACTAAAAAATGCCAAACACAAAATCCCAAACCAAGCCCCACAAGCCAAGTGAAAGATAGACAACCAAAAGCCTGGAGAACAACCATTATGAACACATGGCTAATTTCCTCTGTTCCTAAACCAGTTTTGTCAGTATATATTGCTGAGTCTGATGAGTTCGGTTTGTTCATGCTATACTTGAGACAAAACACACACAGTTATCTCTAGACAGTGACAGGAGCCCGCCAGTCTGCCAGTTCTGCACAAATGCAAGTGGGTATCTGTTACGGAAATTATGTGTTACCGGCTTAAGGGTACCTTGCTTCCTCCCAGCACACAAAACTAGGCCCTTTTTAGGCTGTCGGGAAGTGTTGTTCATTGTAACGCAGTAGGGCAGCTCCCTCTGGAAGGCAGGGACTGGAGATGGGAGTGAGCAGTGCCAGGGTGTACATGCAGTGAGTGGGCTGCTCTTGCTCTGCTGTAGCAAAGGGACTCTGCTGCCATGCAGCTTCCCTAGTTGATTTCAGTCAAAACAAGGTCTGACCATCATCTGCAGTACCCAACTTGCAGAGAAAGGTTATGGAACTGATCAAAGAAATTACAGAAATCTAGGTGGTAATTAGTAAAGATTTTCCTTGGAACATATCTGTGTATATGTACATAAACTCTTTACATTAGAGTTTATCTTGGTGGCAAAATTGATATGCTGTCATTACTGCAGAGCCTTGCCTTGTTGATAGAGAGAATTGTTGTTATTTTAATGGAAAATATTTGAACAGATTTTAACAACATTAAAATCATACCATATTCTGTTCAAAAAATATGCCCAAACTCTATCGCTTAGGATATGCATGACTGCATATTTTATTTCTGGTGTATTGCCATATTTCCTGTATCATCATCTATGCCAAATAAATGCTCACTTACTACACTGGTAGCTTAAATACTGTTGCCTCAGAGATGTGTTTAGAAGATGTGATAGATGATAATGTGATGCATACTGTGATTTATAGCATTGGGGTAGAATAACCATAGGTTAAAAATCGTCCAGGGGTCATAAAGATTTTGCAAGATCAGTAGTGTTTACCCCTTTTGGTAACTGTTTGTCTAATCTGTTCTTCAAAGTCTGTTCCTGTTGGCAGGTCATCATTTAGAAGGGCAGTCAGTTCCTAGATTTAAATATTTTTTCTGCTATAATTTTTTCCAGTTACAGCTAAAACCTCCTTCACTGTTTTTGCATGCAGTGCCTCTTCCCCATACCCCAGTGGGCATGGAGAACAGTATAACCCCTTCTTTATATTTATTTATTTATTTTCTCTGCCAGCATTTTACATAGTGGAAGGGACACCTTTTATCCAATTGGTATTTAATATAGGTTGCATGATTAAAGTTTAAAGTGAGCATCCCATGGGTGATCATCCCATTTCATTGTATCATAGATGTTCAGGCTCTGGCATTCTGCCAAGGGCATGGGATTGAAGCACCCTCCGGGAAGCTGGGGGATTGGGTTTGGGGTGGGGCAGAATGGGAATGGGACTGACACCAGTCAGCCGAGACACACTATGGCAGAAACCCTTTAGCATGTCACAAGCAGGAACCAAAGATGCCTGTGGTTTCTGTGTTGCTCATGAGGAATTTTGTTGGTCATGCCTTTTAAGCAGCTCTATCTTCTGTGGTTTTATTATTATTTTTCCTCCTCTGCCTCTTTTTTTCAGTTTTAAGACAGAAGGTAAAATAGTGGTGGAGAGGATTAGAGGAGCTCCACAGCTGGTTCAGTACTTGTGTGAGGTTAGTGAGTAGAATAACCAGGTGAGATTGATGGCATTTTAGTGGGCTGATAGAAGTAACCTGTTCTGAAAACTGAACCCAGCACTTGTTTTTCCACATTGATGCATTGTATGGGCACAACTTGGACCTGACCCGGTCTGCTGTAGTTCATGTATGGTTGGAAGCTGAGAAAAGCACTTTAATCCACTGAGGAATGGCACTAAAACTAGTTTGGAGAAGGCATATCTGTTGTTCACTTGCAAAGCAATAGTCTTATTGCCACTGCTAGCTCTGCGATTTAAACTTAGTAGTCTCTTTTTTATAATGCTTAATTATGCTTCAGCTGCTCTTTCTACCCCCACCTCCTTTGTTCTGTGTTCCCCAAAATGTATGTAGGCTCCCGACAGCAGAGTGTTGCTGGAGTGAGGGAGCCTTGCTTTGAGGATTTTTTTTTACAAAAATTTAAAAAAAAAATTTTTTTTTTGTTTGTTGGTTTACAGCAGGTATAAAGCAGAAGCATTGCTTTACACTCTGAAGGAGCAGGGAAGTTGGCAACCATCCATCTATGCAGCTTTGAAATTTGATTACTCTTTGTTTGAATAGTGATGCACTAGATAGGTTTTGACAAACTCCAGATTGCAAAACAGTGTTGTTGAAGCATACGTTTATGTAAGCCTGTATATGTGTGTATAGTATAGATAGATAGATATGCATATCTGTAAAGTCTTGTGAACATGAATTCGGAAAGTCTCTGGTTTAGATGAGTCTCAAGGGTCACTTCTATTTTCTCTTCCCCCCACCCAAAAATACTTTGATTGTCTTCTGTGGGAATTGGGTTGATGTTAGACCTGGGAATGGTTGAACAGATGACCCACTGTTAAAAGTGAAGGACCATTACCCAGGTATTTTCAAGTGCATCGTCCAGTTGGAACTCATGTCGTCCAGGAATTAATCACTCTGAGAACGGCTGCTTTACTAACTGCATTTGGAGAAAATCACTTCCCATTCATTATCCCTTGCCCATGTCTGCACACAGTTATGTACTTAGGTACTGCAGCACAGCTAATTAATGTGCTGTGTAATTTAGGAGAAGTGATTTTTTGCTTTTTAACTGAACTTCAGGCATGCACCGAGAGATGACTGTTTTAGGGAAAAAGTGCTTCAGTGTATATAGGATAGCACCTCTGCTGACAGTAAAAATAATAGCTCTTTGTACAGCATTTTTATGATTCAGTGCTGTACAGACACTAAGATGCTCTAAACTGAGAACACTAAGCAAAACCACTTTAAAGATGTTCAAGAAGCATCAGAAGATGTACAGCAGGAGGAAGTGGCTGCCCAGCAAGGCAGGGGCTGTACTAGGATTAGAAGTGGAGACTTCCTGATGGCCAGACCTGCTCTCCTCCTCCTTCTAATTCCCAACAGGCAGCTTCTCCTTCTGACTTTTATGCTCCATTTACACATCCCATCTAAGGTCCATTGTTCAAAATCTGCCTCAAAGTTGACTTGAAAAATAGGGAAAAGCCCCTGATTCAAACACAAAGCAAAATACCTTCTTCTCTATATGAAGTCATACACTCTTATTAAAAAAATCTGTGCCATTCCTGCCTTGTATGCCTAATGACCTTGAAAAAGTCCTTGGTTTCTCTTAGATGTTAAATTACTTTTTCTTTTCTCGTATTTGGATTCAAATGATGGTCAAAGCATGTATTCTGAAAAGGTCATTTATTTATTTAAAACCTTTTATCTTTGTGTGTTTAACACAAGTTATATAAAGTGTGGTTTTGAAGCATCTGAGCATCCAGCCTTGCAGTTTCCCATGTGTTTTGTGGAGGGACTTGTGCATGAGTTTATCAAACTGTGAATCATCCACTTTCTGAAAATGATGGGCTAAGTAAATTGTTCTAGATTGACACAAGGAAGTTGCTAAGCCTTGGTAGTAGATTCTGGCTCTCTGTCCTGCTGCACCATAGCAATTTTAGGTTATTGCCAGTCTCTCTGATCAGTCCAGACAAGGTGTTAAACAGCAAATTTTAACAGTGGTCTGGCAATGAAGAACTGAGATTTTTATATTTTTATCTGGTATAAAGCCGATTTTGCAGTCATATTGGTCTTCAAACAGAAGACCGTGATTCGTAGCAGTTGAGATTTAAAAGAAGAATAAAAGCATCATTCATTCTTTTCTGGTAGCTTACTTCATGAAGAGCTTTGTGTTTGTGATGCCAACCCTTGCACCTCACCCAAATATAAAAGTAAATAGCAGAGTGTACATTTTTTAGGGAAGAACATACATAGTCATGCATTTGATATTCTCCACAGCTCAAGCCACAGGAATGAGCTGGATGATTCCTCTACCACTATAAGATGGGGGGGATTCAAAGCATGGTACTGTTTTCAGCAGTTATGCACTTATCAACCTAAGCCACATGAAGAATTACTGGAAGTGAGAGAGTTAAAATGGGAGCATGTAGAGCATGTGTGCATATTTTTATAAGTATATATAAGTATATATAAATATATATAAGTATATATTTATATATACTTATATATATTTATATAAGTATATATAAATATGTACTTTATATATAAATAAACAACGCTACAGAGGAATACATGCCAGTCACAGTGACAGTGGTAGAAGTGGCTCTGTTACAGCATCAGTGGTTCTTATACCGTATGTGCTGGTCTCTTGCTTTTGTTCAGCTAGGCCCTCCCAACTAAGCATCCTATCATAAGGATTGACTAGCATGAAAATGCTTAAAAGACTCTCACCTCATTAGATAAACTCATCATTTTTAGTCCACATAATGGAAGCGTCTGAGCCAAAGAAAACAAAATTGTGTTTGAAATATGACTGACTACTCTTAGACGAAAGAAGCAGGGATAAATCAGCCAAAGAAAACGTCGTGTTTAATGACTGATGTGATGGTCTGAAGTAGTGTATTAGTCCTGCAGTTGTTTATCTAGCAGCAGATAATATAATAAATTTGGAGTAATGGTGATCCCCTAAACAGAGTATTGCCTTATCTTTTTGAAACTGGAAAAGCTGTATTTAACCAATGTGAACCTTCTCTTAGAGCAGATGTTAGGGACATGCAGAGCTTAGAAGAGCAGAGAAAGCTTTCTCCTGATTATGCTGGTGCTATTTATCTTTAAGTGGAGAGTAAGCATATTTAAAACTAACGGTAATTTAATGTGTTTATATTGAGTAGAGCTATGCTTCGGTGAACTGGTGGTTTTCCGTTTAACCAGGCCAGCACAAGAACTGAGCTGATTTTCTCTCTGTTCTTTTATTAGTAATATTTAATAATGCTTCACTAGCACATTGAAGAGAAACTGTAAAGGCAGAAAAATGAAATGTCTGGTGAGAAAGTGCAATTTTGTCTTTTCTGATGGTTTCTGAAACCCTGCACTAGCCAGGGAGCCCTTCTGCTCTGCCCACTGGCATTTCAGCACTTCTGCTGGAGTCTCCATGTCTCTTCAAGCTTTGTCCTACAGATTGCATGTTTTGTTCCCTGGGGATCTGTTCCCCTCCCATTTTCACATCTGGATGTGTTTCCTAGTCCACTGGGACCTACATTGGGGTGAAAATTCTGTTCTCAGCCATGATTTTACTTCCACCTCTCACCTGGCACATAGTCCTTTCTTTGCTGGTTATCCTTCTTTGTTGTCCACTTCTGTTTACTGCTAACCATCATAGCTCTTGAAGTCTTTCTTCAGTTATTATTAACTTTCTTGAAGTTATTTCATCCAAAAGTCTTTTTCTTGCATATTCTGTATATATTTCCCTTGTACCCAGCTGTGTGTTTTCTATGGCTTGCACAACTCTCCAGAGATCTTTAGATATTCCTTAAAGTACCGCTTCTGCCTGATGTTGCACCACAGCTTTCTCTCTTGTGATTTTGAGCATGCGCTCTCTTTTGCAGCTGGTGTTGGTGCACCTGCCCATCTTGCATCTTATGGATTAGATCCCTGCCTGCAAGAAACTGGCAGCAGTCCTTGGCTCTGAGCTTGTGTTATGCAGATCAAAGAAATGTAAATTAACACATCCCATTATTAAAAAAGCCACATAAGCAAGTTTTGCATGCAATTATGGTACTTCTGGAAGTTTTTTTTAAACCGTCCTTTAAAACGTTGTAAATAAGTTGCATTTGCCTGTACACAGTCCCCAGAAAAGATGTTTTATCTTCCAAAGATTTTCAGAATAACTTTAACAGAATTAGATTATTTTAAAAAGATTAATAATAAGTAATGAAAATGCACCTATGATTTTGACGGTCCAAGCTGGTGTCATTCTGCACATCCTTTGAAAGCCACAGAAATAAGAAGTCTTCTATGTCAGTAGAATTTTTCCATATTGTAACTCTTCTTTTCTGCTTGGAGAGGCTTATCAAGCACTAAGGGCTACAATTTTTTGCCATTAGTCGCTAAATTGCATTAAATATTTGTTTTGTGCAGATGGAAACAAAATGAGGAAGAGCTTAGGTTAAATGTTTTTTTTCTGAATTACAAATGTAAAATTTCTTTTTTTAAGCAGAGGTGTTACTGGCACGTTTTGTTACCATCTTCTCAGGAAAAGTAATAGCATAGAGAGATCAAACAATCTGTTGTTTCATCTAAACTTTCTAAAGTTTCTAGTTAGACTTTGTCCAGGTTAACTCCAAGGATCCAGTT
>VZTE01004978.1:324442-408747 GCA_013397775.1 Eulacestoma nigropectus | reverse complement strand
GGCAGGGGGAGAGCATGGAGAAGGGAGAGGTACAAGCTGTTTGACATTATGAGTAAATATTGAAGGATAAGTATGTTTTCTCAGACTGTGGTAGAATGAAGCTACAGAATTTGGATCTGGGAGCTAATTGCCAAAGACTTCGGTGCTAACACGGGAGATTTCCAAACAATTCTTCATAATACAGAGTCTGTTTACAAAGATTCACAATCTGCATTTGGATCAGGAAGGATGTTTTGGCTTTTTTTCCTCTGCTGAAATCTTATTTTCTGAAATCTTTGAGCATATCAATGTGCAGCTCTTTACATAGGAAGGCTAGGCAGGATTCCTTGGAATAGGAGATTGAAGGAAGAGCCTAAGCATTTGTGCAGGCACTATTTTATGGCATCCTGTGTTTGTATGTGTCCCAAAGTCCTACAGAAGTTCCCCCTCTGTTGGGGTCAGGCCTTGCCCTGCTGTGTCCTCCAGTGAAATGAGACTCTGATGGTTTACTTGCCACTTACCAGAAAAACTTTGAACTGCTCCACCTGATGGATAACCCCAGTGGGAGAACATAGAACCACAGTGTGCTTGCAGTCCTCTGCTTGGACTTGGTGTTGTGTAGTAGCATTTACCGTTGCAATGCTATAGCTAAAGTATGGGTTTGTTAATGCATTTATTATCTTATGGGTGTATGTATTTTAGGTTTCTTAATCTCATACCTGAAAATGTAATTTTGACTTGTATTAATTTGGAATAACAGGATGTCCTGCTTGTTAATGGGAAAATTAGTTCACTAAAATTAGTTTATTGAGTAAAGAACCTCTTCAGTTTTGTTTTTCTTTTGGTAAATGTCCTAGTCCAGGAATGACACCACTGTATTTGACACTAAAAATGCTATGCAAAGTTACAGTACTGAAGTTCTCTAAGCTAAAAAAGTCCTCTAACCTTAGAGTTGGACGTTTTTCCTCCTCTGCTTTCACACCAGGCAGGTTCTATCAGGCTGTAACGGCCCTTTGCTCCTCTGCAACTCTTCTCTGTGTGACCTCTAACCAGTTCCTTCTGGTTTTTTCAAGTGCTTCTCAAGCCTTTCTATCACTTTGAAAATACTCTAATTGTGTTCCCCAAGGAGCAGCCATGATTCCTGCATGGCTGGGAGACCTCTTATGTTGTGGTGCATCTTCTGTCCTTGGCTTAGGCCATGTGGTAATGACTCTTGGGTGCATCCTGCTGCCCTGCATCCTTCGTCACTGTCAAGTGTGCTGCTTCTTCAGCTTGTTTGTCTTTGATTTCTTCTCATTTTCTATTTTTCCTGTGCATTTAAAAAGCTATACTCTTTCCCTTCAGAGGTCTGTTTCAATTCTCCTCTGTGTTGCTGTCTGCAAAGCTCTTCAGACATCACTGAGAATCCACTGTGTGCCTGGTTTTTTTCTCCAAACTGTGGATATTAGAGAACATAGTTCAACAGGCTACATGAAGCACAGAAAATCCAGGAGTTTGGAAATATAACTAGCAAACCTGTAAACCTCCTGCAACCACATTCTGTCATTCTCACAGGAAGCAGAAACTTGGTTTTGATCTGGACTAAAAGATAGCTGATACTGCATGTTAAAACTACATTACTTAGCTTTAGATATGTTGACTTCAGTTGTTTGTTATAAAGACTTCTATAACGGGGAAAAAAAGGTAAGATTTCAAAATTGCAGAAAGCATACTTTTTGTGTATTTTCTGAGGAATACGTGATGATAGAGTTTAAAGATTTCCCTAGATTGTATTTCTTCTCCATTATAGTCTTATATGGGAGTTTATATAGTATGTCCTTACTCAGTGAGAAGAAAGAAACCTGATCTTTGCATGGGCTATTTACCAGACCAGTGGATGCTATGAGACTGAGAGGTGTTTCCAATTTAGTTTCATTGAGTGGTATGCTGACTGCATCGGACAGCCAAGCTGGGATTTCTACTGCAATCAGTAATTTTATAAACTTCTCCAGTAAATAATAACTTTAATTATTGAAGACTATGAAATAGACCTAAATGAGCTTGTTAATATTAATGCTTACTGTACTTTCTGAAGTTACTGAGCTTTTTATGGACCTGGGCTAACATATTCATAAGAGTAAACAAATGCAGCTGGCCTTTCTGTTCATGGACCAATAGGAAAACACCTTGGATTTCTGCAGGTTAGTATCAGAATTGTTCCTGGAGCATTTCTTTCCCGTGCATTATTTCTGTCTGTGGGCTTTTTATTAACTGTTTAGTTTGTCTGTTACCCCTTACTAATAGGTTCTGATTATTCATCTGTGTTGTATATTTTTATATCCATGCCTTGAGTGTCTGATGGCTAATTGAAACAGGGTTAGAGAAATGAGAGATTCCAACAGCATGGCTGTATGAACATTTTCTTTTACAAATACATCTCTTTGAGACCTGGTTTTGAGAGTGTTTTTGTGATCCGAAGGTCATCAGATTGCATGCTCTGTAAGAAAGCAAGTAGAAGTGGTACTTTGTAAAGTACTTGTAGATCTTATTCAAAGGCATGTCTAGTGTTTTTTAAGTGTTTTTTTCAGCTGGACTGATAAATATGCAGTTTCATTCTTTTCTAAATAGAAAGATGTATCTTTCTTGTCTGTGCTGGAGCTGTGACAGATGTAAGAGGACAAACGCCATGATTTTAATGCAGGTGCTCCAGCTTCTGTTCCTTCTACCTACATATATCTCTGTAATGATCTTTCTGGGGAAAAAAACTGTGTGAAAAAGTAGGAGAAATCCTGTATGGGGAGAAGGAGATGGAGCAGTGTGAGTGCACCCGTGGTTTGCAAGCATGATGTCATTCTAATTTGCACTGCTAGGAGATGAGCTCATTGGGGAGGGGCCTTGCAGATTTACAGCTGTGCCAATTCATCTCTGGTTTCATTAACATTCTCCAGGCTTCCTCCTTGAACTAAACAACAGGCACTGCATTATGAATTATTTAAAGACCTATGAGAGCTTCTACTAAATAAAAACAAGCATCACTGCAAAACAAAAGAGTGAACTCTATTTTGCTTCCACAATGTTGTTAGAGAATGGCATGTCTACCATTCCCAAAAGGATAAGCAGGTGATTTTTTTTTCCTCCCTCCATTCCTGCTCCTTAACATTTTTGCACTACTAATTTTCAGCAGCAGTCTGAGTTGCCTTTTTGTGGAAGGTGGGTATGTAGATCTGATGTGTGTATGTATATATGTTTCTTGTTTAGATGCAATATAGTGCTGGCAAAGCTGTATTATTCCACTCAATAACTGGGTTTTAATTTCTAATATGAGTTTAAATATAAAACTTGAGCTCTCAGAAGAAAACAAGCATGTTCTTCTATTTCTAGAGCCCATGTTAAGACTAATTGTTTATTTTATTTTTTTAAAAATAACCCACAAGAAAGTAGCTGAGAACTAAGTAGGTTTGCCTTTCACTATTTTAAGGAATTTGACTGCGTTTAATGTAAGATAGGGTAGGCTTTTCCATACCCAAATTTAAAAATAAAAAGTTACAATTCTGCTTCCACTGTGAATGAAGTTAGCTTCCTAAAATGTCTCACAATCCAGCCTGGGTGTTTGTCAGAAACCATGCCATTTTGCAAAGGGGTCAGAGCAGCTATTTGAAAATTAGATAAAGTACCTGGGAACTGCATCTGCTGTACTCTGCCTCCTGCCTGACTGCAGGCTAGAGGTGTTAGTGCATTTGTATACTTAGATTCACTGAAGTTCTCCTCAGGAATGCATTTTAACAGATTTTTCTAAAGATTTAGATGATAGGTTGAGATGTCATGTTCAAAGGGTGAATTGTGCCTAGCGTCTGGAAATACTTCAGGACTTCTCTAAGAAGCGAGATAAATCTTCAACATTATTTTGGTTTCTCGTAGGTTTTACCTTCTCCCTTAGTGCAACACCTACCTTCTGAGATGAGGATGGGGTGAACTTCTGTACTTCTAGACTCTTACTATTGCTGCTGTCTGTAACAGCTTTATAGGATTATTCATTCCTGATGTAAGGTGCTTTAGCCACTTCTTGTAGATGCGGTAGTCTTGGTAGTTGTAGGACAGTAAGCAATACTAATACAGGGAAATCTGAAATAAAGTAGAGGTTGGGTTTGCATTTGAGTAAGCAGTGGGTTTGCTCTAAATGCACTACTGTAACAGCCCCTTTCATGTTTGCGTTCGGGGTCTGGGGAGAGTTAATATCCCAAAAGTGAAGAAACAGGTGAATGATTTGCTGGGCAATAATACTCAAAAGGTTTGTTGCTAGGGGAAATAACTCAGTCCGAAGGCCAAGCTAGTTTGTCAGTCAGTTCATTAAAAAGTGGCCCAGTAAGAAAATCATTGTTTTCTAAAAATTACTGCAGGCTGTAAGAGCATGGCAATTCTGCACTAGCTATCCTCTTCTCTGAAGGGAAAAGAATATTTTCTGTATACAGTGCCACAGGTAGGTTTTTAAAAAACTTCTGCTACTGAAGGTGTGGAAGGACTTGGTCTCTATAACTATATATATATATATATGTATAGTTCTTGTAGTCTCTATAACTTGGACAGATGAAGAAGCAGGATACTTAACTTCATGAAAATGTTCTAGAAGCGTGGGCAGCAGGTAACAGCTCTTCAGCGCCTATAAAATGCTTCAGCTAGGAGCCTGCTAGTGCTCCCTGTCCTTCTCCCACTCAAGGAGCATTAGGAAAGTCTGGAGAAAAGCAAATAGACTTGCAGTTTAAGTGCTGGCTTCCTTATAGTCAGCTTTATCTGTGACAGACAAATGCATACTATGCCAGCTTGTATACTTTCAAAACAGTAATCTTTTAATTTCACACTGTAAATGGGAGCAGTGCCAAAATACACTTATTTAGAGGTGAACTCAAAATGACTTCAGCATTAACAACCCAGCATGTCCCTCTGTAAAAAAACCATAATCTTCAATAAACACTTTTTAGTTTCCAGTATTTTACAGCATGTTTTATACAGCTATGCTCAAGGATGAACTTAATCCTTGCATTCAGAGACAAAAGCAAAAATAAGCCTGCTACCCAGATGTAGAAGTTTTGAGACAAGCCCACACCTTGATTTTGTGGAAGTAAAGTTTAATTAATTGTTTTGTAAAGTTGTCTTGAAATGCTTTTGGGAATGCTGTTGGTTCCAGGAGTAATGAAGGAGTTGGATCTGCTCTTGGTTTCACTACTGAGTTGGTAGCAGCAGCTGACTGTGGTGGTGTAGCTGATGCTGGGCAAACTCCTTTGCTCTTTTGCCTTTCCATATGTAAAGTTGAGATTATTTTGCTATACTGAAAAAACTAAATAAGAATGGGATCTTCTTTCAGCAGATTGAATAGAAGTCTTGTGTAAGCTGTTGTGGTCAGGATATCTCCTCAATACAGAGGCCAGTTAACTTAGAGGTCACTTCATCTTGCCCTGAAGGACACACAAAGTGGGAGATGGAGTTGGCTAGACACGAACATCCACTGCCATGTTAGGTGCCATCAGGTGTTTGAGATGCCTGTGGGAGCTCTGGATGTGATTCACGCAGCAGCTAATGACTGTGGGGGGCAGGGGAGAATATGCTAGAGCATCTCAAAGATGCTGGATACCTAAATTTAGGCAAGCCCAAAATTAACCCTGCTGGTAGTGCCTAGTCTTGTGTTTTGCTAGTTATTGTGACCAAGTTTCTGTTGACAATAACAGGAGTGCAGGCATATAGCACCCGAATCCCACCCTGTGTCAGACAGCTTTGCATGTGTTTTTAATCCATCCTTTAGCTGAAGCTCAGTGTCATGTATCCCATGTATTTTGGTTTAAAAAATCCGCAAAAGGAGTATTTTAAAAACTTATTTATTGCTTATGGCACTGGATTCTAAAACATAAAGATGCGTTTGGGCCCCTCAGTATACGAAGGACATTGAGATGCTTGAGCGTGTCCAGGGGACAGTGTCAAGGCTGGTGAAGGTCTTGGAACACAAGCCCTATGAGGAACGGCTGAGGGAGCTGGGGTTGTTTAGCCTGGAGAAAAGGAGACTCAGAGGTGACCTTATCACTCTCTACAACTTCCTGAAGGGTAGTTGTAGTCAGGTGGGGGTTGGTCTCTTTCTCCAGGCAACAACTGACAGAACAACAGGACACAGTCTCAAGCTGTGCCAATGAAAATATAGGTTAGATAGTAGGAAAAAGTTTTTTACAGAAAGAATGATAAAGTACTGGAATGGTCTACCCAGGGAGGGGGTAGAGTCACCATCCCTGGATGTGTTTAAAAAGAGATTGGATGTGGCGCTCAGTGCCATGGTTTAGTTGAGGTGTTAGGGCATGGGTTGGACTAGATGAGCTTGAAGGTCTCTTCCAACCTAGTCATTCTGTGATTCTGTTAAAGACATTTTGTTTCCAAACAGGAGAAGGTTTCTGTGAGAGAAGAATTTCTCTCACAGAAACCAACACTTCAGTGCAGATCCTGAAGCTGGAGCAGCCTTGGATGCTGTACCAACAAACACACAGTTCTAGGCACTGAGAATAAAATGTGGAGCTTTGAGCAGGGGGATGCAGAGGGAGAGGTAGTGCTGCTTTCCTGCTAGCCTTGATAAAGATACAAATAGGTTTCGGAACTGAAAAAGCATCCTTCAATTATAGTAGTTAAGCATATGGAAACTACAAATCAAGTGTGATTGCAAGTGGCTTGCGGGAGATTGAGAATAATCAGTGTACCCTTTTTGTACTCAGGAAGCTAATAATCTAGCTGGAGGCAATATTTTTACTACATTTGAAAGCTTAAATACAGGCATGGATGTCCTAGATTGGTTACCAAAGCCATCTGAATATTTTTTCTGGGTTTTACTGTATTTTTTAAGGTGCTGCTGACTATAGGTGTAATGGGAGAAGATGAGTTTGAGGGTGGAAGGAGAGAAACCACCACTTGGTTTCATGTATGAACAACAGGGTGCAGTTTTTAAATATGGGGCTGGGTTTTGATTTCCTGAGGTGAAGCTGAGATTTCCAGATCCCTGCAGCTGTAAGAGCTTTGTCTGGAAGATGGGAGATGCAAGTTTGAACTTCATCTGCTGGCATCGTGCCTGGTGGTCCCTTGCCTGGGCCTAATCTTGAGCTGTCATGCTGATGGAAAGCAGTGGTGCTGTTGTGCTGCCTTCTCCCCAGCACCAAACATCTTACCTGGGGGGAACCTCGGCTTGCTATCTTGGAGCTGACTTACGTGTGTGTGTCTGTCTGTCTGTGTGTATGTATAAATAAACAAATAAATATTGTTGTACAGATGTATTTTAATTTGTGCTCCTCTTTAGTTATTATTTCAGGAGCTCAAGTTTTGAAAACGACTGTTTCAGAGTGACCTAACATGCACATTTTCATGTGGCCATTTCTAGTACTCGGTTTTCAGAATGGTATTTTAGATTAATGGGAGCATTTTTTCCTGGTTTAGAAATGCATTGCAATTTATCCACTCAGCTGTTGCTTAATTCCACATTTCATTTACCTAAATAAATAAATAAATTTGAAGTAATTCATCAAACTCCCTTTTATAGGGCTTAAGTCATAATACTGATACATTTTAATCCTATAATAAATGCCAAACAGGCATTTTTTGGGTTGATGGAGGTTCTGTTTTAGAGGGGGGGGAAAAAGATTAATTTTGGTAGAATTCCTGGTGTAAACTAAATTTTACAGGATTAGATCCTTGATATTTATGACAAGTTGAAGAAAATACATAGTTTTCATTAGCTGACCATTTGATTTTTTTAATTTGGGAACTTCTTGAAGCATTTCATGCAGTGCACTGCTGGTACCCTGTGTTTTGGTTGTTTCCACAAGGCTTGGAATAGCCAGTCATGTGCAAAAACATCTAGCTTAAAAACAGCGCAGGAAAAAGGATTGCTTGGGTAAAGGAGCCAAATATTTGTAGAAACTTCTTGTTGAATCTTTTGTGTTCCCTGCTGGGAGTTTCTCCAGTTGAAAATTAATGGAAATTAAGTCAAGTAGCAGGTCACCAGGGCTTTCAGCTGTTTTCTGAGTGGAAAAGGTTTTTATCTGCTCTTTCCACCAATAACTATATTCTTGTCACCACTATAAATGAATTCTAAAAAGCATTATGTAATCAATTACCATTCCACAGTAGCAAGCTGAGGTTCACCTTGTTAAATTTCCCTTATTATATCAATTATATCATATATATATGAGAGTGTGTATATATATATATATATATATGTGTCAAATATATATTATGTCAAATTATATCCTAAGAGAAGAAAAAGGCAACATATAACTTAATGAAATATTTCTTGAGTGCAATTATGGGGGCCAAAAAGAGTACCCCTTTTATCATGTCTATTTTTTCTTTAGTATAGAGGACGGTGGGCTACTGAAACAAAATTTCAGCTACTGATTTCTCCCAGCAGTCTAATATGGAAGAATGCAATCAGTAAATGTGCTAAAATCCTCTGGACTGTACATGTAGCTATGCAGCGTCATCTTCTAAGATGCATGATTTTCATCTGACAAAAACTTCCATGTGAAAAAAAAAGTTGGGAAAATGGATATTCCAGAGTTGGATTTTAAAGTGCATTTAAAATTCTGGCTGCAAAAAAGCTTCTCTAAATGTTTGTTTTTTACAGATTTCTGTTCATAGAAGTTGAAGCTGAAGTGAGGCTCAAGTTAACAAAAATAAATATTGACCCCACAGATTTTGTCCCTGCGATTTAGCTTTGGGAACAGACGTTACGCAGATCCGTGCCAGAAATCATTAGATAAGTCTCTCTCTTTAATAGCAGTTTCTCTTCTACCAGTTTTTGCAGCAAATGCCCCTTTTCATAACTGATATTGTAATAACTCCCAACCCACTCACAACGACTCAGAAATACTGGATTTTACTTTTGCAAACGTTTTGCGGTATTAGAGAACATATTGCACACATTTTAAAGAAGTACTGTTCCATGTTATATTTAGTGAGCATACAACCTTTGCTTGCTGTATTTTGATCTAAACTTAAGTTAACTTGTGAAAATGTGTGTGAAGGCAGCTTCTAAAGTCGTGTATTCTCTGATTCTAGTGAATCTTCTTTGATTCTTTCAATAATGGTATTTTTTTTAAAAATCAACTGAGAAAAAAACTGCTTATTCTTGAGGAGTAAAAAATGAGATTAGTCAAAAAATGAAGGCTGTGATTGCGTTTTTGGTTACTGCATTCGATTTATCTGAAATCTTGACTGTTCACCATGACAATAATACCACAGCAGAATTGTACTAGACACTTGGGCTTCCCTGAGTAACTCAGATGTGCCCTCTAGGCTAAAATGTGAAGCTAGCTTTACTTCTGCACATCTCTGATTCAAGAGTGATGTGTGAAGCTGTGTTGATCACATTGTCTGATTGCAACAACTGATTGCAATAACATTTTGGGGGCTTTTTTAAACTTTTTTTGGCAAAGTTTTCACCTTAAGATTTTTCTGAAAAACTGGTCCTTAGAATGTTGTGCTGGGTTGTGTGTCCCAAATTACTGGTTATATGCTAGAAGGAGCATGAGTGTGGACACACATGCAACAACACAGTTCTATTTTGCTTTAGATTTTCATTAAGTATTTTGAAAGTATAGTATTTTTGATAGATCATCCACCATCAAGTGGTTAAGGTGGTTCAGACATGGTCTTCTTGAGTCTGGATATCAAAATAACACATGTAGCTTTATGGTACAGTTGTCTCTTCTCACGTTAATAGGTAGATATTTAAATTTGTCTCACGTATGTTGCTTGGGAATAAGGTAAGCTGAAGGAAGGTGTGAATTATGGAAGTTGGCCAAAGCTTTTTTCTTTCTTTTTTGATTTGACTGTGTGTTTGCACCTAGCAATATCTAGTTGAAAATTTTTGGGTTTTAATTATTCACCTTTGGCTAAGGTGTAGGTTTTACTTAGGAGTGTGTTTATCTAAACACCACTAAACTGGGGACAAATCTTTGCAGTTACCAGCAGTTCCATTATCTGGGCAGAAATACAGAAACCAGACCAGTTCAAACCAGTAGAAGTCTTATACATTCCCATGCTGGCATGCTTGGGCCACTGACAGACCAGTGGGAGCAGGAGGGAGCAGCTTTCACTTTCTCCTCCTGGGCGGGGTCTGTGCTCAGCCAGAAACGTGCTTGGTCATCAGATGTCAGCCTGGATGAAGAGTCAGGTGAAATAAAATGCTCGGCGATGAAGCTGTTGCTTTTTCACCTCCATTTCTGTGGGGTGTAATTTTTTTTTTTACTGGGTTACTGCTTTGGAAAGTCAGGATTTTCCCGGTTCCCAGTACTGCAGTCTCAGGGGCAATGCAATTGGTGTTGTACTGCCAGGACTCCATGCGCTGCTCTTCATGAGCCAGGTATGACAGCGAGGAGTCACACAAACGTCATTCTTGGAGTTATTTAAAGAACAAGGAGAGTCTTTACAAAGCAAGGCTGCTGACACTCTTGGCTTTTCTAAGGCGAGCAGTCAATGCCAGCAGAGGAACCACAGATGGACGCGTTGCGTAACAGCCTTGCTGGTCGGCTGGTTGATGTATCCCTTGTGACAGAGCTTCCCTTCAGCGCAGCAGTGAGCAGGGAGGGCAGGCAGGAGAGCAGGCGTACGGAAACTGTCGCAAGCTGAATCTGCCCTTGAGTTTATCTTCAAATCTTCAAAACAAATCCCTGGCTGCAAACTGAGACCAAGAGAAATCAGTCTGAAGGCATGTGTTACTGTTTCAATAATACTTTTGCTTGTGAAATGTTCTTTGGAGGCTGTGTCATTACAGATGCTTACTCCAAAGTGATTTATCATGCTCTGCATATTGCCGTTTATAGCTGAATATCTTTTCTTAGGAAATCTGTTTCTGGATCATATACAGACACAAACACGTGACTATGATTTTTTTTCCCAGCTTTATAAGTTAGTGCTTATCTTTTTAAAATATTCCTTAAAAGTGAAGGACAAATATACATCAGGTGCATGATTCTTTATCTTATTTTATATGTAATCAATTAATAAAAAATTCAACTATAAGGTCTTACGTGAGAGGATGAAATATGAAATGTAAAACAACAAAAAAAAGGAATTTGAGTCATAAAATCGTACTTTTTTAGTTTTATGTGCACATGGACGTGTGCTCTTTTTCTTTGTTCCCATTTTGCCTCAGTTTGATCATGTACATTATCACAACAGGAGTAAAAATGTCTAACCATTGTAGTCAATGGCTCTGCCATGTATTTCTCCATGGTTAGCAGTCATACCTGAAGCACAGAAATGCCACTTTTTTTGCCAAACTATGTGTCACAAATACGGTTTTAATCTGTTTTGGTTGCCCAAGTTGCGAGACCCATGGTTCTAAAAGTTTCAAGTCAAGCAATTTTATTCCTTATGTCCATATGGAGCAGTACCTGAAGCATACAGATATTTTGGGAAGGGATCTGTGTTTGCTGTCAGAGATCAATACCTTTGTGATAATGCAGACCAAGGGATGAGTTGAACCTACTGCTGAAGCTGCAGCCACAATGATCAGGGCTGTAAGAATAGTCATCTTTATCTGAAAAAAGGAAACACCCTACTAAGATACACTTAATATCACTTGGGCTTCCTTACTCCCAGCATGTTCTAAAGAAAGATGCTGGCCTAAATTTCCTCATCTGCTTCGATCTGCTGTGCAGACAGCAAAATCCTGTCACGTAAAGGATAGAGAGCAATTCTCACTGCCCGGGGGAGGAGCTCTTTGCTGAGCAAGTTGTCAGACATGTCTCCATAGTCACTTGTGTCAGGTAGATCATACTGGGGGTCCAGGGATACTTTCCTACGTACATCTTTTCCCTAATGGGAAGTTACATGAGGACTTTGTGCTGGAGGTGAAATAGGGCAAAAATTACTTTAAGCTAGCCAGGGGATTCAGTGACCCGCCGAGTTGTGCTTGCTAGGGAAAAAGAGTCAAGGTTGTGTGTGTATAAGAAAAGGTTGTTGAAGGGAAGTAAGAGAGAAATAATACGATTTATCTATTTTAAAAAGCCAAAGGGTGATGGTAGCGGTGAGACTGCTATCAGCACCACTGGAGAGTTGCAGCTACATTGCAGTTTTTACATCTGTATTGAGATCTGCAATGGAGAAAGGATAAATTCAGTCACCTTCATTTTTCTGGGGGAAAATTTTTTCTGGGGATCAGAAATTATGGACATTCTAAAGCTAGCTTATTCTTTAAACAAAACTGGTAAGTTTTCAAAATGCGGTGGTGTTCTGCAAAGTAAGTGTATAGCTGCAGTGCGCCAGTTTGCACAAAATACGGTGTATTTACAGGATAGCAATGTGATGTGCTCGTGGAAGTGTTCATGTTTGTATTGTATTAAAACCTGCTGTCAGGTGAATGCTGCTTTCAGTGACTCACGAAGAAGTAACTCATTCTCCATGAAGACCATGTCTCTTTTGTCCAAAGTAGCTAACACACTCACTGGGGCCTCCCCAGAGAGCAGCAAGGAGGAGGCTGTGATTGTCCAGGACTGCAGAGAGGACTTGATGAAAGCAGATAGTAAGCAGGCACCAAAACCTGACTGCCAGCTGCTCACGGGCTAAAGCTTCTCCTTTTCGTCTGTTGTATGAAGAGATTTATTTGTTTGTTAATGTCTTTATTTGCATTGACCTTAGAGTTTTCATTAAATCGTAGGGGTTTTTTTCTCCCTGAAATTCTTTGATGGTTGTTGGAAAAGATAGGCATACTAGGGGAAGTCTGGTGTCAGGAAGAAAAGGGAGTGTAGAAAGACTGGAGCAGAGCATCACAGAGGGACTAAGATGAGGGGGGAGGATGTTTGAATTTATGAAAATTGTGGACAGTCTGCCTGACAGTGTACAGAGTGGGATGTGCCTGGATTTGCTGTTCTCCCAGCTCTCCAACCCTGTGTTTACAGCGGGTATGATTTTAAGAGTAAACTAATAACAGTGCTCCTCTGAGACTCCACTCTGAAGAAAGAGGTGCCATTGTCACATACAGAGAGAATTGTTTAAATAATTTTAGCGAAAAGTTTAAATGTCAATGCCTCTATGACTATAAATACTCTTAATTCGTTAGTGTGGAACATTGCACATGCTTAGCCATTTCTACATTTGTGATCTGAAGACAAACTAGATCATTAGGCCATTGCAAGTTGTATGAAAATAGAAAATAAAGATGGAAAATGTTGTATTGTGTTGACTAATAGTGGAAAAGAGTCCACTTCTTTTTCTGAGAGGAAGAAGAGAATTGAATTCTGTAATGGAAAGCGATGCCTTCTTGTCATTAAAATCTGTGTTGTCCGTGATAGATGGAAACAGAAATTAGTAGTATCAACTGTAACGTGGACATTTCAGTAAGACTTCGGTAGATTTTTACAACATGCATCTGTAGTTTGGTACAGAGTACTGCTTGCATAGGGCAGTGTGGAAAGTGGTGAAGATGTTAATGAAGTTAATTTTTTGTGTGATTTCTTCTGGTGACCGTTATGGTTGTTGTACCTCTCTCAGCAGCAGGAGTAACTTTACAGAAGTCTGAGAATGAATAGCATGAACATAATACCAGACCCACAGTAAGTGACTGGCTGTTTTATGTCATGGTAATTATCACTTGTAATATTTGTGAGAGCAGTGTTTTCCTAGACAAAAATAATGATGAAAAAAAAGGTGGTGAGCAGGTTTTGCTATGTAACTTGAAAACTACAAGAACATATTCATTAACTGAGTCTGTACAGCACTGTTATATTGTGGTTTTATAAACAGCTACTGACACAAATGCATACATTACCAAGGAAGTGTTTCTGTCTAGCAGAACAAACTGGGGAACAAGCTGGACCTAATACTAACCAGAGGCTGGCTGGTGTATTCTCAATTTCCCTTTGATACCTGCAGGCCGCAGTTTTTGGTAGTTTCTTGTAATGAAAAAAAGGATGAATTCAGAACAAGAACACTGAAGATGACAGCAGAGTTAAGCCAGATGCATTCTTCTGCTACCACATATTATGTCAGTGGTTTCATTCTTTTCAATACGAAACATTCAAGTAATTAAAACGAAGCAAAAACACAGCAAAAAGCCCTGGACTCATAGAGCAAACATATTTTACAGCACAATGAATGTTTAATGTTAAAAGCATCTTGGGAAAACATTTAGATCAGGAGTGCTTATAAATATTCCTGATACCTCCCTTCAGTTTTATTCCATCTAAATTGACCATCTTGTATGCTTACAGTGCTTTATCAAAAATAAGTTTCATAGGACTTCTTAATCCATTTTTACTTTCATATCTCCAGATAGTTTATGAAGTTCTGCCTTTATTTCACTCTCAATGTAAATATGTATTTTGGTTATTTCCTATAATGGTGTTACAGATCATATGTAAACTGCCTGGAAACAAATGATAGGGAAGGCAATAATTTGCAGACCAGTTTTGCCCAAATCTCATTCTATCCCAGTAGAACCATATGTGGTAATTGCTGCCTCCAGTTTTTTCTGCGTCCTCTTCCACTTCGGAAGGTGTTTTGTGTATTGCAGGTTATTGAATATCAGCCTTCCTCTGCTCTCAAATTGTGTGTTATCCATCCTGTGCTTGACTATGCAACCTTAATTTTTTGATGATTTGGTGTTGTTGTGTTGCAGTTGTCTCAGTTACAGGGTCAGATTCTAATTTCAGGTTCAATTTGTTCCGCCAGGATTGTTGCATGTGTTTTAAAAACATAACCAACATAGCTCTGAGCAACCTGGTCTAGTGAAAGATGTCCCTGCCCACAACAAGGGTGCTGGAACTAGATGAACTTTAGGGTCCCTTCCAACCCAGGCCATTCTATGATAAACTGTATTTTGGTTTTTGTTTTTCATTGACATCTCTCCATAAAAGGACAATGCTTTCACTTCCCTCAGAAAAGGGAATCAAAGATGAGAAACCAGAGCTCAGAAATTTCATGAGGGATTAAATGACTTGCCCGTAGCTTTAAAGAGAAACCACTGTTTATCCATAATTGTCACGAATCATCACTCATACTATTGGTTTTTGGGTGCTAGAACTATTTATAAGTGAATAAAGCTACTTTAAATGGTGATGATGGGGTAAAAGGTGAAATGCTTATTTAATTTAAGGAAGATCTGAAGGTCTGATATAGATACTGTAATGTTACATAGTATAAGTGAACTGCGGTGTCTTGCTTGATGGCCTTAGTGCAGTGTAATGCAAAGTAGTGGTGCAAGGTACTGTTTTTTCTACCATAACAGACGTTTTCAGTTAATGCTATTGCAGCAAAAATGATCATTCCCAGCTGCAACGTCACCAGATTTATGGGTGAAACATCCCTTTTCACACTGGGACTCGTACCCGTGGTGTACTTTAAAAGCAAAGCTGTACATCTAGTGTTGTGGTTTTTAACTCTCGTTATTTGGGATGCTGGGCACCTAACAATCCTACATTAATGAAGAAAAATGATGACTAATCTGCCACCACTGCTCCTTGCAAACATCTATCAGTTAGAAAATTGTACCCTAGGAGAACATCCTAAGCTGGGAAATACAGAAACAGTTTTAGTTGTTTACAGACTAAGGAGAGGCCTTCTGCAGGAAATTATGTTAAACTCCTCTTCAGTGGGACTGTTAAGGAGGAGCATCTTCAGTGCAGTAGTTAGTGTTGAGTGGTGAAGAAATATATATGGTCATGGAGTCTAATATCTGCGGTCAGTGAACACTGGCTGCTGTCTAGAATCGGTAGTCTACATGGTCCATACGGTCTCATTTTCTTGTTGATATTACTCTGCTGTACATAAAGACATAAATTCTGGTGCAGTTATTCCTGCCTGGGATTTCTTTGACAGTCACATGCACATGCTGTACAGTGTACATGCAGAGGACAGTGCTCTTCGAAAACCCCAACTTCTCCACACACTGACTGTGCAGATGGCTTGCTCAGCCACAGAAAGCTGGCAACCCTAGTGATGTTTTAACATGGATGTGTAGTGTCAGGCACCTTTGGCTCATGCCTGCTAGGTCCTACTCTGCCCAGAAGCTTCAGTGACATTTCCTTACTGTCCATTCATCTTCTCCAGTCTTGTTGTTTTGTAGTGTCTGTTTTTATATCCGTCATTTTTAAAATATCTTTGGTTCCTACCTGTGCAGCAAAAGGTTAACTCGTGGGATGAGAAGATGGCTATCTACGAGGTTATATTTGGCTCCTTTGGAAGAAATTAAGTTGGTTTGGACCTTTGAAAGGTTTGAAGAGTTGTTTAGAAAGCAAGAAGAAAGATGGATGCCTGACTTAAATATATTTCTTCTTTATCAGAGATGGTTCAGGGAAGACATGGTTTTGTGCCCTAATTGTTTCAAGGTCAGATGCTCTTGTTAAAGACACTGTGTTAGGCCTGGAGATTATCTGGTGGTGATACTTCACAGGGAAATAATGTCCAGTTGAAATTTCAGGTGCTAAGCAAACAACAGAAACTTCTCGTCTGTAATGGCGAGATTTAAAAAAAAAAGCAACCTGCCTGAAAAATCTCAAAGACCTAGTGGTAAACTATGTGTCACTTGGAACAAGTTTATATGGTGTAGAGTGTGTGCAAGATGGTGACGTTTACTCACAATGTTTTTTTAATATGATGGTATCTATTTCAGTCTGTAATCTAGCACTCTCTTTCCTAAAACAGAAGGACTCAGACCTTCTTTAGCTCTTCAACACATTGCCAGTGTGTTGTCAGAACATCAGCTTGTCTCTTGAGTCATCATGGCATAAAATTGGCGAAGGCAGTTTCTTGACACTGGAATAGCCTCAGGGGCTTCTCTTTGTATCTCTTGTGTGTAATTTGGAGGAACTGTGGGTTGCTCTAAAGTACATCAGTCAGATATCTGGCTGACTGAGATATTTTCATTCCAAAACTACTTCGTGTCTCAGAAATGGGGTTTATCCTGAACTGTGGCTTGATAAACATGGAAGGAGCTTGATGTAAAGAAATGCTGAAGTTCCTGGGTATGTTCACATCAAAAAGGCAATTGATAGGAGGTGATGTCTTAGCAAATAAAGTAATGATGAGCTTGAAGCTTCTGCTTTCCATGTCTGGTAGCTTGGAAACAACAGAACAGTTGCAGAAATAACTAAATCAAACCTGCTACAAGGTAGTATTTGTCTCCTGAATAATGTAACTAGATTTCTCTACATCCTGCCCTGGAACATGACTGAAGCCCAGACATGAGGACAATGTACAGAGGAGGGAGAAAATAAGGAAAAGAAGAATATCCAGAGCCATAGCTGATAGAAGATGTATTGGAATATCTAGCATGTTCTGTTTGTGCTTTTTTAATCTGGTCACAGAGTGTAAGGAAATTTGTAGTTCGTAAGGGTAGGATGATACATTAATTGTGGGAATGTCTCTATTGCATCTTCCTTTGAAACAGTCAGTGCTGGCTGCAGGGTACTGGACCAAGTGGTCTGTAGAGTCCCACATATAAAGTTATGAGAGTTTATATGTTATTGGTATTTGTATCGTACACCCTACTGCTCTACCTAAGAAGTATCTGGAAGTGCTGCTATCTCAATAGTGATCTTTCCTGAGAAAATGAAAACCAAGAAAGGAAAAGCATTAAAATCTGGCTTGTAATTAGGCTGGATGTAAAGATAAATGTCACTTGTGTATGTTACTATATTTAGAAGGAAATATTTTCATCACCTGTTCAAAACAAAAATGTTCATTAGCACCAAATAATTGCAACTTCGTTAGCTGTAAACAAGCGATGAAGAGTACAGCAGTGGGGTTCTACTGTTCCTTACAGATGACTGAGGTGTCTTTGTGAGTCAAATCATAGAGACTTCAACAGGAACAGGGAAATAGCAGTGTCCTTGTACAAGATGTGGACAAGACCATATTAACAACACTTGGAGCAGCTTTGCTCATGATGGATGTACTCTTATTAACGAGATGAACACAAACTTGTAGGATGATCAGGGAAATGGAAAGAGAACCCGTCTGAGAGGTGTACCTGGATGCTCTCCATGGATGTGTGCATAGACAAAATAGCTTTGAATTAGCTATCACAGGTACTATAGTCCGTGTAGCCCTGCAGAACTGGTCCAAGGACAGGAGATGAAGGGAAGTCAGGACTGGAGAGGGCAGGATGAGCTAACTCTCTGTCTTCCCTGTTCTGAAGCAGGTTTCCAATGGATGGAGAAGGACAGAAATCCAACCAGTTGTGAGGTGAACCATAGTGTGTGTGTCTCCTGAATGGCTGCAATAGCAAAGAAACCCCTGGAAGATAGTTTACAGTGCTGTGGCCTTTTGGCTCGTGTATGCCATAGAAACAATGGCTTAATGGTTCCACTCCTCAGGACATACAATCTCACTTCAGCAGGGAGCAGAGGATCATCTCAGAGGTGTTTCTTGCCTGGAGTCTCCAGACCTCTTTTGGCAGTACTGGCAGCTCTGGACAGCATTGTCCAGAGTCAGTGGCTTTTTATTTCCGATTCTCTTTGCTGCTTGCTTGAAAAAAATAAGGAATGGGAGAGGTCAGAAAGAGTGATATGTAAATATTAACAATAAACAGAAACTGGCCCTTGGGTCATTTTTGAGACTGACTTGATTTCAGCAAAGTGCTTGCTGTCTTGTTCACATTAGAAGATATATGTAGCAACAGAACAACGTGCCTGTGACTCTTTGATTTGGTGAGATGAGGACTTGCAGTTTTTAAGTGTTTCATCAATGTATGTTTTATTAGAAAAAATTATACTTTAATTAGTGTGGTGGGAAGAAAGTTAAATATTACTTTAAACTTGACTTACAGCAACTTTTAGAGACAAATTGTGCTAAACTATCCATGTATGTGCATTAGAACTGTATATATGCAGTAATATTACAAAACATAATTTGGGAATATGAGACATTCGTACAGTGTGGGAATCATGCTGTTTGCAATAGATAAGAGGGAAAGAAGGAAGAGCAAAACATTTCTGGCCTTACATTTTCTCTTACTTTGGGAAAGGCAAAGTTCCTGTAGCATCTGCTGTAAGGATATCTTCAGTTAATCATTCTTATCAAAAGTTAAGGAAGATTTATGGACTTTTTGTTTTGTTATTTTTCCATCTTTTTTCATGTTCAGCATGGTAATTTGTATTGCATTGAGCAAGTGGTCCAGCCCCTTTCCCTGAGGAAAGCATCAGAAGTGTGAAGTTTTCTTTCTCTAAACAGTACCTCCTCAAAGTGATCTCATTTATGATGTATGATTTATGGGGATGTACCTGTGAACAAACTAGAGCAGTCGCATAAGGCACAGGCAGGAAAGGGATGGAACATGAATATTTTGGATAAGATTTGGAATAATTGGTCTTTTGCTTTGGGGCACTACTGAGACTTGGTTTGCAGACAGCGTTATTTGTTGCATCAGCAAGTGGCCTTTAAAGTAGAGAAAATGGAACAGAAAATCTTCCTCAAAAATCCTCAAGATTGGTTGATGACCATAAGGGATAACCATTCTCCACAGGGTTCTGTTACTCCTTTCTGAATTTAATTTTTGCTTTGCACTCCTAATCTATCAAGCGATTACCCTTTGATTGCTCTGTTTTGAAGCAGACCATTTCTGTGTCATACTCCTACTTCAGCTTCAGTCATTGCCCCGAGGGCTCTTCTCCAGATAAGTTTTCCTGATAGGTTGCAGCTGTTTGAAAAGTAAAAATTATTCATTGGATCAATTTTTTCAATATATAGAATAAATTGTTCCTGTAAACTGCAGCTTATCTCCCAGTGTGGAATTTGGCTTGCCTCACTGTTCTCGTTTATTCAGAGCATTTAAAACTGTAGATCTTATCACCAGCCAATAATGAGAGCAATGTTTTAATACCCATCCTCTCCCTCCCCACTCCCTGCACACTGTATCCCATATTTTGTAAATCAGATAGCAAGATCTACAGTTCAGTCCTGTTTCCATATGGATAGGTTTGAAATTTCAGTTATCTTTGAGGAAGTCAGACAAGTTGCTCAAAAAGCAGTGATAAAAAGGTTTCTATGAAAAAGGCATTTTCCATCTGTTTTGCAAAACTTAAGCAAACTTTTCGGGGGAGCCTTAGGGGGCAAAGCAGCTGTTTCTGCCGCTGGACTGCAGAGGGGGCAGCAGCAGCAGAGCATGTCCGTGGGATGTGTTTACCCCAGACAACAGAAATCACGGTAATTTAACATCCTTTTTATTGCTAGTGCTGCTCTGCCAGCACTCCCTGGAGAGGCCTGGTGTGGTGGTAGCCTACATAGCAGCCAAGGTAGCATCACTGGATTGTACCTCTGCAGGGAGGGGAGGGCACTGGGAAAGGATGCTCCAGGTGCACCTGGGGACACACCTGGCTTGGGAAGCCATCTAGCTTGAGGAGGTGGCAGGAGCAACAAAGGGAGAGACAAGTGCGAGCCCTGTGTGTGGGAGAGTACATCAGCCAACGTTTGGAACCAAATACCGCAATTTCTTGGATAGCTACAAAATGGTTGTAAAAATGAATGGATTCTCTTCTGTCAAGTTTTAGTGGTTTTCGTGACAATAGAGAGATATGTGTACGTAAAAACAGGCCCATTCTTTGTGGAGCAATGCTAGATGCAATTTCAAATAACAGACTTTGAGAAACGTGCCTGTGTTACACACCACTTTCTCTTCAGTTCTGTTAAACGTATTTTCTACTCCAGGATGCTGTGAACCGCTCTGTGAATGTCTCCCATCTGTTAGGACTGATGTGCAGAGACTTTGTCTTGTCTTTAAGCTATTACAGTCCAAATAGAAAGTCAATGTCTCAGTTACTGAGGTCTCTGTCAAGTGCTCTCAGGCTCTAACACACCAGCCAGAATTCCAAAGGCCCTTTGAATAACTGAATAGCAAAATCTATTAGCTTGGCCAGGAGGAGGTGGAGAACTTTGAGGTGGCATTTGATGCATTTTTCTTTTTTTCCTTGAGAAGTTCAGATATATATATTTTTTTGGAAGAAAAGTTCCTATAGTTTTGCAATAAAAGATTTTCGTCTTAATTAATTCTAGTAGCTGTCACTATAAAAAATTTGTTTCTATATAACAAGGACAGAAGAAAAAAGAAAGGCCCTTCATTCTGCATATGCATTAGTCTGCAAATATAAAGTTAGTGTGGAAAATGTTAATTTTATGTTTGACCACACTGAGCAAAGGCAGAAATCCTTAACTTCTAATTAGTGCATTATTATTGTATCTCTCCTTCAGATACCAAACACCAGTTTTCTTTTTAAATGTGTGAATAGTAATGCTCTCAATGTTTTGAGATGTATCATTATAGTACTATGCTAATTTAATATAATATTTGGAAATATTTCCCTTTGCTTTTTGCTTTATTGTGAAAAATTGCGGCTTTTTCTAAAGAACGCTGAGGACGTTGGACAATATTTATGGATCATTCTCTCTCTAATTTTTGTTTTTGTCTTTGGCAAGTGAGTAATTTTTAATCTCCATAATCAGCAGTCAAACACAAGAGCAAGAAGATCATTTATTTATCTGTACTGTCAGTATTTTGAGTTGTTAGATGGTAACCTACTATTATTGTAAATGCAAAGTATTGTATGGACTAAGAATATTTTGTAGCATGATGTAGACCTTTACTCATTATAGAAGAGTGGTTGTAATTACTTTAGATACATGGAGTCACAGCCACGTACATGAATTTTCTTGCTGGTTCTTTGTTAGGATTTGTTGGTTTTGCCATTAATGATGAATTGAAGAAAATGAAAATATTTTTATTTTACCTGTAAAATGTAATTTAGGATTTTTCTTTCTTTCAGAAGTGCTTCTCTTACTACTAGTGCACTGATTACAGTGATTC
Organism: Eulacestoma nigropectus; assembly: GCA_013397775.1. Taxonomy (NCBI): domain Eukaryota; kingdom Metazoa; phylum Chordata; class Aves; order Passeriformes; genus Eulacestoma; species Eulacestoma nigropectus. The sequence goes on along the minus strand of VZTE01004978.1, from coordinate 386,969 downwards.
CTTATATGATGAATCGTATTTTGGGTGTTGAAAACTTCTAACAATGTGCTTATTAGTTGATACAGTGCTCAGTGTGACATTATCAGTGTGATGTTGCTATAGTCAAGTGATCAGAGTCAGTTTTCAGAAGTCTGTTTATGAGAATTTAGCACATGTAAGTATGGGAGGGAGAGAGCAATTTAAATATAGTGTTATTTTGTCCCAGTTATAGCTTATTAATGCACACATATTTATATGGTACTTCCTTAACAAAAGGTCCAGGTGTTTTGTGAACCACTGTCATAAGCTGAATTTTAGGAGGAGGACAGTAGACAGTTTACATGGAATAATAGCATTTTTGTGCTTGACTGCTTCTCTTCTTATCAATCCCAGTCATTTTTTTTTATATTTTGTTGTGTCCCTCTGGTGAGGATAGCAGTAAGAAATAGATAAGCACATGACTGCTAAAACAAAGAAAAATGTAAGCCTTTTAGTAAATCTGAATGTTTAGGGCTTATGGGATTCAGGTGGTTATTGTTTAAAAAGTAGGATAAGGAAAGGGAGGCTCAACAGTGCTGGAAAGCAGGGGTATGTGATTCTAGAGAAGAAGGTTGGTTCTTTGACCATCAACTTTTGTAACCAACATCCACTTGAAGTAATTGCAAATATCATTCACTTTCCCCTCCCCGGGGCTCTTCTCCTGATGCTGCAGTTTCTACCTCCTTGCAGCCTGGTCCTGCCAGCTGCAGGATGCTGCTGTCCCTCTCATTGTTTGGTGGGAGCGGAGCCCTGGTGAGGAAACACTGCCTGGCCCACACTCAGGCTATGCTGGGGCAGCTCTGGAGTGTAGGAGAGCCCTTTCAGCACAGTGAACCGGTGCCTCATTGCTTGGAGCATTGCTGCACTGGAGTCAGAGGTTTCTGGCCAGGGAATTGACTGAAAGCTTTGGAGTTATGGGCAGGGAAAATGAATTTTTTTTTCTTTGCTTCAAGTGAACTTGGTTGTGCTTTTCAGTAAGGCAAATTTTATCAAAAGCACCTGCTCCTACTACAAGTTTCTCTGGTCTAAGAATATTCTCCAGTACCCTTAAAATATGCTTGGGTAAAGTACTGACTTAAAATGCAGTCTTTCCAAGAGGAAGGACTGCAGACTTTTTGATCTAAGCCAGGCAAGTAATAAAGAGTAGTCTAAAGACTTAAAAACCAAAATTAAATTAAATTTTAATAAAATTTGTATTTTTAAAGATTTGAGAGCAAGTCTTAAAAAATAGAAGAAAAAATAGAAGTGTGGTATAGGTGTGTCCAGTTGGAAATAATACTTAGTAGGGAGTTTGAAGGTAACAGTGGCCAGGAGCTGGCAGAGGACATGGGACAGTAGGAGATTGGATGTTGCGTTGGTTTGGAACACTTGCATAGCCTTGGACTTGTCTTGGACTCTTATTTTTCTCATCTTCTGAAGTTTAAACCCAGCCTTTCCTTATAGAGAGCTTTGACTGGGGAAAATATGATGGTTGCTTAACATTGATAAATTATTATCAAAAAAGCAATAAATTCATCAGCAAAATCAAGGAAAGGATTATCAGGAGTAAGTGTAGTAACTAAGTCTGATTTGGCCTTGACTGTTTAAAAAAAGGACACTTTTAATGGCCAGGCTGGCTAGATTAGTGTGTTGCAGGGATCCAGTGAAACCACTCTCCCTGCTGAGAAGCAGGGGGACATGAAACTGAGAGACCTGGGGTGGTGGTAAAAAGTCTGTCCCCAAGGACCTGTAACTTCTGCTACTAATGTCTCGGCTGATTCATTGTAATTCAGCTATTTCATGAGTTTGTATTTACAAACACTTGGAAAAAAAGGATCCAAAACTCCTTGGTTCTCAAATGCAGACTGGGCTGACACAAATACATCCATCCAGAAGTTGGGAGATGTCATTTGGAGACTGGAATGTGGGATTAGAGAAAAGAAGTCTTCATAGTTGATATAGTATATGATCTTACAACTGATTTAAATTTCATTACACCTAATAACAATAACATCAGGGCTTTTGATTTCAGTCCACAGAATATCGCCTTAGCGACGGTGGGATAAATGTTTTGGGAGCAACTGATGCATAACAAACAAGTTATTCTCCCCTCTGAATGCAAATACTGTTGAACAGCTGTGTGCAGGTTCAGCTTTCCAGCAGAGAAAGCTAGAAAGTACTGGGGCAGTATTAAGGCATCGACTCACACATGATGCTGACTAAATGCAGATGGCTTAAGTGGTTCCTCTCTTTAGTTTTATGCCTTGCCTGTTTCTCAAAGGCTGCTGCTGCTGCTGCAGTACTGGCTGAGTGATATATGAATTATGTGTGTTTACATTCATGAGCCAAACTGTAAAAATGGAGCAGAGTCACATAAGCCAGCACTTGTAGCTGCTAAAATTCTTGTGGCTGGGAAGCATGAGCAGAAGTGTTCTTGTTTGCTGGATGCAGTTGAGGAGCGGTATATAGCAAAAATCACTGTCATTCAAAATGGGCAGAGAAAAAGTCCAAAGTTTGTTTCATTTGGGCTGTTAGCCTGTTAGATTGGATCAGAATTCTTCCTGAAAGGATTCCAGTAATTACAAGAGTGTGGTTTAGCATGGGAAGAAATGGCAAGGATTCTCATGACTATTCCTGTTCTTTGCCTGCTTGTGAAAACTTTCACCTTAGGCACAGATGCCAATGCTGACAATTTTGGGACATTGTAAAATTATTTGGAGCAAGGATTAGATTTTCAGAACAGCAGTGGTTGTCATTGTAGAGGGGAAAAAATCAGAAGAGCTAGAAGAAGTTAGTTATAAACTACTTGGGGAAACTGGGATTAGCGCCGGGTCTAGACTCTGACATCTTGACACCAACTTGGCAAACACTTGCAACAACTGCTGTAGTGTGATTTTGCAATTCTGCAGAGGCCTGGATGGGAACGTGTTAGTCCTGTTGCCACACACACACAAGAGCCTTGTTGGAAGGCTGGTTGCAAACACGAGGGATCAGCTTCTCCATCATATCAGGAACTTGTGCTCATTTTGTCCTCATATGTTGCAGAAATGCAGATATTAATGGTTCGTTCACAACTGGATAAAGTCACAGGGACAGTTGGTGTAGTCTGGCCGGAGTGGGCAGCTGAAGCCTTCTTAGAAACTAGGTTTTCATACTGGGATATTAGGTAGTTGGAAAAATCATCTGGTAGTGTTGGTCTTGAGAAAGTGTAGCATCTCCATGTCAACCCTGAGGAAGGGTCTTCTGAGCCCAGAGGAATTTGGCATTCTGAGTAAAACACTCCTCTGCAGGCATGAGGAGCTGATGGGTGACAGATTTGGGATTCAGCTGATTATAGCAGATATCCGAGACCTTTCCAGTACTTGATGATGACCATATGGCTGCTGGAGGAAAGAAGGGTTTCTACAGATATAATCAGAACACAGCAGGAACCATCATCAGTGTTTCGGTTCCAGGCACTGATGTGTTGCAAAAGACAGTTGTGAGAGTTAAGCTGTTGTGCTGCGTGGGAGAGTGTTCATCAGCATCTGTGTGGGTCCTTGCATCAGCCAGAAAGCAGCTGTGAACTGTTACATGGGCAAGTTCAAGGTTTGCTCACTAAAATATCAAGAGCCTTGGACTGTAATATAGTTTTCAGTTAATGAAGCTTCCACCTGATGGGTGAGATAGGATTCCAGAAAAGGGAGTGCACCCAGCACATCCTGTTCCTCTTGGTGACTTACTGACCAACAGTTGATGGGAAACAGCAGGTAGCTGACCACTTCTTATCTTGAGCTTTAAATTAGACTCAGCCTGATCTGTTTGATAGAGGTACTGGCAAGGCACAGAGACATCTCCAGAGGCCCACAAAGCAGAATACAGGGGGGGAAGTGTCCTTTTGTAAGAATAAAATTAACTTGATCTCTAGGAATTGAGAAGATGATTTTAGATGATCACTCATATGTTTGAAAGCAAACATTTTCAAAAAATTTTCTGCTTTGATTCCACCCACAAGGTGGAAATCTCACAAGGATTTCCAGCCCACAAGGATGGAAAGCAAAAGTCTAAATGTAGTGGGTTTGGTAGTTTTATTTTGATGCATTGCCTCCTCAGAAATTCTACATTGTGAGAGAGTTACTCTTGGGTAAAAAGGACAGTATATAATTTTTACGGACAGAAAAAAAAAATTCCTTCATTGCCTAAAAAAAACCCATGACTCCTTGAGCAGTGGATCACTGAATCCTGGTTCCTGGTGGCATTCGCCGTTGTCCAAATCTTCTCTTCCTTTCCCTGGAAAGCTGGCTGCTCTCCTTTCCCTTACTACGCCTTCTCCATGTCCTCTCTTCTGACTCACACAGGTTCCCAACAAGACCATGCTGAGGCAACAGTGGGCCCCTGTGCCATCATGCTGGCTCAGGCACCCATCACACCTGCAAAACAACCTTTTCTCTCTCCCCCACCTACCCCTCCTGCACCATTTTTATGCCAGTTTCCTAATTACTTAAAATATTTGGTTTTTAATCTGACCAGGAAAAATTTAGGATCAGTCTTTTGGAGAGAGTATGGGAAGGTTAATAGTGTTAAGCAGAAGCAATGAACTCACCTATAGAGACTAATGTATGTTATTAATGTTGCTACTAGTCTCACCCAATTTTGCATCTCTATGTCTTCATCCAAGAAAAAGGAAACCACCTTAAGAACACACTTAGCTCTAAGAATATGAATAGCTGAAATTCTGAAAAATAAAAAAGGAACCAAGTCAGAGAGTCACAGTAATCCTGAAAACTCTATATAAAGATGTATTCTCTTTTCCCACTTCTTTTCCTATTTACGCTGAGTTAGTTTACTTGTAGAAGCCTCTTGATATGCTCTGGTTGCCAGAAGACCAGTGCTTGGAGAACTCTGGGCAGCAGCTTGTTTTTGTTACTGTGCTGTGGTGGCTTAGGATTTGGGTTGGTATTTTAAGAAAAAAAAAAACAACTAAAAGAAAGTTAAATACGTTGCTGATGTGTTTCCTGCCTCCCACTCACTGTGTTTCAGGAAATCTTCAGAAGAACTGGACATGGATAAAGTAACAGCAGCCATGGTACTCACCAGTTTATCCACCAGCCCTTTGGTCCGCAGCCCTCCTGTCCGACCCAACGGTAAGCTTTTGGAGCCAGGGGCTGCAGGAAGGGGTGCTAGGGCCCTTTACCGGGGGGATTGTTTCCGGGAGTTGTGGCCATGGTGGAGAACAAATGGTGAGTGGCTGTCTTCTGGTATGCTGGGGATCATACTGAGCTTTGTGTTAACCTAGTCAAAGTGTTTGGTGCAGCACTGGCAGAAATGAAAAGAAACATTTTCTTACACTGTAGAGCAGCTCCAGTTTATGAAATGGGAGATGCCCCTTCCATAAATGGGATATGAGCACTTCAAAAAGTCTCCTGACCTCACTGAAACACTTAATTTTTCAAAGAGCTTGTTTGCATTTGTACGTATATAGTCCTAGAATTGTAGAATGATTAGGATTGACAAAGACCTCTGAGACCACCAAGTCCAGCCATCAACCTGCCACTACCACCATGTTCACCTCTAAACTGTGTCATGAGTGCCATATCCAGGAAACATGATAGCAGTTGTTCTTGTCCTCTGCTCCATAGAAATCAGATTTTACCCAAAGCCACAGTAAGGCAAAGCACTTCGAGATCACAGCCCTTGGCTGAAAGGCCATGCAGTGCAATCTGTACAGCAAGAGGTCTGCTTCTGCTGATGCAGGATTAGACCTCGAATTCCTGCGCTGTTTGTAATGCTCTGATGGTCTTCCATCAAATCCATAATCCCTTTAAAGACTACTTCCCTCATGGTATAGCAGAAGACACACAAATAAAAATAAATATATAAAGGTTCAGGTAATAAAGAGATTGGTAATGAAATATAATTGGTCTATGCGAGATTGACTCGAGTTACAATAAATTTTTAAAAGTGTTTTATTTTAAGGAATAATTTCAATTAGGATGCCCTTGTTAGGGTAGCTCAGCACTGTTGTATGACTTTTCTTACTCACGTGTAACTCCTAAAAAAACACTAGATGCTCTCCTACTATCAATAACTTGAAGATTGAGGAATACTTGCTTTTCTACATGGGAACAGGCATGATCCACTGAATGGTGTTCTTAAAGGAATTCATAGCAAATGTCCAATTTTTAAACGTTTTTGAACAAATGCCGTGGTTTTTCCATTTATTTTCAGAAAATGTAATTTTTATCCATTTAGTTGGAATTCTGGCCATGAACACCCATGGCCCTTGTTCGTGTGCTTTCCAGTGTTGAAAGCTAGAAGTGTTTATGGAGTACCACTGCTCTGAGGAGCGCTGGGAAACCGCAGGCGGTGGCATCCCTGGTGACTGTCACACCTCAGGACAGGATGTTGCCAGCCCCTGGGAAAGGCCAGCAGAAGGGTAAGAGCACACCTGCTCTCCAGCTGCTCAGCTCACAGACAGCTGAAGATGGCTCTGTGCTGATGTGCCAGGCAGGGATTTGGTGTGGCCAAGGCACACACGTCCCCCACTGCATCCCTGTCCTGGGGAGCTGCTCTGCTATGGGTAAAGCAGTATCTGCCACCTTAGACTGTCTGAGCAGGTGACACTTGTCAGGAGCAGCAGTGCGCATTAGCTGCAGCTGTTGATGGGAAAGCTCTTCCAAACAAGCCCTTTTGAATTGCTAATAGGTAAATGGTGGCTGTTTAACTGCCTTTGATATTTCTTAACATAGTCTGAGTGCTCTTTGATATTTCTTCATACAGCTTGTGTGCTTGTTTCCCAAAATCTGGGAAGACTAGCCTGAAAAAGTAATTCCTGTGTTTTCAGTAGTCACAGACAAGATTTTGAAGCTGGTTTTGGGCACCTTCTCCCTGAATATCTTAGTTTTGCCTGAGTCAAGGCTTACTAAAGACTTAAATAGAAGTGTAAAGACTTGATAATTTAAAGCTTATTTGGTGTTGCAAGGCTAGGCTGATTCTAGTAATACAAGCAACAAATTTATTAGTGATTAGTTTTTTTCTACATGCTTTTCCAGAAAAGGGCAATAAGTAGCAGTATAATTAAAGGAACATTTGTTAAAACAAATGGAATTTTGCCTAGAAGTAAAAAAAATAACATTAGTGTTAAAGTCAGATCTGTGATGGAATACCTGGGGATGATCACCCATGTAAACTGGATCAGAGTTTGACCCTTGTTTCTCTGCAGCTGAATAATATTTGGTCTGGTTCTCTTTCACGCAACTCCAGCAATGTGAAAAGAGCCCCAAAGTAAGAGTAAGTTGCATTTATTTATATATTAAACTTCTTTACATTGACAGATTTGTTAATATGGATGAGAACCAGTGTTTGATTTTTTTCTTGTTGCCAATCTCATTCAGTCTTTTCCATACTACTTTAAAAATGTTCTTGATTTGCATCTCTTCCTCAGCAAGGTGAGAAGAAGCTGTAAACACTGACAATAGAAAGTACCACCATAACTGTGTCAGAAAGTAGTAGTTGAAAGAGTGTTCCTTTGTTTTTCTGAAGACGTGGAAATTTAAAGTTATGCTAAGGTCACAAGTTGATACCAGATGTATTTTTTGGCTTTGGCACAAGACTGAAGTACCAAATATTTAAAAGAAACAAAACCCATCTTCATTACAGTCACATGAAGGTTGTGATCATGAGACAAAACAAGACATTTTCATATGTTAACTTAGGAGCTACCAGAAACATGTATGGCCTTTTCCAAAGAGGAACTGGGAGGGGTGGAGGGAGAGGATCAATTCCCTTTATGCTGTGTAGCCCTGATCAGTAAATCAGTACTGCTGCTTACCCAAGGGGGCACTGCGTTCTGGTTTTTTGAGCAGCTGATGTTAATCGTTAAGGATTTTGTCCAAAACCAACTGAATTAGGAGAGCAAACCCAAAAATTCATTGGTTTTGGGGAAAGTTTTTAATAGCTCACTTTCTTGCCAACATCGTTAGTTAAATTTTTCTGTAAGAAATTGAGAAGGAATGAAGGAGTGACTTCTGCAGATCTTTTAAAGACAGGCCCTGGCTTGAAAAGATTTGTTTCACATTTAAATATTGTTTCATGAACAGATAAGATGTTATTTGCTTGCCAGCTCCAAAGTCATGTATTGCACAATACTCAGGCACCTACAGTGTCATTGGGAAAAGCTTCCAATGCCTGAGTTAGGGAGAAGCCGCACCTAAACCATCCCTGCACATTTGCCCAAGCCCTGTGAGAACCTGAGGGTTCTGGCAGAGCTGCCTGTGGCTGCACCCTGCATGTGCTGGGGCCATGCCTTCGCTGGGCTGATGACCTGCATACTCCTCTGCTGCCAGAAGCCCTTTAGGGACTGGCAAGAGTGACATGCCGGTATCTAACGCCTGAGGACCTCTGCATGTGAAGCATGGCTCAAGCTGTGCCTCAGACTGCACAGGCAGTGCTGTTACTCCCACCCATGGTGCTGCAGAGTGTAAGCTGTTAGTTCGAGTGTGTCCTTACCACATAATGTCAGGGCAGCTGCTGCACTGAGGAGGCGGTTCCTCCAGGGAGTGGGTGTGGAGGTGATCCAGTGTCTGTGTGTTCCTCTTCTGAAAGCAGATGCATGTACACCTGTATATCCCAAGGGATACACACCACCTCATGTAGAGATTCAGATTAGGCACAGGCACGTGTACTGAGAGATTATAAGAACACAGAGTGTAACTATGGTTTTCTTTGGTGTTTTAGTACTGGGAAGATGATCATGTGTTTGTGGATCTGCTTAGTGTTCTGGGGCTCAGAGTATATGTCCCCTTCCTAGGGTATCTCCCGTTGGCCGTACAGTGGCTTGGAGCTTGCTTTGGTGCTGCACCATAGTCATGTGTTCCTGTTGAAAGTTCAGGATGTATTTAGAATCACAGAATAGTTTGGGTTTGCAGGGACCTTTAAAGGTCAATTAAAATGTTTTCCTTAAATCATGCATGCAGTATCTGACTCTTTTTGCTGTTTATGCTCCAGAACAGGTTATCTTTTTTAATGCAACATTTCTTTTTAGAAAAATACTTTCCTGCTTTTGTTTGTTTGTTTTAAATAAAATAAAAATCAATTGTGGAATATGTAACTTGTGTGCAGTGGGTTATAGATGGTTGTCCTCTCTACATCTAAAGTAAAGTGCTTTCACTTTACTTTACTGAATGTACAGTTAATTACCAACATGGCATCTAAACCTTAGAAAAAAGAGCTCCTAAGCCCTATCACAATGATACTGTTGTAATAATGGCTGTTGTTGTTCTTGACAGAATCCCTGAATGGATCTTGGAAAGAAGGAGGATTTGTGCCTTCTAGTACCAGCAGCAGTGGATACTGGAGCTGGAATGCTCCCAGTGACCAGTCCAACCCATCCACCCCATCTCCACCTCTGTCAGCTGATAGCTTCAAAGCTTTTCGGACACCTTCCCAGCCAGATGATGGTATTGATGAAGGTGAAACAAGCAACCTTCTCTTCGATGAACCCATTCCTAGGAAGAGAAAGGTTAGCCTCATGTTGAATTCCATACCCATGGGCACTTAGGATGTTGGTAGGCTTATTTTGTTGTGAGAAAAGAACAGGTCACCCAAATAGCTCTGCTTGTGTACCCTTCCTTGACATCCAGTTAACGTAGGGACTGCGCCTAGTCACTGTGTCTCGTTCAGTGTGGTCACCTCCTGCACACACATGCTGCCATCAGCACCACATACTTCCTGCCAGATGGTGAGGTGCTACAGAGCCTCCTGCTCAGAAAACACTAGAGTGATTTCCAGAAGGTGCTGCCTCTGGCCATTCAAGGGATTTCTGTCTTACTTTGACAAATTCTCTGTGTGCAGGATGCAACAGGCAGCCTTTACATGTCATCACAAAAACTGACTATGGCCTTAATACTCCTTGTTCCCTGAAAGTGCTGTTTGTCTGACAGCATGTCAGATACCTTTATACTGTGAAACTTTGTCTGCACAAACATATGGAGTGAAAAAAGGAGAGAGTGAGCTCAAACCCGATGGCTTTTGATATAGTATTAGCATTAGCCAAATTTATCCTCAGTTGGAGTGGAAAAGCAGGCTAAATAAAACACAATATAAAAAAAAAAGGTCCAAAACTGACCCCAAAAAAGCACCGTTGCTAGCCAGCATGCTTTGCTGGAAGAAAAAGAAAACAAAGAGATGGCACTAGTCCAAGCTTCCTTCCCTCTCAGCACAACAGGACAGATTTTACATAGCAAGATGTAAAAGGGCTTTTTGTAAGGAGAAAAAACAGAGAATTTATTCTCTATGTGAATTTGTTTCTGGCTCAGTCTGAGACAGTTCATTGCTTCATCACCAGCAGGAAGAAGTTTTAATGATTGTTTAAACCTGTTCAGATTTATCCTCTTGTTCCAGAAGCTGCTTATTTGCTGACCCATGCGGCTCTTCCCTTGTTGGTTGGAAAGGGGTGTAAAATGTTTTTGCATCTTGCTAAGCAGGAAAAAAGTATTTTGGAGGACACCTTTGTCATAATAAATTAGAAGTTGGAGCTGAGCGTTACGCTAAACAGAGAGACAATTTGCGGGGGTGTGGGACCGGAGGAGTAGGAGTGCAGAAGTGTCCTGGTTTGCCTTTTACTTCTCAGTTAACCTTCATCTTATTAGCACCACTCTTACTGCTCAGCTGTGATGAGACAGATGGGTTTGCAGCTGCCATCTTTATTGTTTTCTAAGTTGGTTTCAAATATTTCTATTTATGTACCCACCATAGGTCTATTACACTGTCTGTTCTGGTTCACAGGGATTTTGCTTTGTATGGCAAATGTTTTATTTAGATAAACAGTAACATTCCATGCCAAACTTGGTTTTATAAATTAACTTGCTTTCCTGCAGGTTTTTTTCTTTATTCTGGCTCCAGCATGGTACTTGATCTGAGTACAGGTTAGCACCTTCAGAAGCTGAAACAAAAATGTTCAGGTTATTTCTTCTTCAGGGCTCCAAAAGTCAGGAGTAAACCTGGAAATAGAATGATTGGTAACCTTACTATTTGCTTAGAAGTTTCCTCTAAAGTAGTTATTCCTCACCAAACCATTTATGTTCCATTATTTTCTTAAAGAAAACTTTAAACCTGAATAGGTAATTTTTGGAAAGGAAATGGAAGGAATATAGGCATGTTCTTTATTCCTACTGAGTGAGCTTTCACTTGATTATGTTAAAAGTGCATGGGTTTTTGCAAACTCCTACCACTGACAATAAATCCAAAACTAGGAGCTAGGTGGTGGAGCTAGGAGACTGATTTTACCATCAAACTGGGGATGGATGTTAAACCATTCTGTGTTCATAAAGATGCATGTGGTGTTAATGATGTCATATTGGAATTCCTAGAATGTCAGTTATAAACATGGCCTTCATCTTGTTGCCGTAGTTGGTAGTTGGTTGTGTGTTTTTGAGCTGATAATAGTATTTAGTGTTATGTTACAGAAGTAAGAAAAGTATCGATCAGAATTGCTAGATAGATTATGTTTCATTTGAGAAAAGAAAAAGAGTGCTGTATCTATTTGACTGATAGTTGTATTATCAAATAAAAAAATAGAGAAGCAATTTATCCGCGATTTATTCCAAAGTAATTTTTCCTACAAACGGTATGATCAGGTACCTCAAATCTCAAAGCCCTAAGCATTCATACTTTAAAACAGGAGATGTTAGACTGCAGGGTACCTATGAGAGCATGCTACAACAGTCAGCTTGTACTTTAAAAAGCCCATCAGCTGAGATTTTTTTTTAAAGTTATATTCTAATCATTGTCTTTCTAGCAAATGCTGAAACCATCTTTTGGCATGCAGTTCCAAAAGGTCCAAACTGAAGAAAGCACCAAGTCAGCTTTTGTTCAAGGCACAGCAAAATGTACTTAACTCTTGGGATGTGCTTGTTCCCCCCTTTCTTTTTTTCAATTGAGTTTTATATGGATATATTAATTTAATCTTATATGTAACTAAAATTATAGACTAATAATACGGTATTTTGATGTTCTTCCTTGTGTTCATAATATGTTTTGTAATAATAGAGAAAATTACTTTCAAGACATACAAGCTATTTAGAATTCTTTTTTTATTTAAACTGTACAAAATCAGTTTCATTTTGGGGTAAAATTAGCTTTTACATATCTCTAGAGTTTGTGACATCTGTGTTGTTTTAAGACTGCTTTTCTCCAGAGTCTTCAAAATGTTGAAGATTGGTCTGGTTATAGCCTTGTTGGCTGTGCTCTAAATCAGTGATAACTCAGTGGGGATCAATGAAGTTGTATTAAAGAACATAAAAAGAATATTTAATTGAGATTATACCTTTTTGGTTTTTTGTTTAATTGAACACAGACTGATAACTTCCCATTCTCTTCTCTGAGTAACGTCTAGAGCAGCTTCCGAGTGAAACAAAAGCAGATTGTGCCAGCTCATGGTGAATACTGACATAACAGAAGCTATGTTTTTCTGGCACAGTATTTTTTTGTGCTGCAAATATCATGGGCAGAAACATTCAGAAGAGCTTGCTTTGGAAAGAGCTTAATTTAAGAAAGTGCCTTGGATTAAGCGAGAACCCTCATCAGGGTTTTTTTGAAAGAAGTGTAGGAAGTTTTTATATCATCTACTTCCCTTAGTGGAGGAACTGAAACTTAAAAATGGAAAAGTATTGCCAATGAACAGAGAGAGGTAAAGTTTTGTCACAAGCTGCTCCTGCAGCTTTTCACTGGGATTCTCTTGAATTCAGTAGGGTGACACACTTAACAAGAGACTATTAGATAACTACAAATTTGGAGTCAAAGGCTCAGAACCTTCAGAGTGTTTTGTAAGTGCTTATCTGTTTCGAGTAGTTTGAGGTTTTTTCTATCTTCATAGAATTACAGAATCACAGAAATGTTTAAGTTAGAAAAGACCTGTAAGAGTCCAGCCCTTAACCCAGCACTGCCAAGTCCAGCACTAAACCATGTCCCCAAGCAACGTATCTACACGTCTTTTATATACTTCCAGGGTTGGTGACACAGCCGTTTCCCTGGGCAGCCTGTTCCTATGCTTGACAACTCTCTCAGGGAAGAAATTTTTCCTAATATCCATACAACTAATGTTGCTTTATGTATAATTTTCAGAACTCCATGAAGGTGATGTTCAAATGCCTGTGGAAGAACTGTGGGAAGGTACTGAGCACAGCTGCAGGGATTCAGAAACACATACGGACCATTCACCTTGGGTAAGAGAGAAATCTGTTTGGAGGTCTAAAGGATTTGGTATAGAAGGGGAGCAATTGCCCTTGGCTGGAGAGATGAGCTGGATTGTCCTTGGCTTCTCTGTCTCATATTCCTAGGTTTCTGAGGAAATTGCGGAATAGCGTGTCAAGGTGAATGAGCACATACTCCAACAGCAAGGCACTTTCTTTCCTGAAATTCTGTCAACTTTGCTAGAAGGCTAAATAGAGCTCGAGGTCACATTGCACTTCCCTGTCAGCTGCACAGTTCACTGCCATTACGTCGTACGTGCTGTCTGCACATCACGTCTGGGATGGCACTCTGTGGTAGACAGGTTCAAGGTCGTGCATGAATACTTTTCAGCTTTGTTTCACGTCAGGTCAGGTGTTTGTGCCAGTTCTGAGTTGAATTCATGCCAAAAAAAATTCCAAAAAACTCACCAAAACCACAAACCACATAAGAAACCGAAAAAAAAAAAGGAAACTGAGCTGCATGTTGTCATGGTGTGACCCCAGTCGGCAGCTAAGTACCACAAAACTGCTCACTCACTATCCCTTTCCTTCCCAGGGGGAGGAGAAGAATCAGAGGAATAAAGAGTAAACCTCATGGGTTGGGTCAAGAACAGTTTAATGGCTTACACAAAATAAAACTAATAACACTAATGATAATAATAACAGTAATACTAATGTTTCTAATACTTGTAATGAAAGGGGAGAGAGAGAGAAATAAAATCGAAGAGAAACAAGTGATGCACAGTAGAGTTTCTCACCACTTGCTGACCAATGCCCAGCCTGTTCCCAAGTAGTGATCAGCACCTCCCAGCTGACTCCTTCCAGTGTATTTACTGAACATGACATTCTATGGTATGGAATATCCCTTTGTCCTGGCCATGCTCCTCCCAGCCTCTTGTGCCTCTTCTCACTGGCAGAGCATGGGAAGCTGAAAAGTTCTTGATTTAGAGTAAGCAGTGCTCAGTATCAACTAAAACATCAACGTGTTATCAACACTCTTCTCATCCTAAATCCAAAAGACATCTCTGTGCCAGCTACTTGGAAGAAAATTAACTCCAGCCCAGATGAAACCAGGACACCCATGTATGTTACTTGGACTAGAAGCAAAAGCAAATGAACCTTTTAGGACACAAGTTTGTTTCAGAGCTTTAGTTTGCAGCTGAACTCTCCTGTTCAGTTTGCTGGGGGATGTACCTGTCTCATATATAATTACAGCGGGGACTCACGGTCTTCACCTGTTAGGTGAAAGTACATGTCTGTTGTGTAGGTCTGTGTTAACCACTGCTTAAAAATTAAAGCCACCACAAGAAAGGTCTGGAGCTCAGGATGGTCCTGAAAAGGTCGTAGCAATTACTGTTGGGCTTAAAAGTAAGGCTGTGGGAAACAGAGAAAATCTCTCTCAAAATGCGGTTAGGAATGTTGCTTTGTGCTTTATATTATGGGGACATCCTCTGTGGTGTGGGAGAGGGAGAAGTAAATACCAAAACCTTTCTGGAATTTGCTGGAGTTAGCAACTTTACTAGAGAGAGTAGTTTTGGTGAGTGACTGGCTGCATTCTGATGGATGGTACTTCTGGTAGAGCCTTTCAAACCTGCTGGACCTATATTCTATCAACAAGTTCTGGTTTGGACTTCAAGATAATGTGTAGTCACCTGGGAACTACTGTTTTGACTGGGCTGCTTCACTGCTAGCACTGGCACTCAAATGCACATCAGATGAAACTTTAAGGCAATTACACCTTCTACATGCCCTCCTTCAATAAGTCTGCTTCTGGAGAGCAGGACCAGAAAGTCCTGGCCATGGCAAGCCAGCCCATATGAGTCCTTTCTCTGTGTTTGAGTGAGTTGCATGGTGAGACTGTTTTCTAGCAAATTCGTCCGTTATGCTGCAGAAAGTTACGGTGAATAGCAGCCATAGCTATATTTGGCATAATTAAGTAACTTCCAGTAAGATTGCATATTGTTTGCTGTAACATGGATGAAGTATATCTTGCCTGTGTCTATTATCTTTGCTGTGACTTTTGAAGACAGAGTGCGTTGAGATTCTTGTTAACTTTACGATAGTTAGAAATGAGAAGCTGACACTTGACCTGAAGGAGTCAAACATCTACTCCAAGGTCAAAGAATTAGTCAGGAATGACACAGAGAGGAAAAAAAATAATTCCTACTTCTTTTCCCTTCAGACTAGATGATTTTCCTCTCCTCCTTCCCTGCAGCCAGAATGCAGATAAAGGAGGAAGGATTGAAATTGCAAATATTAATTTATCAACAATATGAATATATTTGCTCATGCATCTAGAACTTAAAATTCACCTCGGAGTTCTTGCTTTCATTTAATCAATTCTTATTTCTTTGTCTTGATACAGACGTGTAGGAGAGTCTGACTACAGTGATGGAGAGGAGGATTTTTACTATACAGAAATCAGGCTCAACACGGACTCAGTAGCTGATGGCTTAAGCAGTCTTTCCCCAGTCTCTCCATCTTTAGCATCTCCTCCTTCCTTTCCCACCCAAGACGCAATCCGTCCTGAAACTTCCTGTGCCAAAACCGAGACTAAATTGATGACACCTCTGAGCCGCTCAGCTCCTACCAACCTCTACCTCGTACATACGGACCATGCTTACCAGGTAACACCAGTAGGATGAGCTCCAGTGATTATACTGATGTCATTAATGTGTAAAGAAATGTCACATCAAAATGTTTAGGTTTTAATGGGCTGAAAGGTTTTCAGGGCAGTCAAAGGCATTTTTTTTTATTTAAATTGAGATGTATTTTTCTGAGCTGTTTGTTTGTTTGTTTCTGTGCCCACCACAGCTGGTGGATTTTGGGGTGCTCTTTATCTTGCCACACAGTAGCTGCATACTTCAGGTTGAGAAGAGTTAATTTGCATATCCCACTGCCTACATCAGTTCAATTTTCCCTGACCGTAAGGAGAACCCAGGATGACATGCTCAGATGGGGTCTCCTGCATTGTAAAAATTCCCGTCCAGTCAGCCGAATCCCTTCCAGAGTCTTCATTTCAGCTCTGCTTTTATTGAACAAGTACAAGCTCTGCTTGAACTGTCAACAAGTACCCAAAGGATGCCAGGAACAATTAATTTCCTCTTTTTGTACAGTGTGAGATGTCAGTTTGCAGATGTGAAGTAGAGCAGGAAGAATGAAAAAGCAAATATGATATCTTCCTATTTTTGGAGGTAATTCTTTCCAAATGGCAAAAACTGCTGTCCCAAAACGTTCCAGCTAAGTTTCAACAGAAAGTATTAATTATAAAACTGCACTAAAACTTGACATTTTTTGGTCTGGGTACTGGAAAAGAAAAGAGGAATAGAGGCTTTGAAGTAGTGTGATCCATGACCTGCGTATGCACTGGGGAACTGACCTCTGTTAAATTTATCAGATGCAATAACTATCATATATAGCATTGTGCGGATACAACTTTTGTGGTGTGTTTGGAGCACACCTACTAAAAGGCCAGAGGGCACTATAGAGAATTCACAGGCTTGTTTTAGACTTTTGTGCATGTTGAAAAGCTTGGGTGGAAGCTTGGTATCGCAGGTGGAACCTGCATCAGGCAACATGCCAACCTGGGGACTGATGAAGCCAGCTAGGAGAAAGACTTGCTTCTCAGTGTAGCTTAAGTCTTGCCTCAGACAGTGAGGCAACAAGTCTAGGCTGCTGAGAAGTTTAGCTTCATTTGGGATTTGCAGTCATGACAGTCTGCCCTGCTGTTTGGAGACCCACTCAACCCTTTTTTATAAGCAGCCTCTGAGTAAAGCACTTGCCTAAGGAAATCCTAATTCAAGTGTTTAAGTGTAATAAGTGTTAAGAATTAGATTTGAATTGATGCATTCCATGACACAAGACTGTAAGTGCCTGGGCCCCATCAGCTTTTCAGGTTGCTCTGGTTTCAATGCTTAATTTCATCAGTGAGGAGTGACACAGTCCACACTGTTAACAGCTTGCTAATTGGAAGCAGGAGGCAGGGTCCCTGCTCAAGCATTCAGGCTCTCCTGGCAAAGGAAGCAGCTTCTGTAGAGAAGGTCAGTGGCATCCTCTGCCAGCATGTCTCCAGCCCTGCAAGAAGAGCCAGGAGGCAGGGTGGAGATTCAGATCTCACCAGCCAGAGGAGAAAATGGAGATTACTTCATTGGGAGCAGTTCAGTGAACTTGGATAAGGTTCCTGTGGGGAAAAAAATACAGAACCCAAAGCTTGGTCACAAGAATCCTAAAGAGATCTATTAATTGCCATTTCTGTATGACTGGAAAACATCAGATAGACTACTTGTAGTGAGAAAGATACGAGGAAAATGAGGCAAGTGCTGATGCTCTTCCCTGACCCAGTCCTATGGGTGAGGTAAGATTTAGAAGAATAATTGAAGAAATTCTGGAAAATACAGAAGTTGAGGTGAACTGCAGTGGGGAAGCCCCAGAGAAGGACGATGCTAGAACAGCCTAGGAAGCAAAGAACAAATCTCTCCGGATTCGAGGAGAGCATTTGATCTTAAAACGTATAGGCAGTATTTGTTAAACTAGAGATTAAATTTAGTGTAAGAGAAGGAGCTGGAAAGTCACAGAGAACAGCAGTGAGTTATTTTGAAAGGGCTTTTGGATGTCATTAGTGGAGTTAAATGATAAGCTGTTCCTGACCCTGATTTCATTTTCATTAAATCATTTTGGTAATACACAAATACTATAATAAACTTCACTGATAACAAACTTGGGAGACATCAGCAGTAGTTCTATATCAGGCTTATGTGACTGGGTGATCTTAAGAATAATAGGTTTTGGATGCAGTTTAATGTCAGAACATGCGAAGTCCTGCATCTGAGGAACTAATGAGATTTTTCTGCTATAAACTAGGGTAGTTAGAAAATTATGTGAGAAGGAAACCTATGTTCATTAATCAAGCACAGAATAACCATGAACTAACAACAATAGAGCTGTGAAGGGGGGAAAAAATAGTTATCAGTTCTCTTGGCTAAGAAATATGTAGGAGAGACAGGGGTTTTTAATGCCATTATACAAGACCCCCACGTAACCTCAACTGAAATCCTGAGTAGACTTCTGGTCAGCCAAATTTGATGTGATGGGCTCCAACCAGAATTAGAAATAACATCATCAGTGTTGGAGAAAGAGGGTAGAGAGAACATGGGCGGCCTCTCCGGCCCTGGGACTGATACCTCAGGCAAAGCAAGGGATGAGGAGAGGGTGGAACTGCTGCCTGGGAAGAACGTGAGAGGACAAGCATGAGAGGGGAAGAGGATGAGCACAGGCTATTTTAGATATAAGGGTAATGTTGGCACAAATAAATAAATGAATACAAATTATTCATTAATATATTTTGATTGGCAATTAGATGGAGGTCTCTAAGCAAACTGAGGTTGAGGTATAGAAATTCTTCAGTTGGTTGTAATGTTATGGTTGCTTACCTTATGGAAGAGATTGACTGAAATGTTAGGCTGAAAGAGCTGACTGTGCTTGATGAGCAAAGATGCACATCTGGGAAACAAGTGAACAAGGTGATTGACTATCTAAGTCTGATCATGTCTGAAGTAGGTATTTAGGCACTGAGAAAAAGGAATTGAGCACTATGGTATTATAAGCAACTGCAAATTGCATCAGTTTTAAACTTAAACTTACAAAACTATTGTCGGTATCTGTTAAATTTAACTGCAGAGGAACCACAGCCGGGCTCTTTCAGCACATAGGATTTCCCTTACAGGTCTTATTCAAATACTGAGGAAGTTGCTGCGCTGACCCTGGGTTTGAGCTGCCATCCATGTGGGATGCTGAGCAGAGGCAGTGCTGCCTCAATGCTCATCCAGCTCTCTCCAGTTCTTTCTGTCTGGAGTGCTGTGGTCATTCACCCCTTCTCATTTGAAAAGGCTTGTGATGAAGAGCTACTAGTACCATCTGAAGTTGCCAAATTGTTCTTGATGCCTTTCAGAGAGGTTTTTATATTTTATGGAGCTCAGTGGATGTTTGCTCTGCATGTCTGTGTGGATTCTCTTGGAGCTGTCAGCAGCTTGGCAGCCCACAGAGCATCGCTGCCATACACAGAGGCATCTGGTGGTCTCGCCTTCCTTTTCCTGGAAAGGCTCTAGGGGATTGCTTCAGCCCTTGTTTACTTGGAAGATTAATGGGAACTACCAGGTTGTAGTTTGTCATCACTCCTCTCTGCCTGGTTGCTCAAGGAAGCACTCTCTTCCTGAAGCAGTGAGACAATTTCAGCAGCCCCAAACACAAACACTGCTTAAATGAGTGTATTGTGTTACTGTCACATACAGTCAACTGTAAGGCAGAAGTGAAAACTCATTTTAGCAAATTCTCTGTAAGTTTAAACCAAGGAGGGTTTTTTTATGGACAGTTTGAAATTCAAGGGTCAAAGTGAGCCTTTGTTCATGGTGGCTGCTCACTCTCCTGCTAGGCAGGGTAGCTGCACAACTATGAATTTCATGATTCTGAAAATTAAATGGGATTCAAAAAGAGGCAGGGAACAATTCATGGAAACTCATAATGCAATGAGAAAACCAAAGGAAAGGCACAAGATGAAAGGTGCTCAACAGTCTAAGCTTACGTTATTGCATTTGCACCCCAGGGCAGCACTGGGTATTACAGCCAGGATGGGAAGAACATAGGAGTTTAAGGAGCCCAGGAGTCTTTCAAGTACTTGCTTTAGTTTAGTATTTCAAGAGCTGTTTTTTGAATCCAATGGACGATTTACAGCTCATTGTTTTTAATAGGAAAAACTGTTTTAGTTGGGATGACTCTTAACATTTATCTGATAAATGAGAAATGGCCAACCCTTACTGTTGATCGTTTCCATCCAAGAAGCCTTGCTATCCACACTAAAATTGTGTAAAACAACTGCCATGTGTTTAAGTATGGCCTTGTTTATCACTGTGGAACAGGTGATCATCTGTGAAGTAGTTTTTGCTTCTTGCTGGCATTGTTTTAAAAGCTATTTGTATGTGACGTTTGAGTTTGTCTGGTTTTTTGACAGCTGTCGCTCTTAAGGATTTTCTGTGGATTCTTTTGAGAGCAATCATCTTTCTCTAAACAAGGTTTAGGAACAGTGGTGTATATATATAACTCTGTCCCTTCCTTACTAGCTTATCCATGATTATCCCTCTCACAAGGGTAAAATGCTTGTCACCATGGAGTTTTTTTATACCTTGGAAAATCTCTCACAGATTTACCATTTCAAGGAATGAAAGATCCTTTGAAATGCTTTAGAAGAGGAATGGTTCTTCTTGCTGGAATAATACTTTCTTTTCACGCAGGCCACTCCTCCGGTGAACATTCCTGGGTCAGCAAAATTCACTCCCAATGGCAGTAGCTTTAGCATCTCTTGGCAGTCGCCTCCCGTTACCTTCACCGGCATTCCAGTAAGTGCACATCAAAAAAGGAAGGAAGGGGATTAAAAGGTTTTTTAGATCTTCTTGCTTTGTTTCACAGTGTGTAATTATACATTATATATAACAAATATCAAAAAGAAATAAATTAAACATGTGCACCAAAAAAGAAACAAATTAAACGTGCCTCAGTTTGCCAGCATGGCTGTTTTTAACACCTTTGTTACTCTCTTTATCAGTACAGTTAGGTTACTTTTGCATCAGTGTCTACAAGCAGACAACTGAATCTACAGTATGTATTTTTTAAACTATATGCTTACAAAAGAGCATTCTCTTAGGTGCAGAGCCTGGCACTATGTGCTTCTTTTTGTGCCACTAATGGTAATGGTTATGCTAACAGGCCAGTTGGATTCAGGCAGTGGGGCTGTTACCTAAATGAACTCTGAAGATGACGCATATTTGAAAGGCAACTGAAAGAAACAATAAGACGAATGCAAAGTCCCATTTTAGGAGGCTACAAGTATGTAGCCGCTACTCATAGCAGAAAAATGTTGTTTTATACAGAAAATATGTCCAATATCTATTCCGTTCTGTTATTAACACATATTGCAGTTTGACAGCTTTTTAATGAGGATGTATTAGATGGAAATTCAACACTGACCCTTTCTTCAAAAAAGCTGGTGTACAAGGCCTAATTCTGTGAACAGGACTGCAGAAATGTGATGTTTGCTTAAAGACAGGATTGCAGTGGTTCTGCAAAACGTACCACAGTGTAGGTGTGGATACTGTGGGGGGAGTGAAAAACTTTATGAAGAGTTGCAAGGGATTCGGCTTGTCGTGTCTGGTGTGGGGAGTGCTGAAAGTAACTGTAAATCACTGTTTATGAGTAGTGGAAAATCTCTATGATAAATATAAATAAATATTAATGTAAAGTATCCTCATTTTATTGGAAAGCACTGTTTTCATGATAAATTGATATCCTCTAATCATAAACCTTCTTGATATCATAACTTTTCATTTAATATTACACTTTATGAATTTATGAATTTTTAAAGTGTGTTATATAAGGCACATTGCTCATCCAAAGAACCATATAGCTTTTTTTTTTCTGACAGTGAATATTAGACAAGGCGATAAGAGATACTGTTTCCCTCCCTTCTCTTCACCAAGTGAATTTCCAAAGCTTCTTACTGTCAACCTTTGGCAAATCTTGGAGATTTTCTGCAGAGGCTGTGGCATCCTGCAGAGCTGATAAAAATGAAAGTGACTGAGTCAATTACACTGCACTCTGCCAATGAATATTTATTAAATTCCATCAAGGAACAACTAACAGTGAAAGACATCATGCTGGCAGCAATTTCAACAAGAGTGCCTTGACAGAGTGTGCTATCCGCAAAGTTCGCTGAGAATTTGATTTCCCAACAATGGGGTTGATACAGAGTAATTATGAAACTGGCTCCTTTTGTGGAGTAGCAGAAACTGGTGCCAGGAGTGTTGGGAATCTAAAAGTGCAATTAGTCACATTGTAAATCAGACACTTAAGAGGACAGGATTAGACACGTATGCGTCGAGTTTACTTGTTCAGGCAACAACGCTGATCTGTGGCTGTAGAGTGGAGAGTTCTCAATAGAATTTAAGAAATGCCAAATCACTTTCTGAGAATTCTATGGAGATGGCAATGATTTAAGTACAATTTGAAAGTAATCTCAATACGAAAACGTGGGGAAGCAGTGATGCAGAATTATAAACTGCTGAGGGAACCATGTGAACTGCCATTTTAGCTCTAACAACATTTATAAGGCTGTTTAACAAAGAAAAAATAAGAAGAAGAAAAAATCTTCCAGATTTGCACACATTTGACTTCTTTGTCATCAGTATGATCATGTATGAATTACAAAGGCTTGCCTGCAGTGAAAAATTATGTGCCGTGAGGGTGCAAATTAAAATTTATGTTGAATACCTTTATATTAAATTAAAACTTTATTTCTGTTTTGAAGTAAATTAGATACTGCTTTACAAAAACAGGGGTCTGGGAATTCCCACCCTTACACTGAGTGTAGGTACTTCACCTAAATTCAGACTTTATCCTTCCCTCATGGGGTTTATTTAAGCCCAGACTATATGACAGAGCCAGCATAACATAAACTTACGCAGTTGTGACATACATGGTCCCTGAGATGAGACACAAGTCTGTAGCACCCAGCAGAACTTCAGAGAGTAATTTTTGACTGACCCTTAATATTTATGCAAGGAGTTTTATAAAATGGCTTTAGAATACTTTTCTGACCTGGACAAACCACTGAGCAGGAAAAGATTACGTACAGATTTTAAAAAGTGTATGGGTGTACACATTTTTTCATGTTACTAGTGGTGTTGGAATGAGGCTGTTGAATCTTGGTTTTGAACAGGCTTTCTAGACCTGTATGTCAGTAGTTAAGACCATGAGAGAAACGAAATTTCAAAATAGTCTCCCCTTTGCGCTTATTTCTTGACGCATACTGTAATGTTTCCCCCTTTCATTCCTGTGGACACTGAATTTCAGTGACACCGAGCACTTCCTGCTTTCTGTCCTGGGAACTGGAGTGTTGAAACATCATGTGTTGCATTAAGTCCTTGTTTTTGGAAGGTCTTTAGCAGAGCAGCACTGAAAGGCCTTTGTGAATATGGATGTGTTCATCAGCAAGTAACTGAGCACCTCAAAACAAGCCATATTTACCGCTGATCAGTTTGGCTCAGTATGTGGCTACTCTAGGCTCAGGAGTATTCGCAACATCTAAACATAGGCATTTATTTAGAAGTATTGTAGTCATAAGGGAGGAGAAGTGGCCAAGGTCACTTGGTCTTTTCAGCCTGGAGAAGAGACTGAGGGGAGACCTCATTGCAGTCTGCAACTTCCTCGTGAGGAGAAGTGGAGGGGCAGGCATTGATCTCTTCTCTGTGGTGACCAGGGGCAGGACCCGAGGGAATGGCCTGAAGTTGTGTCAGGGGAGGTTTAGGTTGGATATTAGGAAAAGCTTCTTCCCCCAGAGGGTGGTTGGGCACTGGAACAGGCTCCCCAGGGAAGTGGTCACAGCACCAGCCTGACAGAGTTCAAGAAGCGTTCAGACAATGTTCTCAGGCATGTGGTGTGACTCTTGGGGATGTTCTGTGCAGGGCCAGGAGTTGGACTTGATGATCCCTGTGAGTCCCTTCCAACTCAGGTTCTGTAATTAGGGGAACCTCCAAAGCCCTTTGTGCTCTGAATCATGCATAGGTTAGATTCCAAGGCAGATGTGAAATACACTTTTTCATACCATTTTTCTAAGATAACTTTGCAGGTGAAAGGTTGAATGTTGGAACAGTTATGAGCCATGGCGAGGTGGTGTTCTCTGCATGAAGCAGGAAGGACAGGCTGATGTTTGTTCTACCAGCTGAGACTGAACTAAGAGAATAAATCAGCCATAGGCTAGGGATGTGTGAGGAGAGTGAATTAAATGATGCCAATGAGATGAGCCATGGTGAAGTCCGTATGTCTTAGTAGTGGAAGTCTTAACCTAATGTCCACGTACTTCCACTTTTATGTAATGTAGGGTAAAAGCCTTCCTGAATGTCAGTGTGATCTCCGCCGTGTGATACTGACTTTTTATCTGCCTGCTCGTAAGACCCAAAAAGGTTGAACAGGCAAGATCTTTGATAATCTGATGTTTACAGATCACAAATCTTCTCTGTAACCACAGTTTCCCCCGCAGGAGTTGTAACTGGAAACTCCAGGTCCTTGCTTCAAACAACCAGCGTCATTTTACTCTGCATTAGACAGCACTTCAAACATGAAAAGCCTCCAAGGGCAAGGATTGCCTTCTCAGGGCTTGCTCTTAATCTGCTCTTAGTGTTCCCTACAGAGAACAGCTGACTGGTATTGTTTAGGCCTGCTGCAAAGCTTATCAAAATACACTAAAGCTCAGCTTCAGTGCTGTTTAGCTGCCTTGGGGTGCCAGTCCGTGGAGCCATCGTGCAGAGACCCTCTCAGGAGAATGCGAGGGAGGAGTCTGCACACTGCACTTACTGCTCCAGCCTCATCTTGGTTCAGAAGAGACATACGTTGAGTATCAGTTACTAGTGGTAGACACATGATAATTTCTGGTTTTTAAAATGTTTCTGAACCCTAGCACAATGACTGGAGATCTCTGGTTACTGGTAATGGCTGGAAAACTGTACAATGTCTGGTAAATGACAAATACTTCAAAAGTGCTATTGCTTTGCATTTTGTCTTCAGTGTTTCAATCATTCTTAGGTAAAACAAGCAAAGTGGGTGATAAAAATTTGGAAAAAAAAGTAGCAGAGAACAAGCTGCCCTCAGTATTCTGGAGGGGTAGAACAAAAGGAGCTAGTGTGGTCTCTGGATGTACAAAACATGGTAAGCTGGCAGAGAAAGACGAAATTTCTTTCAGGTTTTTCAGGTATCATTTCATATATCAGTAAAGGTCTAAGTTTGTTCAGAGTGTGAGCCACATATGCAGTTAAATCAGAAATTTCTCTTGCTACCAGCCAAGAGTAAAAGTTGAAAGAGTGTCTGTACTCAATTACAAGCGGTATTTTTTTGCTGCTATGGAGTAGCTTTAAAATAGACTTTGTATCAAAAATCAAAGCACATACAGTAATTCTCTTCAAGTGAGGTCAGTCAGTTCCCTCTCTTCCAAATATTGTAAGACTTCAAAAGGGCAGGAGGGAAAAGTCATAACAGTGCAGAGAACAATGACCATATCTGCAGTTCCTGGTGGCAGGAGGCTGACTGTGCACTAGATGCCCAAATGAAGCTTGCTACATTCAATATACAACAAAAAAATAAGTGTTCAGATTTTTTTTCTGGTTTTTTAGATGTAAAGTGGTTGTGGCCTTCACACAGGAGCAAAGAAAGACCACAGTAAAATAATTCAGGTATTATTTAAGGCCAAGCTTTATGCCATGTGATTGCTTGAATGACGTTGCCAAGCCCCCTGCTGATGTAGGAGACTTCTTTGGGAAGTCTCATAAGACAAAACTACACCCTTCCCTTGGAAACATTCACAAAGAGGACACCTGCTGAGAAGGTTTACTGAGCAGAGTAAGTACATAAATCTTGTTAGCAACTTTGATCAGAAGGGCTGCATTGTGCTCTTTGCCTATAAAACCTTGAGGGGCCACACTGTAAGTGCTCTTCAACAAATCCTCTTCTCCAGGGGTGTCTCTCCACAAAGAGTGCCGAGTCACAGACAGGAGTAACAAGTGGAATCCCTTTATTTCATAGGAGATTATTGGCATTGATCTCAGCACAGGACAGAGTTTATTTTTCCAGTTATTTTCTTTGCTTGAATTGGAGAAGGTTTTCCTAAGAGCTATTCAGAGTTTTTAAATAAGAATGAATGTGTTTCGTGTCTTTTCCAAAACCTGCAGTGATGCTGATCTGTATTTTGGTTTGCTCCAGGCGGATGACTGGAAATACAGGGAAACAAAGAGAACCTAATGCAATGTACCTAATGCTAAATAAACTTATAGCTTAATTATGTTTGTATGTTATGTAGTCACCTGTTCTGGGTATCCTTGCCACCATGCATCATAATTTGCGTTTTCTGGGAAAAATAATTTATACTGCATTCATATGTTTATGTTCTTCATAAGCAGCTTTTTTGTCTGTATTGCAGGTCTCACCAACCCATAATCGTCCTGCAGGGAGTGGAGAGCAGAAACAGTCCCACACAGTTCTTTCATCACCGCCTAGAGTAGCATTTGGCTTGAGGTATGGGACCATTAGCTCCTGCTGACACACTACAGCCTCACAACCTGGAGGGCATTCAGTAAATAAGATGTCAGTGGCCAGAGAAACAGAAAAAGCCCACTGCCAGCCCTGATTGCAGTTGTCAGGCAGGTTCTTGCTAGAACTCTTCAAAGTAAGCGTTCAGAACCTGTTTTTTTTTCATTACCATCAAAGGTAAAGTTCGGCTGCACTGTCTGGCTTTGCACTTCTCCCTGAAAGGCTGGACTGTCTTATGTGTTTATCACCATTCAGTCAGAATGGTATTTGGCTTCAACTGAATTATAAGGAACCCTCTCCTCCAATAAATTAGATCAAGGCAATGCTTTTTATGCCTTGTCTTCCTAGACATAAGCTGCATTCATTTCCATTAAATCTAACTGATATTTGACCAGAATCTACTTTTGAAGTGTTCAAAAAGTTATGTTACAAAATGAAACTGTAATGCTGAATTTCTTCCAGTAAAGAAACTCCTCATTTCTCTTAGTCCTAAAGGTGACTGTACCCTAAAATGAGACAAAAAGAAGATTTCATGCTTTTCATTTTCTTCATGACTCTCAGATCACTGCATATGCTACAAACCGAACTTGGGATCTTCCCAATTCGTGGATTCTGCCCATTAATTAATGTTCAGTAATCAGAAAATGTGTGTGTATGCAAGAGAGGACTCATCAGGCAATTCCCATGTGTACCATGCAACATGTAAAACAGAGATTAAACCATTCCGTTGGTACAGGTACTTTTAATTAAAGATGCCCGGACAGATGGCATTGCTGTAGCGAACATTGGATTGCTTGGTGAAGCATTGCTCCTCAGGTTTGCTGGCTTGTGGTCTGTTGAATAAAAAAAATTCAGTTTTAACAGTTACTTGGATCGTTTTCTAACTTGTGATCTTTTGAGTGTGGCTGTAAAATGGAAAACAAGACAATTGTTACAGCTTTAAAAGCAGATGCTGCCCACCTTGCTGGCTTTGGGGCCACAGAGAAGGTGCACACAAGAATGTGCTGCAAGTGAGAGCAAGGGTTAAAACTTTCCACTCACTTTTGTTTTTCGGTCAATGAGCTCAGAGCAAACTGTGCAGGAAGGACCAGCACAGTTAGGTAGCTTTTGTCCCCTTTGACATAGCTGATACCTGCTGGTGGTCAAGGTCTGCTGCTCTGAGCTGTGCCAAGTATTTTTAACACAGCTCTGCAGCATTTTAGCCTGACATGGCCTAGCCTGTACTGTGGAACAGCTATGACTGCTCTTTATGGCTTGGCACTTAATGTGGCTAAAGTATAATTTATCTAGTCCAGGTTTAGTTGCTGGCTAAAGTCAGGGCTGTATGTTCCTGGGATCATCCCAGGAGGCGAGGAGCAGGCTGAGCAGCTGCTGCAGAGGCTCTGGAAGCCAGGCAAGGAGAAGGCCTGGTCCCTGAGAGCGGTAGAGTCATGGCTGTACATATGTCTATCGCTTCATCGGCTCCCAGCTGGAACAGAAACAGCCCAAATCCTGTGAAAGACCCAGGGTTCTCTGTCTGCTGCACTCCATTGAGTTTGCTATCTTGGTCTTAGGGTGAAAAACAAAACTAGTAAAGCATCTTGTTAACAAGCTTCCCTTTCTCTCTGACAGGAAGCCTAGAGGGGAGGGAAAAAAGTGTCGGAAGGTCTATGGGATGGAGAACAGAGATATGTGGTGCACTGCCTGCCGATGGAAGAAGGCCTGCCAAAGGTTCATCGACTAACAATTGAAATTATGCAGAGGATTTGGGGAGGGGGAGGACAACAGCAGAACCAGATTGCTGCAGCTGCACTGTGTCACTTCCCATTTTCCCCTCCAGTGATGTGGTGTTGGGTTTTGGGTTTTTGGGGTGTTTTTCTTCTTGTTTATTTTTTTAAGAGCTTTGTATTTCAAAATTAAGCACTTGTAGCCAAGGAGAAGCACTAATTAAAACGTGTGTGGAGCAATAGAAAAAAAAAACAAAAAAAAACAACAAAACCAAGACCACACAACAAAATCTGTCTCAGTAAGTGTGGAAACCAGAGCAGCTATTAGTGTTCTTCTGTAAAAGAAAGGAAAAAGTTCATTATTTTGCTAACTCTGTGAGCTGCTTGCTCCCTAGGATCATTTTTAACCATTTCAGTCTCTCTGCTGTGAACATCTGTATTTGCTAAACTGAACAATTTTTCTTTTCCTGAAATGAAGATCTCTTTTTGAAAGCTTTCTAATAAACACTTCAGAGTCATATAAGCTACGGTTTTCTCAACAAAAGCTGTACTAAGACTGGAGACTGCTAAATAATTCTCCTGATACAAATGATCATGATTATATTTTTGAAAAGAGGATGTGGGGAAGAGTTGGGATTTTCATTTGTTTGTTTATAGGAGAAGAGCAAAGTCTGATTTTGCAAGGACAAACAGCATTCCTGGAAGATTTTTAAACGAGGCACAGACCAGTGGAGTGGAACAAAGTAATTTAAGTATCAAATTGGATTTTGATCCTCTAGAGGAAGAAAAGCAGCAGTGGCAAGTCACCAGCAGATACTGTCACAAGAAGTTCGAGGGAAGAAATCGGTGATGCTTGATTGAAACCCACAAGAATATAAGGGGGCTCCAGTACTTACTACTCTAAGTTTTCTTACTACTCTTCCCTCTCTGAGGGGGGTTGAACAGTTGGACCAGCACAGCTGTTGCTGCAGGAGGCCTGTGAAGAACTGGTAAATGCAGCCACTAGGATTATATGTAATACCTAATTCAGGGACATGATCCAGCCCAGCAGTTCTGCTTTTGCTTCACTTTCTCTTATTTGAGAGATTGTTGTTAAGATAATGGTTTGTTCAGCTTTTTCTTTTAAAGTTACTAAGATCGATTTGAAGTGAAAAATTGGTAGAGAAAAGAAA
This sequence comes from Eulacestoma nigropectus, assembly GCA_013397775.1. Lineage (NCBI taxonomy): Eukaryota > Metazoa > Chordata > Aves > Passeriformes > Eulacestoma > Eulacestoma nigropectus. The sequence continues at coordinate 357,764 of VZTE01004978.1, read as the reverse complement.
ATACCCCCTTTCCACAACATCATCTCAGAAAAAGAAGTACCACAGCAAAGGAGCAACATATTTGTGGTAAAAGACCATTTCTTAACTCATTTTGATATATGAATTAACAAGTTTCTCTACTTGCAGTACTTGGATTGATTTGGGTACTTCAGTTTCTCTGTCCATTAGGAAGTATACACTGGAATGCGGCAACCTGGTGTTCTGTGTCCACTTGTATCAAATCCTGTTAATTCATGATTATTTCAATGCAAAAATAAAGGAAGGATTTACTAGGAAATGAATGTATATGGCGAAATAATACTTGCCTGTTAAAGAAAACAAGAGACCTTAAAAAAATCAAAGACACAGAAGCAAAACCTTTTCTATTAATAGAGGCATGAAGGGCCACAAATTCCTGGGTTAATTTTTTTTCGTAGCATTTGAACCAACTGAAATTAGACCAAATCTTTTCCTACTTTTTTTTTTAATTGTCTAAGCTGGCTCGTTCTCACAAGAGGACTTTTAAGTATCTAAACAACTTTCTAAAATCTGGTCCAAAGTTCACTTGATAGCTTTATTAAGTGTGCAGCGCTGCTTGTGTCTATGTAAAAGCACAGAATAACAGTGCAGTTGTTTGGAATATACACTGTGGATTCCATAAGGTAGTACTGAAAAGAAGAAGCTATAATAGGAGCTACTGAAGGTTATCATCTGATTCTCTGTGAACAAGTTAATTGGGCAATCAGGTGCCTAATTTGAGCGTGCTATTTCTACAGTTATTTACAAATCGTCTAATTTAAATGCACAAGTGGCAAGATATGCTTGCATGCATGCAGTTACTTGATTTTTTGCCCAGTTGTGTTCTCTAAGTCATTAAAAAAAAAAGACTCTGAAATTGAGTAAGACCCTGAGATATATACACGAGTGTGTATGAGTATTTTTGTATGTGTGTGCATGTATATACGTGTAAAACTATATATATTATATAGTTTTATATGTGTATATAAAATCTGAAATTAACAGGGAAAAGAAAGATTGTTTTCTTTACAAATAGAAAAAAAAGACACTAAGAGTCAGGGGATATACATAGACACCGTATTATCTTCTTTCCTCTTAGTAGAACCTGGGTTTTCTTTACATGTTGTATTTTTTCAATTTCCACAGTAAAATACCTCATAGTAATTCATAGATGTTTTATCTTTGAACACTGGGCTTGCTGATGGTGTACTTACTTTGATAGAACTTAAAAAACTTGGGGCTTTCCCAAGATACTCCTGCCAGTTTGTTCCCCGCCTCCCATTTTTACAAGCACTCAAAGACTATAAAGCATTCCATAATTAATTTGACTGTTGGACTAACAGTATTTGCCTATATATTTGTTGTTCACCTCCTTTTAGCTTTGGAGGATTTTTTTGAAAATAATGTATCGGATTGTATATTGTTTCTGTAATGTCATGATATTGTGAGCACCTTTCCCAGGGGCACTTTACGAATTATTGTAGTAAGATTATTCTTTATAAATTTCTGCACAGAAGAATGGTTTTGTTGCCAGACCAGATTGCCCTCTGGTACAAATTGGATACGGATTACATAAGGGACTAAAACCACAAACCATCAAAACAGGAGAGAAAGATGGTGTTAACTAGGCAGAGAAGACAAGGTATTAATGAATCCTGCCAAGACAAAGCTAAATTACCCGTATTTTCACACAACCTTTAATCAGCGGTTTATATTAAATCAGTTTTGGATCTTATGGCTGTGGCATTTTGATTCATACGTAGGCACTTGTCGAGGTACCATGCCTGAACCGAGGCTGGCGATAGCGCGACGGCCCGGCCGCCTGGCCCCGCGTGAAGCGTTCTGCGGTCGCTTTGTGCTTTGAACTCCAATTAATTCATGTTGCACAAGCAGTTCAGCACCTGCCGAGATCCCCTTCGTGATCCTCACACAGCCAGCAAGAACAGAAATGTCAGCAAAGCCTTCCTTCTGCTGGCAGTAGTGATCATAATCTGGAGTAATCTCTTCCATTTTTCAGTCTCTTGCTTCTGTGTTGCTTTGGGCTGCATCGCTGTCCTAACACTTGATTTATCTCCCACTTCTGCACCGACCGCTCCAAAACAGATTTCTTTGTTCTCCTGAGGAAGAGCTAGCCTGAATGCTCTGGTCATTCATTGTCATCACTACATGCCAATTCCAGTTTTCAGTTTCTCTGTGAGAGGTAGGTCATTGTCTCTGACCTCCCAGAGAAGTCGGAAGGAATGTCCTGGACATCATGCAGTCTATGTGGTACAGGGATTTGGACATGGGTTTATCTATGTCAAGAGCCAGAACTTGATATAAAAATGTAAGGATCTCTTTTATTGTTAATAGTATTGATGTTGTTAACAAAAATTGCCAGCATCAGTATCAGAGTGGAGATCAACTGTATTGATCCCAAATATTTTTCTTTAGGAGTTTCCTTGTAAGAGCAAAGCTATTTCCCAGTTCCCCATTCACCCCATCCCCCAAAAGATTTGGAAAATGAGATAATTTTAGAAGTGGGAAATTTTAATGGCAGTTTTTTATATTGACTGTGCTCCAGCTGCTCCTCTATGAGGCTATTGAACATTAAAACTCAGATCATCTTAGTCATAAAATGGTTTCCACACAAAACAATGTGCCTGATTCTCTAGTGCCTTGCACAAATGCAACGGGATATACAAGATGCAAAGTGAGTAAAACGTCTTCTGTTCCAGTTTGCAAGTTTACACTTTTAACCAGTACCAGTCATCACTTAGCATGTACCTGTTGGCAGGTCAGCCCTGCTTGTGTGAATAAGCTGAGCAGAATGCCTGTCTGTCCGGTTACTTTTCCCAAGTCCTTAGCCTGGTATGAGTGTTAGCTGTCTAATTATCTACAAGTTCCTTGCAGCCATTGGCTGTTGCCAGCGTCACCATCTTTATTAGTTCTCCTTTTCGTTTTTCACAATAATGACTAGATAGGCAGCACAACAGGAGGTAAAGCTTTAGCCAAAGTCTCTTGTAGAACCTGCATGTTAGGTTCCAGCACCATGCAATGTCCCAGATGTTCTTGGCACTAATTTTCTTTTGTCATTCATTCTGATCCAGTACATTGGGATGGTTTTCTATTGCTTGCTGTGGCCTGGGACCAGGTAAAATGGCCCTGGCAAGAATCCAGGACAATCACTGTAAGTGTGGCAATACAAAGTGATTTCTCTCTTCTCCTGCCTGTGTATGTGTTGGAACATGATCTCAGAAACAGGACATGCAATTAGAGGCTTGCTAGCCATTTGCAGAGATGTTGGAAGTTGCCAGTGAGGCTTCCTTCTGTTGGTTCAAAGTTAGAGGCATCTGCTGGAGAAGGTTGTGCTGCGCCTTTTCTTAGAAATATTTTGATACAGAAATGTTTGTAAAGTCTCATCTTATTCTTACATTTTATTCAATCTTCCTGTGAGGTGGTAGCACTGGAACTGAGAGCAGTATGGCGTTTGGGCTTTAATCTGCATTTGTCAGGATTTTTCTGGTAGATAACCAGGCAGTTGTAAAGTATCATAGTGTAGATTTTATTCTAATGTAAGGTCAGCAGAGTTTTATGGTACTTTTAGAAAATACCTAGAAGGAAGTCATGGGCAGAAATCAAGCTGAGGGTTTAAATACACTCTCTGTCTGCTAGATGGGAGCAGCCTTTCTTTGCATCCATATGGAGCTGGAAAATCTTCAAGATTGCAAAATAGCCAGTGTACACCTATACTTGGGAGTACTCACTTAACTGCTCTTTCCATTATAAACTACAGTGCTTTCACACTAACCATGCTCTCAGTTCTATCCAAATGCGGGATTTAAGGAGGTGTGTGTCTTTGCTTGCAACTTTTGAGTTTATTCCTCGATACAGAACACACTCATCATGTTCTTTGTGCTTCACACAGACCATTTGTAACAGCAATGCAGAAAAACCCTGGGAACAGAAATCAGCTTGTTTCTGATGGCGCCAGGCAGAAGAAAGTACAGGTTGCTCTGGTGCTTGCTTACACTCACAGCAAGAATTTGTTCAGCTGATGAAATAGAAGGGAATAGATAAATTTAGTAACAAGCCAGTGTTCTGCTGATTTTTGACACATCTTAACACTTAGAATGTTTCTCCTTCTGTGTTTGAATCTGAATGTGAGATCTCTGATGTACCCTTGAGGGAAATAAATTGAGCAATATAAATGCTCTTTCAGCATTAAATCTGAATTCTTTATGTAATTAAGATCTAAAGATGGACTTGAACATTCTAAAGTGTTTGAGTGTTGTTATTTACTGTTTTCCAGTCCTCTTAAAGATTCAGGTTTGATTCTGGAGTCCTTATCATAGTATGTGATACCCAACATCAGTTAGTATATGATGTGTAATGGCAATGGCCAGATAAACAGAAGTTACTAAAAACTTGTTGTTTGTTAAAAACTGCCTCTGTAGGACAGGAAGAAAGAAAATAGTTAATACAGATTTCCTCAGGGAACGTGAGAGGGCTGTAAAGGCAGGATGCGAGTTTATTTGAATGGAAGATGGCTAAGAAAATGATTTTTTTTCTATTTTAGGCAAAATTAAAAGAGCAATATTTCACTACTTGAATTATTAAAATTAGAATGAAGCACTAATCAATGAACATGATCTTACTTAATCCTTTAGCTTAGGAAGTTCCAAATAAAAAAATATATATATAAAAATACAGAAAATTAGTTTGAACCATAATTATAATGTAAATCTATACATTTATGTAAATCTTTTCAGGATCTACTGTAAATATGAAGGCTTCTTGTCTGTAAAGTTGCTTGGTCAAAACATGCTTTGTCTATAATTGAATTACTTCTTACCAAATGACTTCAGCAAGCAAAAAAGCAGTATGTCAGCATGATATCCTGGAAAGTTGTGTACTGCACTGTGCAAAGGGCTAATTCTAAATGAACTTAAAAGAAAACATGTCACCGCATATTTTTTGTCATATCTGCAAAGGTATCAGCTTCAGTAAACCCAAGGTTTTAAGCCATGCTGTCTAGGATTTTGAAATTCCACAAGTTTTGCAAATTCTCCGTTTTGTTTTATTTTTACACGAAAAATCCTATTTGATCCATAATAATTTTTTCCTATCAATCCTTTTTCGTGTGTCCAGGCACTCTGTTTTGCAACTTCCCTAATGTGTATACTGAAGTGAATAAAAATCAGCATCTTCAGTACTAGCACCTACAAATGTAAATAGCATTTACATGGTATCAGAATTTTTAGTATCAGTGTTTGACTGTAGTAATTAATTCTTAAAGTGATGCCAACAAATCTTTCAGGGAAGAGGAGCACATATTCTATAAATTAGGAAGTACGACTGCACAGGTGGAGAACTGCTGGTATTACAAGAATAAAATGCAGGCTTAGGTTCATCAGAGCACTTGAGTCTGCGTTTACCTCTGCTTGTGGAGCTCGTTGATGAGACTCCTCTTGTTTCTAAAGTTTGGCACACATTTTTGAGCTCCTCTGAAATCAAGCCTTGGCAAGAGCAGATACTCCCATAGCTTTGTCTGAAATATGCACTTTGTGGGACAATCTACCTTTTCCTGGGTTTATGCAAATTGTCTTGTGTTTAGAAGACCAGACAAATTTAGAGAATTCTTTTTTTATTATAATTTTTTGCATTGCAAAAGGGAAGGTGAGAAAGAGATAAGTTCAGCTGTACATTTCATCATGTGAAAGCATTGGTGAAGTTTGTAAAAGGTGTGTATTTGACTCAAAGAAACTTACTTGAGCACACTGAAAGAAGTATGATAAGCAGGTTACATTAAATAAATTTCTCTTGTTGCATCTGTATTCCCGGTACACTCAACACTCCTCCAGGCAACTGGAGGCATAGAAGCTCTGAGTATGCAAGGAAATAAATGAGTTTACCTAAAAACTTTAGGAATGCTATGTTTTTAAGCCACAAATGATGTTGCCTATGTGTAATTTTTAGTGTTAGAAGGAAATAGACAGTAGCCTTATTTACCAGGTGCAATACTTACAAAGGGCTAAATTAGGGAAACAGGTGATGTGTGTTTGTACATCACTGCAAATGTGCAATCTCTGAAAACTGACTTTTATAGCACTGGGATCTTAATACCTCTCTGAAATGATAATTGGTATAATTTTATAACTGTTTATTATACATTATGAAACAGGATTTGGGAATTCCTGAGAACCAAAAGGAGGAGGTGGAAATTGTAAATCACATAGACTAGTGGTACGTTATTTTACATGACAAAAGTAAACTAAAACACCTTTACAGAGCCATACAAATTCTGGATTATTGAAAGAAAAAAAATTTACTTCCCTTGATTACAAAGATAGTTTAGTCTGAAATTTCCCTTGATTTGTCTCTTGCATTTTCTCAAAGTTTTGGGTTTGGTTTTGGTTTGGGGTTTTTTTGTATTCTGATGTTGAAAACATTCCTAAATTACTCATATTTGGCTTAAATGGAATTATTTTGAAAAAATCTTTTAAAACTGAGTTCTTCATGATACTGTACACTCTGAATGAGATCATGCAACATGATCTGCTCCACCTTAAGTAGAGAGTTCATACAAGCAGAAGACTGTAGGAAAAGATTGCACTGAGGATTGATTGTTCAGTCACAAGAAAGATCTGAATGATCAAACTAAAAGCTCCACTCACGTATTTCTTCTCTCCATCTGCAGTGCAAGGTTGGTGGAATACAGGCTGCCAAGTACAGGGTATCTGGCTATCTCACCCATTTGGGGGTTTTTTTGCTGATAAATAATGAAATACACATCATCTTCCCATCTCTCTTCCTGTTTTTGTCTTGTGCTCTGAGTCCAGAATTAATTGAAAGAGAGAAATAATCAGGTCTGTTGAACAGAGGTTGTTTGGTTCTTTCCCTGTTTGACTGACTTCTAACAAAGGGCCAAAGTATAAATACAGAGACATTTGTCAAAAGAGGCTTGTGCCAGTCAGGCAAGACCTGAAGAAAATTGCTCAGAATTGGATCCCAGTAGGAGGAAACTAGTCTTAAGCAGTCAGTTACAGAAGTTCTGTGGCTGACTTTTGGTGTTCTGGGGGTTTTTTGGTAAATTACAAGTCTGATAAAAAGCCTTATTGCACAATTAAGAGCAGAGTGCAGATCACATTGTAACGAGCTGAGCCCTCGAAGCAGTACAGGTTTTCTCAGGAGAGTTCCAGTTATTCCCATGAATAACTTCATTGACAAGGGCTGCTGACACAGGTAATGGTTGTAGAACAAAGGCATATGGGTTTTCCTCCATGTGCTTTCCACTGGAATTGGGAGTGTGAAATTGTGAATCTCCCTTTCTGAGGGCTTGAGAATTGTGCATTCAGCTTTGTGAGAGGGATGCATACAGTGGATACCTTGGCACATGTGCAGGGCTCTTGGAAGAGTTTCTAGTAATACCGAAGGGGCAGTACTCTGGATGTGTTACCTAGTGACAGATTTAGGAGCTGTTAGGCAGGTGGTATTCAGCCTGTAATCCATCCTACTGATACCAGCCCCAGGGAGAAGGGGGTTTCTCAGTATGGCATCCAGGATAGCCAGCCTGTTGTGAAGGGAGTCACCACCACAGTCTGTGTGCTGTTGGCTCAAGTGCTGCCTTTGCTGTGTCCAGCTTGAGGGAGGTTGGTTATCCACATGCATTCATAACATGTTCTTAGTACAGAACACTCTTTTGAAGAGAGAGAAATCTCTTTTTCAGTGATTAAAATAAAACTGTGGTGTAACTTTTTTGTTGCAGAAAGTCACTGAGTAAGTCACAGCATTGTCAGACTTCAAATCAGACATGGTTGTTTCCCTCCTTCCAGAGCCATGCTGCAGCTCCTGTGGGGGCTCTCACTGAGCCCTGTAACCTTACCTGAGTTTTTCCCAAAGACTTGCTGGAACCCAGCACTGAGCCCTAAATCAAGTTTGACCCCCAGGTAAAGGAGGCTCTTTCCAACTCTTTCCCAGCTCTTAGACTTCCCAAGTTAGTATTTTATTAGTAGACCTTTATAAAGGGGCATTGCCCCATTACTTTCCTTTGGCATTTCTAACACAGCACCATCCACTGCTGCGTTTGCAAGGAGCCAGACATTATCTTGGTCAGTCACGGGGTTTGGGGTTTTTTACATTTAGACCTCTGCACTTTGCCTCACACTGCAGTTCCACAGCAGGTTAATGTGACATAAACTTGTGCTTCTGTTGAAAAATGTCTTCCTACCCCCAGCAGAGACATTTCTAGAGAGAAATGTCCTGAGTTACGCTGGCTTGAGCCAGTCCTGTAAGTGTAGGTCTGTATAAAATGGTAGATAGCTTATGGCTTGCTGGGTCTGTGCCTCTGCTCTTTCATGTGGCAGGCATGGTAATACTGCCTTTATCCCACTCTGTCTTGTCTGGAGTCTCATTAAGGACCTGAACTTGCACATGCTCCTACAGCAGCAAGCTCAGGAGAGTTCCACTAATGGCTGGTGGCATTGATTTTGATATGAAATGAAATATATAGGGGAGAAGAGAGGAGTTAGATCAATAATTGTACGTGCAATGAGTCTTAAGACTACATGTTAACTGCGCCATGGTTTTGCTAAGCAGATATTGGAGGAGTTAAGGGATGTGAAAGACAACCTTACTGGACCTTGCTCCTCCCTGGAACCAGTCTGGAAATACTCACGGTAGTCTCAGGCCCTGCAAGGTTCATTAAGGGGCTGAGAAATCATGACCTCTGTAGATCTCTGGGCTACAGAGAACCAGGCTGCACTTCTTACCCAGACACGGTAGCAAATAGGAAAGGTCCTCAGCTGCTTTGCTAGTGCAGTTTTTCAGCCTCTTTTTATTACAGCATCAATTTAATAGTGATGGGAATTCTGGGCGAGAGGTAAAGGGTCATCAGGTAACTGAAGAAAGAGGACCATCAGCATCAATTGCACTATGGGTTTTTTTAACTCTGTGAAAAAGCAAGCATGTTTTCTTGTCCCCTGCTGTTCATATTATCTCATGTAAGAAAAGTACCCCCATCATGGAAGGGGGTGAATTTAGCACAGGGTAAGCAGCTGTAGGAAACTAAAAACCCAGTTGCCCAGTTTTTATGAGTAGGGGATTTCTAACACATTCTGCTTGCAGAAGACTGCAGTATTTAGATCTACACATCCTTTTATCTTGCTTCCACAAAAGAGAAATACCTGCCTGCATACATTGTTCTTCCTTTGTTTCCTATCAAATCTTGTTTCAAAGAGTATAAAGTGAAGTTCTTGTTTTTAAAAACATTTTTTCTGAATTATTATTTTTAGAACCACAGCATTTCTTCTTTCACTTCAGTATAAAATTACTGAGCTTTAATTTGCTCTGCGTTGTACTTTATATTTTTTTTTCACTTTTTGGGCCATGTATTTTTGATACACAAAACAGCAAAGGTTTTATTAATCTAGTTCTAACTTGAAATTAACCATGAAACTAAGATGCTTTTATAAAAATGCAAGTTCCATATAATAAATAATCTGTTTGGGTCAGAGACATTTTTTAATGATACATTGAGAAATATTATAGATTCTGAAAATATTTATCATTTGGTAAGTTCAGTACATTAATGGATATCACGGTTTAAAGCGGAATGTGAATAAGGAGGAGACAAAGTTCTAGACAGTAGATTTCCTATACAAAACCTACATTAGTTTAATTGATAAGGGTTTAAAAAAATAGCCTAATCTAGTTTAAAGAAGTGTGAAACTGTTTAATAGGCAAGTTTAAAATGCCAAGAGCTCATAGAAGTTTGGAAATGAGTTTACCTGAAGCACCCAGGAGCTGTGTTTCTCCCCGTGCTGGAGCAGCGCTGTGCAGTGGGCAGCCTGCGAAGCCCCTGGGCTCTGCAGGGGTGAACTCGTGCCAGTACAAGGCACCAGCAGAAGCCGTAGGAGAGTATGGATTTTCCTGCTTTAAACAGCACCTCTCCATACTTGCAGGCCCACTGCCATGTTGGCAATAGTATTTCCATTTGGTTTTTCCTGACATCATCCCCACTGGTTTTGGGAACTAGTGTCCTAAAGACAATCCTCTTGTTCCTAAGTGAGTTGATGAAGTCATCTTCCCCCTGGTTTGGGTGTTAAGCTTACAGCACTCACACTATTGCTTGTAGTTTATCTTAATTTGTAGATGCCAGTTCCAGCATTTTAAACAAAGAACAGCTACTCTGCCCCAGCACAGAATCCTCTTAAATCTTGTGGAGTATGTTGAAAAATAAAGACCTTTTTGACTTTTACTTTGTCCAAACTCTTTATTCCAAATCACATGAAGAAAAGTGAGGAAAACAAGGCACATGGCAGTGAAGAGGGGAGAGAGACAGCGATGTTCGTTTTCTTCCCAGGGTGAGTCATTCCTGGGCTTCCCTCTCCCAGGCTGAGCATGTGTGTGCATGGACCATGCACAGCTTTGAAGTCATGTAAAATCCATCCTTACAAAAGCTCTTAGTTGGCCACCTCCCAGAGACCCCGGTTCCTTTTCAGAGGCTTGTAGACATTCTGATCCCTTCTATATCCATAGGTAAAAGCTGCTCAAATAGCCTGGGTATAGTTTCGCCTTGGACTGCAAATGTATCACCTTGCCATTTTTAATCAAGCTGCAGTTCTTCCTGCAAAAGATGGGCACGATCCAGGTATTTGTGCATGCTGCAAAGCTGTTGTGTCCTTCCAGGGACCACCAGGAGTCCCTGGAGCGAGGCAAGCACGCTGCCAGTGGCGTGCAAGCCTTGTGCTCAACATCAGTGATACACGTGCTGAGGAGAAGCATGGACTTATGGCACCTGTCTACCCTATCACAGACATGAGGGTTGCACAGCATGGCTCAGCTCTTGGAATTACAGGGAAAATTAAGCTTAAAACCTTTATAGTAAGCACAGGGTGTCTCTGAAAACTCAGTCCGTGTTCAGCTGAGGAACAAGAGCAGTGAGAGGCCCTCTCCAAGGTCGTGCTCTGTCAGGCAGCACAAATAACAGCTCTGTGACCCGACTGGTTGCTGTATTTCCATGTATGTTTGGAGTAAGGCTTAGGAGAGAAGACTTGTAGATGCTATTCCTTTGCAGTTTGGTTTGATTCTGCCCTCTGGGGGCAGCCTGTGGGCCAGCGCAGCACATTTAGATAAGGGGCTTCCACTGACGGGGACTTGGACATAGCAAAAAAACTGCTTCTTATAAGAAGCAAGTGCTTTTATCCTTCTTACAACATTAAAAACACAAAATGCCACCGTGCAGACCATTGTCAAACTCTCACAGTCCCCTGTAGCACCAGCAGCTGGGGAGAACTCAAGAATTCAGAGGACCTTGGCCATAACTCATCAAAAAGCCTCTGCAGTCCGTTGCCACTGAAAATTATTTAGTGCTGGATCAAAGCTACACAGACTTGGGCCCTCCAAAACTCCTCTGAGAATTCTGCTGTTATTTCATATAAAAAAAAGTGTTAAAATCTTTGTGTCAGCATATGAGTCAATTCTGCCAGCTGAGCCAAGAGTACTTCCAATGGACTTAAGATATCTAGGGAATCATTCTCAGTACAAGTCAGGACACGCCAAACATTTCAGTTGTTTTTCTTCAATTAACAACATTTGCAAAATTAGCAATGTGCATATTAATGCCTAAAAGACAATGAAAATAATTGAGGTACTGAGAAGTATCTGCTTGCACTTGAAACTTTAAAGAATGACTGCTGAATTCCTGATCTGCTAAGCACGAGCTCCTGAGTTTTATTAACACACTAAACCAGCTTTCTACAAAGTAATTTAATAAAAATTGAGAAGGTTTGGTTTTTTCTCAAGTTACTCAGGTAGTTCAGGTGGTAAAAAATTTGTTTCTGGTCAATGCATTTGAGAATGAGCAAATCTCATCCTCTTGCACTTCTAATATTCACTGTTTGTATGGAAAAAAAATGATCAGTTCACTAAGCAACAGGCAATGTTTCTTGACTTTAGATTGCAAAATATGCTTAGGTAATTTTACTCTTGTCCATGTGAATCCTGCTTATCTGATTATTATTTTTTTCTGGCTTCAAAAATGCTTTTTTGCAATTCCCATAGATACGGTTAAATAAAAATTGCAAGGAAGAATCTAAGTCAAATGCTAAGGAAAAACCAAGTATGTGAAACAAACATGAAGAAAGTATCATGAGAAAAGTCAATCCATTGCTGAATTAAATATTTATAGAACATGTTGATTAGCAGAGAGTATTGATCTTTGTTGAAGTTACATTTAGCAGCAGACCACTGTGTTTTAGTGTCACAACTGACAAAGCAGTTTTTCTTAAGAAAAAGTGCAAATGGAAAACAACATTAAAATAGATCATTTAGATCAAGATTTTTTTCCATTTAAGCCCATCCTGCCTGGTACATTACTGTTGTATGTTCAGGGATGCTCAGGACAACAGACATTCCTCATGGGAAGCAGCTAGGTTCCAAAGTGTCAACTAAATAAAAGGACAGTGAGCAAACTCATAGGATTTTCTCAGTACTAGCTCAGCTATTGCAAATAAAGACCAAAAAAACCAAAACAGCAAAAAAGCACTACTTGCTACTGAACTGGAATTTCAGCAGTTTAAAAGAACCATGTATTGATCTAGTTCACACACCATAGCTAAACCCAGGTTTCTGTTGATTTGCTTGTTTGTCTTACGGGGCTTTTACTTCTTAACAACCCTCAAAGCAGGGTCTGTCGTTACTGAGATGACCACGGTTGAATAGAAATCTCTTTAAATCCTAAAGTACATGATTAGAGAAACAACAGACTTGAAATGAAAAACTACTTAAAATTATCCCAAAAAAGCAAAAGGAAAAGTTAATTCTCTGTTTGGGAAATGCCATTCAGCTACCATTAACTCCCAAGCTGTGTGTTTAACTGACATCCTGTAGCTTTGTCAGCTCACATTTTTGTTAAAAGCAGATGGTGAATAAACTACATAGCAAAGGACCTTCCTTTGGTCTTTGTAAATGAATGTATACATACAAACTATGCATTTTCACACGGCTGCATACTGTATCTTGAATCAGTTCAACCTTTCCCCTAGCTTAGAAACCCCCAGACTTTAGGAGCTGAAGGTGCTCCCATCTCCTTTTGCATATATTTGTCTCCTGTCTTGTTTCTGCCCTCCGAAAACCTTAGATGCAGGACAGAGGAATGCTGAGCTGCACAGCCCAAGGAGCAGAGTGGCTGGGGACCTGTGGCCAAGTCTGGCATGCTCTGGGGGACCAGTTTGGGCTCCCAGGCCCAGCATGGCCAAACACAGAGACGTGGTGTCTGTGCTCCCTGTGCCAGAGCTGCTGCGGCCCCAGCAGCTCTTGCGCTCTGGCTCAGCATCCTGGACGCTGGGGCGGCCGAGCGGGACCAGCAGCTGCTCTCACACGGGGTCAGGAGGAGTTTGCAGCCACGCTCGGTCCAGCTGTGCCAGGGAGAGGCCACTGCCCCTGGGCTTGCAGACACCACACTCCCCCTCGGGACAGCCTTTCCAGCCACCCCAGCAGCCCGGTTTCCTTCTGACCATCACTTCCCAACGGTGCCCTGCAGCACTTGGGAGGCAGGGATGGCTCCTCAGGGGTTGCGGTCTCACTGCTGAGACCTGCTGCCCCAGGTAATGGAGGACTCAAAATGCTCAGCCCTTCGTCCTAGTCGCTGATGGACTTCAGGGCTGGGATGCGCAAGGGACGAAGGATCAGAGCTTGGGTTTAGTGTACTTTCTGCTGGAAGGGAGCAGGAAAGATGGCAAATGGATGTCTTGTTCTTGTAGCTGGTGTAATTAAATAAAGGAAAAAGATACTGCATGCAACATTTCTTACTTAAATTTTGGGTTGTTGCTGTAATATACATCAGCCCAGTCTGCTCAATGAATGAAGTGTGTTTCTTACGCTTTATCCTACAAGAAGAAAGACCAAAAAAGTAGAAGTAATAAGAATATCCTTGCTTTAGAATAAAGCAAGCATGGACTCAACAACAAAGATTTTGTTTATATGCAAACTGTTTAAATATTTGATACCAGTATGAAGGCAGTCATATTCTTATGTATCCAGAGATTTGCACTCATCTAGGTTATGTTTAATTGAAAAATATTTTTGCATTATGTATTTGTATTTGAGGGGCTAAGTCTTTAATTTTATATTCTTTACAAGAATTAGTGTGGCAATTACGTTTTTCCATTTACTGAGCTACCTGCCCACGCTAGTTGTTCATTTGCATAAAGAATATTTCCACTACTTCAGAGGTTTTTGGATTGTTGTTTTCAAAGGGAACCTGCCCCAGAGGGTTCCACAGGGTTGTCCAGTGTGAGTGGGAGGCTCTCTGGAGCAGTGGGTCACCTTTACCAGGACGTGGCCTGGCACTGCAACAGACACACACGGATTCATTTCCCTGCAATCTGCAGCTGCCCGGTGGGCCTGGGGTAGCTCCAGCTGCAGTCCCTCAAATCAAAGCTCTGACTGACTCTGTCAGTCCTTTGCTGTCACTTACTATCACAAAGTCCACTTTTTACAACAAGAAAGAGCTTCCAACTCTGGCACTGATGGAAATACTGAATACTTTTAATATATATATATATATATTTGGAAAGTATTTGAACGAAGTGTTTTGTCTTTTTTTATACAACTTTTAGCCAAATAGAAGAATTCTGATTATTACTTCTGTGGATAGCTGTCCACCTGTAAATAAACTCATAAATTCAGGTACATGAACCTGAAGAAAAAAAATAATAAAGACTGTTCAGGGGCTATGCGCTTTGCTAGCTCCTGGTTCCTTTGTACATAAGAGGTAACTGTTTAAATGTTGGGTGGGTTTTTTAAATTTACTTGTTGTTCCTCTAAAGAAAGAAGAAGAAAAAAAACTTTTGACTTTGTTTTCTCTTTTCTGAGTTAATACAAAGATTTTCTAACTTTTTACTGCAGAAATGGATAAATACCTGGTGCTAAGTGAATGTGAGTCAAACTGGCCATAGCAGACACACCAGTTAGAATGCACTTTTCCTGTGGCACACAATGTATTTTCTCAGAAGGGACTTTCAAAGGACTGTCAGATGTTTACATTTCTTCTTGTTGCCCCAAATAGTTTTGAATATTCAGATAACTTCTAATAATAACTAAAAATAAAGTCATGGTCCATTACTGATGCGACAAATCCTTACATTTAAATATCTACAACAGCTTTGTACAAATACCATTTTAGAGATAGTAGAAATATTAGGCTTTCATACTTTGTAATGCTTTGATGTGACAATAAATATGCTGTTGCTATCTAGTCTAACCTCATTGTAGACCTGTAACTCCCTGTTTCTGGTTATGTCATGAATTGCACTGGCTTGAATTCAGCCAAATACTGACTGTTCAGCTGAAATTCCGACTGTTATGATGTCCACAAAACATTAATTAAATGCACTTGTATCTGACTACCATGGAGTATGTCAAATTATTCATGTAATAAATTCCTTGTGTATAACTTTTGTTAGTTGTTTATGTGAACTTCAGTTCTTTCAGAGCCATGAATGTCTGTGCATCAACCAAAGACCAGCTGGAGTCAGTCAGTGATAACCTTTGCATCGACTTTGTTATGAACAGGGCTGATTTCCTTCCCTTTCATCAGAGGGCTGATGTTTAGACACTGTGAGCTAAGACACACAGGACAGGGATGTTGAATTCTGAGTTTTGCCGCTGTGAATTTGAAGAGCAGCCTTTAGCTGGTGACTGTGGTTTTCCACAGCTCATGCTGCTCTTCCTGACGCATTCTGCAAGCAACACTTTTCCCGTCCTGCTCTTGCCTGGTAGTCGGGGAGCAGCTTCCCTGTGCACAGCAGGGGACACTCCTGATAGCAAAGGATCGTTTGACCAGGATATGCCTTTGCCATAGTAAAGCTGATGAAGCTACTGCTTGAAACTTGCAAGTTGGAGAGGCATTCCTGAAAAAAAATGAGCAGTTTCTTGAAAAAAAAGGGAAAAAAAGTATAAAAAAAGTACAAATACCATTTCTGTCCAAATTCTTGACTCCCCTTCTAGCTTTGTTAGGTCGTATTTAGATTTTCCTTTGGCTAATGCATTCCTACCTACTGCTGCAATGCCAATTCCAATATAAATAGCAAGGCTATTAAACTTAATGAGTGGTTTAATCACTCTTCTTGTGCTCGCATTTTCCTCCCCTCAAGCAGCACCTCCTCACCACACACGTGCGCACTCCGTCACCTCTCCAGCAAAGGAAATCTGCAAACGAACCGGCTCTCTGAGCCAGAGGCGGAGCAGCCCTGGCCCAGAGGCCCCGCGCTGCTCCCAACACCGGCACCGGCAGTCGGGCGTGTCCCGGCCGTCCCTCCGCAACCTGCAGCGATCCAGCAGATCCCGGGCACTGCTGCAGCGAGCAGCGCTCCTTGTAGCTGCTGGTGGAAGAGCCGGTTGTCTTCGCAGCCCCGTTCCTGCCGCGCAGGTACTCAAAGCTGTCTGACTTGTATCATTACAGCAGGGAATCCTACGGCTGATTCCTGTAGATAGAAAAAGGAAGGGATTTGAAGTCATATAATTACCAAGGAAGCATTTAAGTGACATTTCAGACTAAATTCCACTAATTAAATGCCACTTTAAGAGATAATAATCTCTGTTGTAATTGATGTTTCCGAAGACAGATGGGCTGTCTTCAGAGATACAGTTGTCATGTTTTCTACATTGAAGGGATTCCATTTTAGACTAAAATTCAATACCTGTGCTTCCCTCGCTCCCCTCTTGCACAGGCTTTGTCTCTTTTTATCTAGTTCTGGGCTACGAAATGACTAGCTTAGGTGCATTTGGTTCAGAAATACTTCACAACCTCATGTACTTCCCATAGAAAATTTTGAGACAGAATGATTCGGTCTCTACCAGCATCAGTAACTTCCTCTAAACTCATTCCTTTTACTAAAATAATTCACTAGATTCAAATTTAGACTTCAAATAATCTTAGCTGCAAGAAAACAATTTCTGTTTAAATGACCTCTGCATTTTGTACTTTGCATGCTGCCATCATCTTGCTTTATGCTGCTACATTTGAGACCTGTTCTCCACATGTGGCCTTACAGAATCATTACGTTGTAATATTATGTCTGATGTGAGGTCCTAATGGAAATCTGCTGCACCAGAAGCAACTTCTTAGCAATGCAAATGTCGCTTAGAGAACAATAATATTATGGTGCCCTTAACCGAACATATTATTTTCTAGTTTATTTGCTTAAACTGCCAACTTTTTTCTCCCTCTCCCACACACTCATTTCTATGATGCCAAGAAAAATATTTATGTTATAAAAATTGTTTGAAGATTAAGCTACATTTCTCTTTTTGGCTTACAAAATAAAAAGCAATCATTATGCTAAGATTTATGTTCTAAATTTAACCTTGGAGAGGAAAAAAAATTTGCACCTTCTTGAATTATATTTTGCTTGTTTATCTCCAGATGCTAGCACCATGAACAGACACAGCTCTTTTTTTTTCTTTTTCTTTTAGAATTTCTGGGGAAGGAGAAGAGTTTTCAAACACATTTATTTCAATGTAAGGCAAATGACAAGGAAATTTCTCACTACTCTGTCTCAGCTTTGCCTTGTGATCCCAATAGGACAGTCTTGCTCTGAGACAAGACTTCCCTGATTTTTTTCCAGGTTGTAAAAAGCCAAAAGTTATGGATGGTGAGAAAGGGAGGAACCACTACCAAGGACTGGATTAAACCACCAAGGTTGTTTTTAACCAAGCAAAGGCCATAGCTCCAAGTGTCTTGCCTGACTGTGATGATCACTAGTCCACCAAACATTCATTTCAGTATTTTTCAGTAATATGTGAACATTCCCCTTTGGATATTGGCTAAAAGCAAACTTACTCATCCTTCCCAGACTTTTAAACTGTTAGCTTTGCAAGCTTTTCAGCTTTCCTTCTAAATACTATAAGCAGCATGTATATACATATATATACATGTGATATGTGTGTACATAGAGTGTATACATATTTCAGAGATGCTTTTCACAAAATTAGTTTTCATAGTGAGAACACCCAGAAAAAGGGGAAAAAAACTATAAAACGGTCCTTCTTAGGAGAGATGAGAATAAAAATATGCACAGCCTAAAATTGTATTACATACAACTGTTACCAAAAGCAACGCGGTGCTCATCAGGTTTATTGAAGCAGGTGGGAACTGCACAGTCTCGAGATCGAGACACATTTTTTCCTTCCGTTCAGTGGAAGTAAAAACTTATCCCGTGCTGACCTCCTGTGGTACGTAAGGAATCTGCAGTCGCCAAAAATAGCCAGAAGTCAACAGCACGGCGAGTTTGGAGAAATACAGATAAACTGGTCCTCCAGTCCAGGCTGGGAACGCAGGGAACACAGAGAGCACGTCCCAGAGGATACACATCCCTTTAAACTTTGGTGTTTAATTCTCAAGTGCACAAAATCCCACATCTTACACAACACTTAAACATGGTGAATCAATCAGGTAAAAACAGTTCCTAATTTTGACAAGGATTCATCTAAGTTCCTTGGCAAGATACATGGGCAGCTTTAGCTGGGAATCTTGTCCTTCATCCTTGCAGGTCAGAGCTGTGTTTCTATCATCACCAGTACCGAGTTGTCTCACTATGTACAAGGCATGGAGCATCCCTCTCTCACTACTTGTGGTTGAGAGAATTTGTGTAATTAATCTGTGGAAGGCCAAGTCGTCTGTCTCACTTCTGATACCTTTGCTGTTGCTCCATTCCCCACCAGCACGGTGGACACCACAGCTGCCACAGGGAGGTGATACACATGCTCTACATCTCAATATTCACTCCTCTAAGCGCCTGCTCACATCATTCAAATCACCCATTCCCTTTAGGCTCCCGAGGATCAGAAAATGAGTCAGTAACTGGGAACCCAAATGTTTAATACCATCCCTCAATAGTGAGCCCATTTAAGGTCACGGGAAGCAGACACTACTAGCTCTGCCAGGAGTGAACTGTCAAAGCCTGAGGGCTGGGACAAGAACAGGATTATCATATTCTTACCCCACTCTGAAGTGCAGTTGCACTAGGTACCCTTTCATTTTGGTGCACCTACACCTGTCCCACTAGGCCTGCTTCCCAGTCCCTGGGATACACCTCACCTGCTCTCCAGATGATGCAGGGCATTCCTTACCCTCAAAGACACACGGCTCTCACTAACAGTGCCTGTACAAGTGTTCACTAAGAGGGTCTCTGAGTCCTACCTCAGAAGAGGGAACAAACTTACTCCTGCAGCCTTGCTCTCTTGTCATTGGCAGAAAAAGCACTGTGTATAAAGCAGGCCTTCCCCGTGCACCGTCCGAAATCGGAGCTCACTGAGGATGCCTTCATCTTCCCACACAGCTGGAACTGCTACTCAAACACAAAAGTCCTTCCAGCCACAGATCCTGTGCTTTAAAGTCCCACTCCCTCACAGGGAGCAGAGAGCAAGCCAACCCGAGAAATCACTGCCAGACAGGCTTTTAAGTCTTTTTCAGGCCATCAACACACCTTCTTAGCCATTGCAGAGGAGAACCTGGCCCTTTATATTTGCTTCTCTTATTTCTCCCCTCTTTTGTGCTCTGGTGTCCATCAGCATCACCGCTGTTCCTTCCCGTCGTGCCTGCGGTATGAAGTCAGTGAGGTGGTGACTCATGTAACCAAGTTTAGCCTGAGTTTTTAGCCAGGGCTGACCAGGCTTTCTACAGTGCTGTAGTGCAGAGATTTCTGTTTGGAGACTCAAATGACATCCTCTTTAGAAAAGGGCTGGTTCCTTCCTTCTGGTCACAGACCTCTTGACCTATGAAACCAAACAGGACACAGAAGAAGGGAAGGAAGGCGGAAGGAAGCAGCTTTGGTAAAAATCAGAAATTTTCAAAAATATTTGCAAAATCCCACTCCCAGGCTGCTTCTTTCTTGGGTTCTCTTTTCTTTAAATATTTGTGTTTTCTCCCAGAACTGTGGTGAGGGGTTTTGGCATTTCAGGCTGAACTTAGACCATTTGGCTCACTACATGGGGTGATTTTCTGCGTTCCTCCCCCTGCCAGCTCTGTTGCTTCCCAAAGTCAGCAGCAAAATGAGAAGTACAATCCCTCACTGAAGATGTTTCATATTTAGAACCGGCACTTGATAAAGACATATCCTGCACTGCACTGCTACCCGACGTGGAGAGAGGCAGAGCGGGTATGGTGTCAGGGCAGGGGAACTAGAAGGCTATCAGAGGAAAGCAAGATGAAAGTAGAAGGGAAATGAAGTAAGTGGGTGATAAAATAATTCTGTTATATAGGAGCAAGCCAGAAGGATCAAAGGATCCCTTTTATTTGCATTTTATCCTCATTTCTGTTCCTTGCTGTTTCCTTCCTCTGCTGTATATTATTATCACCTCTATTATAAAACTTTCTGCTTGCTTGCAATTATCCCCCCTTTAATCTCATGCTAGGCTCTTCCTCTTTGATCCATGCCTTCTTGCCATATGACTGATTGTGTGACTGCTGCATATATATGTAAAAACATACATTTATTTCAACTTCATTTCCCCATTGTGTCTCCAGTTAAGGTCTCTAAAGCCCAGGCAAAGCTGTGTGTCCTTCCAAAATCCTTTCTGCTTACCTCAGTTAGGCTTGATTCAGCTCCCAGTAAAAATGTTGCAAATGGAAAGCTCCTTCTGATGGCTTCATTTTATTTTTGCACAAGTTACAGTTACAATTTTGTGCAATAAAAGAACACAATCTACAGAGAGGAACACCTGATTATGCTCTTCATGGCAAGGCTAAGCAGAGTTCAATAAAGAGACAAACGTGTCGCTGGCAGACCCTTGATTCTTTCTTTTTTTTTTTTAACTTCTGAAAAAACCCACCTTCTTTTTCTGCTCACTCCCTTGCCTCTCCCCTACCAGCCTCTCCTGGGACCACTGCTTCCCCTGTCCCTGTAAGCCGGGCTTCGTGGCAGAGCTGAAGCACTCCCTGAAGTGACAGGGAGTAGAGCAGAACAGTCAGAAATGTCAGAACAGAGCAGTCAGTTGGAAAGTCAGGAGGGAAGATGCTCCTTCTCCCAAGGACAAGCCAGTGCTTTCATCTCTGGGGGGAAGCAGGAGGCAGAGCTGCCCAGCCCAGCCTGGCCCTGTCCCTCTGCACGGGGAGGGCAGCTCCACACCCATGGCAAGTGCTCTCGCACAGGGCTGACACCAGGCAAGAACACCTGAAGCCCTAGGCATTCTTTTCTCTCCTTCTCAGTGGTTTTAAGCAATATTTTTTTAGCTGTGGTAAATCCTTTTGAGTGTATGAAACACACTGGCCCTGGATGGCAAGAAATTCTCGTCTTCACTCTTCTTCTCCAAAGAGAACACTGAAGGAACAGCCTGGATACTCTGAAGTAGTCAACTGCATGTATGTATTCTATACTTATGAATGTGATAAGGAGTGTCAAAAAATACCAAACTCCACGAAATATTTAAGCAGCTTGTAGAATGAGTATCGTTAATTAAATCTCTTGATTTTAAAAGGAACATAGAATATGATGGAAAAAATCTTCTTTCCCTTGTTCACTGATTTCCTGGCAAAGAGCTACAAATACGCACCCCAAGAGCTCAGGGAAGAAAAGAGCTGCTGAAAGGAGCCACAGAAAGGAACTAGGAATGCACCTAAACTGTAATTTTCATCCTGGCATACACAAATCTTCCTTGAAGCAACACATCTTCCAGAAAAACCAAGCTTTTATCCTCCTTGGCTATAAAGAGCATCTGCTCTTCATATCCTCCAGAGTACCAGTCCCATGTTGTCCTCACTATCCCCCCCTTCCTTGTGAAGAGGAGAGCTATTTGAGATTCTAAAAGAGCAACAAGTGATTTCATTTTGCTTTCTTTCTTGTGAGTTTTGTGCTAATAAGCACTGAACAAAGCACCTGCAGAGATGAGAGTGACAAAACGCATGTAAGTTTTTTAGCTTTAAGCTCTTGCACATGCAGCTCTGTCTCTCTGGAATCAAATGGGACTGTGGTTGTTTCTTATACTGCTCTGTATTCAAATAAACCCATTAGTAGTAACACAAGATGCAGCACCTCATTGCTTTGTTTCTTAGATCACAACATGACCTTGAACATCTTTCCACTGCCACCCTCACAGGCTACACTGCAGGCACTCAAAGGATTTGCATGTTATTGCGTTAGGAAAGAGGCCTCAGGATGTTGCTACCTCACATCCTTCACCTGCACCGCTCTCCTCAACACACCATCACGTCTCAGGTAACACAGATCGGCCTTCTTTCTCTCTTTTAAAATCTTTAACAACAGTCAGTTAATTGATGCCCCCTGTGTTCCCTGGTGATCAATTACAATTAATCACACAAGCCCCACCCTCTAGCCCCAGTGATTAATTACATTTCCCTCTCAGGAATATACCTCATTTCATATATTGTTGAAGATTCTAACATTGAGAGTAAGAAACTGGATCTTGCTCTGCAGAACTGAAAAGCCCTGCACTAAAACACCTTTTGCAGCTGTGAGTACTAACACCCACCCACCACGCTGCATTTTCTACCTTCTCTCTAGTAAGGTGCATTAGTCAGACTCCTGAAATAAGTGCCTTCAGGGCTTATTTTCTGTTCTTGTGGTTCTCCTTTGAACTCAAGCCAGCCTGTGCCTTCCCAAAACATTAACAACTGTGGTAATAAATACATCTGATAAGAGTTCACAGAGCATTAGCATCAGCAAGCCAACAAATGGCTACCAAGTGTTGAAGAGTGTTATGTGCTGGGGATATATCACAGGCTGGGGAGGCACTTTAAGACCTCCAAAGGGCAGCTGCCCTCCTGGGGAGTGTGGATGGGCACAGCTGACATGAATTGACTCACAGGGCTGCATGTCCCAGCCTCAAAGACTTCAAAAGCTTCTAGTTTGGGAGAGGAATAGATTGTTTGTCTTGGTGATTCAAATTTCTTATGACTGACCAGAGAGAAAGAGAAAGAAAGCATGACTGACCAGAGAGAAAGAGAAAGAAAGCTTGACTGACTCTGATTTGGCTGGTTTATGTTTGCTGGGTAGTGGTGTTCTGGTTTCCTAGGCTTTAAGAGAGTGTTTCATGTGCATGGCTACTGAAATAACAGCGGTAACAGTTATCTCAGTAGGCTGGTAAGAGATATGATGAGTGGTCAGTCTGCTAGTTCACAGCATGAACAAGAAGATGTGGACAGATGGTGGGGCTGGAGTCAGAATTTGCAGAGCACTGATGAAATGTGTGCACAAATGTACTCTTTGTGTGACGTGGTGATGTGCTTGACACCCGCAGAGGAGAGGCAGATAGGTTAGGGGTACTTTCTGCTGTTGCTCCCATGAGGTGTGGGCTCTGGGGTTCTCTGCTCAGCCTGCACTGGCAGTACAAAGCAGAAGGGCTCTCTCAGGCCATTCTGGCAGCTTGGGTTTCCTGGGGTGTCAGAACTTCCTAGGCAGCCACCAGGAGCCCCTAGTTGTGAACCATTAGCTGCCACGGTCTGACTCGGGTTTCTCTTCTGATCTTAAGGTGTGATCCAGAGTGTGTGGTGCATGTTTCATCAAGAATCAGGTTTCAGAAGCAGATGTAAGGGCTTCTCTTTTTTCACAGACTAAAGACTCAAGGCTGTTCAGTCTGTTCAGATGCTGTTTATGTTTCATCAGATACACAAAGGCTATCCACTATCTTCTTGCTGAACTGTATCTTAATCACCCAATAAACTACATGGCAAGCTCTAGTGGGAAGCGAATTGTGCACTGTGTCTAGTTAGATCTGCAAAGGAGATACAGACAAGGGTAGTGTAATTATCCATAGTGGAAGCTGGACAGAGCGTGAGTCCAGGACTCCTCCTTGTTACTCCAGTTTTCATCTGGGGGAAGGGGAGAGTGTGCAGGCAACAGCAATCCCTCAGTTCAGAAAGGAGGCTCTGCAGTGTGTATTGTTCATCTGCTGACTTCAAACACTGTGTCAGAGCACAGGTGCAAAGGCTATGGGGGAGAAGGAGGCACATGGACTTCAGAGGAAACACTTGGCTACCACAGCTCTTCAGACAGACAGACGGGAAGAATTATTGAATGCTCATTGGAGGGATCTTAACTGCAGGTGTCACTGGGAAATTCAGTGCAGCTGCCTTAAGGCACAGGCAAAGAAAAATCAAACTAGAAAATCGATACCGCCAACTGAGGTACAGTCAGCAGTGAGGTTCTCTGAACAGGAACTGACATTTCTAATGACTTGTGACAGAAAATGAAAATACAGGTTTTATATAGTGAAAACCGCAGTATTGACGACTTCTGCTTCAATTTCACCTAACACTTCCCTGCCATGTGGTCTATATTAAGATAATCTTATTTCTTGCAACTTCTGAATGGTGTCCTTCAACCTCAGCCCTTCTTCTGAGACTTTATTTTTATTCTGAGCTGACAAATTGTGGCTGTACTGGTTTTGTCCTTTCACAACAGAGCTCTTCTGCTTGTACTGCAGACAGTAGTCAGTGACTGGAGGGGCTGATCAACACAGGGGGAGAATCAAGTTGGAAGTGACATTTCTATCTAGGAAAACTACAGTAGAGATTAATCCAGTTTATAGTAATACTGTTCAGTAAACATTTGAATAAATTCTTTCCTAACCAAAACTTTGAAGAGTTGAATCTGGGTGTCCTTAGTTTACATTAAGGTCCATAAAAAATACATCACATTTTACATCTGCTTTAAAACTTGCACAAAAAAAAAAAAATTATAGGAAAATACAACTGTGAAGAAGTTCAGTATTTTTCCCTAGAAGAATGAACTATTTGATTAATGACTCTATCATCTTAATTCAAACATGGCTTGTTGGAACACACAAGAAACAAGTTTGGGATGGTGGCTCTTATCAAGGTGGTTTTCTTCCCTCACTGCATTCGATTCTCTGGCTGGAATGGAGCACTAGGAGAATTTTGACAATGTTGAGTGGGATATAGATCTCAAGGACTGTAAAGCAGTAAAACCACCTGTGGGTATACATCTCCATGTGAAAAAAAGCCAAAATGAACTAGTTTGAATTGGAAGATTTCAAAATGAAACTTTCCACATAAGAACATTTCTACATATTTCACTGGGAGGTGGGGGTTATTTTTTTTCAGTTTTCAATCTGATCATGAGACAAAAACATTGTGTTGAAATACTAGAACTGAAAGCGTTCTGGTTACTCGTTCAGCACAGTGAAGGCCGGCGTGCATGTAAACCATTTCTGAGGATATCAGAATCCTGGCCTGGCAAGTTAGAGCAAGCAGAGAATTTTGTGTGGTAAACTGAGCAAGCGACTATCTCTGAGGATAGGCCACCGGACATTTTAAGTTTCTGTTTTTAAATCAAAAACTAGGTATTTTTAAAATCTGTCAGAGATGTCTGATGGCAGCTTCTTTGATCTGTCCCTGTTCAAACACAATTCAAAGTTTTGAATCAAGTTAGATGGGAGACAAAGTACAGTGTTAGGGAGCAAGTGATGGTGCAGATAAAGAGGACTAGGGTTAGATGTCCAAGGTGCCTATCTTGTTTGTTCAGGTAATCACAATTATCACTCTGAGAACACTTTTCTTCATTATTCTTGCCATTCATATGAATGGAATTCACATCTTAGTACAATTCTCTGTTTGCTTGAGGGAGGTAAAACCCTTTTGTTGGCCCTGCTTTTTGAAAGGCTGGTGCTTGTTGGCCTGCTGTAAAGATAACCTTCTGAGTCCTTCCAATGCACTTCATTGTACCTTAACAGCTGGATCATGCTTTTGGCACAAGATGAGGTAGAAAATTGAAAAATGGTCTTGTAGTGACAGCAGCCACAGGGAAGGAACAGACAAATGATGGGACAGTCTGTGCTTATCACAAAGCTGTGCTTAGATGCAGTGGAGATGTTTTAAGCTGGCAACAATTTCTGCTTCTTTGATCTGCCAATGTACAGTTGAGGGAAATGTAAGAAGAGAGGCTTCAAAACTGGAGGCATTCTAAGGTAGTAATTTCTAAAATATTTTAAAATTATCTGAGAGATAAGATCAGACACAGAAGGGTAAAGGGCTAGAAAGTAGTGGACAGCCAACAAGCACCTTGTGTGGAGTAAAAGGGAGGGAGAGGAGGAACTTTCCAAGGGGGTGCAGGTGAAGGAGGGAAAGACAGTGAAATCTTTGGCTTAGATGGCAATGTCAGTGAGAGGGTGGAAGCCGAGATTTTTTTAAGGCTCTGGCTGACAAACTCTGTAAAGCGCTACCACAAAACCCAGCACTATAAAATAGGCACACAAGTGCTTTGCTTGAAAGGGTCTTAAAATTGTCTTCTGTTGGTTTGGTTTTTTTCTTTCTTCAGCCATTCTGTACCATCTTTGGCCATCTTCTATATGTTTTGGCTACACTGCTGTGCACTGTAGTTCATCCCTTTACCATGTTCAGGTCTTCTCTCCTTGCCGCTCCCTTTCACATGTCGTAAGACTCCACAGAAAGAGTTTAACAAGTTCAGTCCACTGGCCTTTTAAAAGAGGGATGGGAGAGGTTGCTACTGTCTAAAATGTGGGCTGTTCCAAGGGGCTGGTGGCTTGGCCCCACAATGTAAAGGAGTGTTATTTCTGTAAAGGACAGAAGGAATTGACTCAGGTCTGAAAGGCAAGAAGCAAATAAACAAGATAAACATAGCACAGGTATCATTTAGTTTTAATTCAATGCCTAATACACTAATTTCACCACACAAAACACAAGCTGTTGCAAGCACCCTAGGAACTACGAAAAAGGAGAAACAGGGGTGTTTGCTTTTAAAGTGGTTTTCATGTGAAGTTACAAAGATGAAGTGCATTTTTAGCTACTGATTAGCTTTAAAACTATGCAATTCAAAAATCCACTTGAATTTTCTGTAGGATATTCTTTAATTTCATACGCAGATTTTTCTACTGTTTTCATATTTGATTACTAGAACTGCTTGGGGAAATTTAACCATATTTCTGTACTCTAAGGTTCTGAGAAAATATTGCAATAAAAAGAGGAATAGAGAGTTATGTGGCTGTAGACTTTAGGCTGGAGGCTTTTGACACTTATAAGGCCAGGCACGGAAAGCATTCCACTTAAGAGCAATGCAAAAGCAGTGACAACTCATTTCTGAAGAACTGAAAGTTTATTTGGGTGAAGCCAAGGATGGCCCTCCTTGTAAGATAAAGAGTAAGATCAACAAAAATTTCAGGCTGCTTTTTCTCCTCCATGCTGATAAGGAAAGCCTAGTACCTTTAAAAGCCGATTTACAAAGGCACAGTGGTTAGAGTTGTTCAACAATGGTTTGGGTTGGAAGGGACCTTAAAGACTATTTAATTCCAACCCTGCTGCCGTGGGCAGGGACACCTTCCACTAGACCAGGTTGCTTGATGCCCCATCTAACCTGGCCTTGAACACTCCCAGGGATGTGTCATAACACCATTCTTGCTGAAATGGTGCACAGCTATGGCTGCTTCATGGGAGCTGGGAGCACACACTGGCATACTCTGAGTGATAGAATTATTACTCGGAGTCTCTTAGCTCTTCTCTTTGTGCGTTAACAGTAAATCTGTACTTATAATTGCCGCTTTTAAGCACCCTGGTACCACTGCAAATTGAATACCTAAATCCAAGAGGCACCTTTGGCAATATGAAACTCCTAAGACGAATGCATATGTGAATTCAGCACTTTATCTGTGCAAATCTTGATTGCTACATCCTGACTCCACACACATCCAACTTTGTGCTGGAAATAGCTCTCCTTCACTATCGTATGCATAGTCATAGAGTATCCTGAGTTGGAAGGGACTCACAGGGATCATCAAATCCAACTCCTGGCCCTGCACAGAACATCCCCAAGAGTCACACCATGTACCCGACAGCATTGTCCAAATGCTTCTTGAACTCTGTCAGGCTGGTGCTGTGACCACTTCCCTGGGGAGCCTGTTCCAGTGCCCAACCACCCTCTGGGTGAAGAACCTTTTTCTAATATCCAGCCTTAACCTCCCCTGACACAACTTCAGGCCATTCCCTCAGGTCCTGCCCCTGGTCACCACAGAGAAGAGATCAATGCCTGCCCCTCCACTTCTCCTCACGAGGAAGCTCTATACTGCAATGAGGTCTCCCCTCAGTCTCCTGCAGGCTGAACAGACCACATGTCCCCAGCTGCTCATGGCTTCCCCTCAAGGCCCTTCACCATCATCATAGCTCTCCTCCAGCTGCTCTGGAATAGCTTTATATCTTCCTTACATTGTGGTGCCCCAAACTGCAGACAAGACTTCATGCATATTACCTTTTCCTTGACATTTGTTTTTCCTGCCTTAAAAAAGACCTATACTAAGTATGTAGCAGGTGAGCTTGTTACTTGATTTTAAGGGCTTGTAAACTGCACAGCCCACCTGCTCTTCTACAGACAGCTGTTGCAGGGTATAAGGATATTGCTCTGATGAAGCTTCAGGTCATCAAGACAATTATCCAGGAAAGCTCTGTGATTTAAAGTCCCCAGGTATTCATACAGCCTAACAGGAGGAGAGAGGAGCAAAACCTCAGGAATTTTAAAGCACAACTGTTTTAGAAGTGACAGCTTGCATTCACTGTCTTGTTTCTAAGGAAGGCAGTTTTAAGGTGCACATGGGTCCTCATGTTCTGTTTCCAAATTCAACTGGACTTTACTGTTTTCAGATGTGACAATGCGTGAATCAGAATAACTAAATGTCCTGAAGTTAACTGCATAGGCAGACTTCTTGCCTGAACAAACATATTCAACCGTAAATGTGGTCTTAGCACTGTGAAAATGTCAGTAATTGCTTTCAGTCTTAACTGGCTTTTCCCTGATTCTTTGCTCAGACTACTTAGTAAAAGGGCAGTTCTAGGTGAGGCCTCTACTCACCTCTGGCCTTTTTTTCCATTCCCTACTTCTGTTCTTATTATCACAAAGCACTGACGGAACACACTCATTCCTACGAAATTACTGTGGTAAGTGGAAACTTTGCAAATAACCTAAATGGGTGACCACAGACATTATTTAGGGAGAACCCAGGGGGCTTGGGGAGGGAGAGGAAGGGAAGCTGGAATTTATTTTGTTGCTTTACAGCTAAATCCCCAAGCTTAGTGGCTGAATAGCTGAAGTGACATGCTGAAGGAGACAGGTTCCCGACATCTCCCTTCTCCTTCCAACTGAAGTTGGTCTCTCACAGACAAACGCTGGCAGGCTTAGCAGTAATGTCTAAGGCATAAAAGTGCCCAGCTGACATGACACTCACTGCCAGAGGTTACAGATTTGTAGTAGGAGAAGAAAACACAAATTTTATCCATCTTCTTTCTCCCTTTATCTTGTAGCTTATATTTCACATCCCAGAGGAAACACACATTTTTCTGATAAAAAGAAAACTACTCAGATATATCTGGTGCAGCTGAAATCTGCATTTTTTAACTTATACTCTGTAAAGGATCCAGGCAAGCAGCTCCATGCACCCTACATGTTCCACCAGTTTGAGATCCTCCTAGCAGATTCTGCAGAGGACCAGGAGCTTTACACAGGAGAGCTAAGTGCTTCATGAAGCTGAAATTTGTGGTAGCTCTTCCTAGTGGTTACCTGATCACAGTAACATCTGTATTAGACTGAACAAGTTTAGTGCCTGTCCTCTGACTTTAAAGGCCAGTGACACTGCCCGGCCTGTGTCTATGTGGCAGCATTTTCCTTGTCTCCTAAAACAAGTCTCCATGATGTCTCTGGGGGACAGTTTCTGGCTTGTGTCTGGGCACTGTCTGAGCAGTATGGGCTGCATGGACCAAAGCCATCCCAAGAAGCACACTGTCAGCATGAACTTATCAGTCACCACTTGTGCCCTGTTTAGCTCATTATTTTTGTATTATAGTTATTAAAATAAAAAAAGGGAAGTGCTCTTCAGAAGAGAACAAAGTAGTTATGAAAACAATTCATTTGAATACAGACTTACAGGCAACTCTGCAACAGTGAAGCAGAATATGGAGTGCTGTGGGGACACAATGACCCAGTCCTTCCAAAACCTTGCAGCAGTTCAATCTGCATTTTAGGAGTTCTTAGACCATGATTTTAGGAGCAACTGAAAAAAAAAAAAAAAGAAGGAAAGGAAAAAAACCCAAAACAAAGTAACCACGCCTGGCAGCCTAACTCTTATTTACTGGGAACTGTAAAATAAACTCTGGAGGCAAAGTATGTTCTTAAGGAGTCACTGTCAAATTAAAAACAATAGAAAACACACTTGCATTTCAAATCTATTTGTCTCCTGGTATTGTATGTCACACAAACTTCAAAACAGATGCTATTAGTAGTGTTTTTTTCTTTCGCCTGCTGTGCTGGCAATCTTCAGAGCTATTTTGGTGAATCCTCCACACAGCAACAGGAACGAGAAAACATTTTTGAAAGTGTGATTCTAAAACCACAAAATACTGACTTGGGAACTTGGTCACTTGTCCCTGAAGCTGCCCTTATTTCAAACCAAAACCCAACAGACATGCACTAAACTCTCTAGATTCCCCACCCTTACTAGTCACCATTTCCTCAGCTATACACAAACTAAAAACAGTCTGGTTTAAAACTGTCACTGCTGGTTGGGTTGTGCTACTCTGTAAATAAGGAGGTTATTCCCTTCTCTATATCCATAATCCTTAAGCCTATTTGCTCGTCTATTTCTTCCACAAGACAAACAGAACAAAGGAAACTTCTGGCTTTGCCAGGCCTGTTCCCTGGTTTGCTGAAGCATATTGATCTCTGGCTGGGCAAGCCATCCTCTCACAGGGCCCAGCTGCCCCGTTCTCTCACTGCCCTCCAGCAAGAGTCTTCCCCAGCAAATCAATAATGTATCCCAGAGCCTGCCTTTTCCTGGGGAACGCAGCCTGCCTCTCTCCACCCATGCAGCTCAGGGGAAGGAAATGAAGGCAGCAGCCGGGGCTGGCTGGAGCAATGGGCTGGGCTGGGCTGGGCTGGGCTGGGTTGCCTCAGCAGCAGGCAGCACTTGGAATGCCAAATCAGCTCACTGTCACTCCTCGGGCTCCAGGATGCTGCTTACAGTCTGCAGCACACTCCCAGGTGCCTCAGGCAGGTTGAAATGGAAAAACAGCCATCCTGACCAGGTCTAAATGGGAAGAGAGGTATTTTTGGATGAACAGAATATCTCAAAGGATATTACTATTTTAGTCAAATGCTGGTTTAGAACTGTGCCTCTTGCACAACTATGTGAGGATGCAGTCTGTAATTACATGTGATGTTCTAAGGTGTTTTGTTTCCTGTGGGATTCTAGCTTCATTGGTGAGTAGAACAGCCAGTGACCACTTGGTGAGCGCCTGCTCAGTAATTTGATTTCTCTTCCGTTCTGCCTCTGTTTGTGCATCTTCATAAGCCAAATGTTGCCCCAACTGTGTTCTGCACAGAGGATTATTCATCGGTGTTCCTCATGGGCCCAGAGGGTACAGTCACTCGCCAACACTAATGTAGATGTTGTTACACACCTTCAGGGGCAGAGGGGCAAGTTTTCACACCAGTGTTACTACTTGAGTGATGATGGATCCACGGGGTGTTGTTAGAGGAAAATTTCCTCCCATGGCAAAAGCAGATGAAGACATTCCCTCTTAGTTCCAGTCTCCAGCTGCCCACTCCCACTCTGGCAGCACAGTTCGCTGCCTCCATAGCAGCACTGACACAATCATTTACAAGTCTGGCCTGTAAATCATCTGCACTGCAAGCCCACAGGCAGTTTCACTAGTGCATTTGTGGAGCTGGTAGCTGCCACACAGAGGCAGGGAAGAGCATAAGGGCAGATGTGACATGAAGGAACAGAATCCAGCTTTGATACTACAGAAAATCTTCATTTTACTAAACCTTATGGCTAATAAAGAACATGAACAATGTACAGAGTACTTTGGATTCTCAGTCTGAGACACCTCCAACTTTTGTTTTGCTTAGTTTTTCAGAGTATTTAGCATTTTTTTGCACTCACTTTATTGGGACTAGAAGTCTGGTGATCTCAGCTGTAGCCATGACAGTGGAGATTGGATATCTGAGAATGGGGCACATACCTGCAGTGTAATTTAAGCTGCTAACCAGAGTTGTGTAAGCAGCTCTGTCATGCAGGCAAAAAGAGTTTCCAGTTCTGCTAAGTGGCATTTAACTATCTTGCTCCTGAGACTACCACATCTCCATCACACCTCCCTCACATTGCTTACTACACATGGTCCAGTTTTTCCAAAATGAGAACAAGAGCCATCCAGATAACATCCCTCTTCAGAGCCCAGCTACAATTCATCCCCAGAGCACCATCCACCTCAAGCACTGAGGAACAGAGGCACCCTATGGAAAGCAACACACAATCCACCATTGAAATCTGCAACATGCTGACTATATGCAGGAGGAGCATAAATTAAGAACAAGTCCTGCAGCACAATCTTTCAGGTCATATTTAATGCAAAGAGAGGATGCTCATCATCTGAATTCATGTATGTCACCACAAGATCATTAGCAGGCTTGACGAATGCTGTAACTCCACAACATGGCTTTCTGCCATTTGAGCTGGAGGATTAACCTCTGTCAGTGGCAAATTGCCATCTTTTACACAGATGAGCAGTGCAAGGGCTTGATGGTTTCTCGCTGTTATTTGTTGACAGCAGAGGAATAGCAAATTGTGGGTGCAGCTCCATGTTTCCAGCCCAGCTGGTCCATCAGCAGAGGACATCCCACTCCCCTCAATTCTGCAGCAGTGATGAGCCCCTCCACCGCTCTGCTTCCTTGGCCTGCCTGTGGGCAGGATTAGCAGAGGACAGTGCACGGGATGAAGAGAGATGGTGCGAGCTGGAGGCAGAGGTCTGTGCAGCAGCTGTCCTGGGGCCACCCCGGCTGTGGCCAGTCGGCCCCTGAGGGACAATGGGCCCTCCTCCAAGTTCGGGAGGAATTGATGAAGAGTAGTCTTGCTGCCTTTGTACTTCCCAGGCACACTTTAGATCCCTCCCCTCCAACCCACTGTGTATCTTCGCCTTGCTCAGAAACCCTGTTTTTACATTCCGGCGTCTGTGTCTGCCTCCCCACGCCCACCAGGTCCCTCCACGCAGCTGCAGCCCCCACACCCCGGCCCTTCGGGACTCTGCAGGAGGAGACTCGCGGCACCATCTGCCTACCTCGGCTCCCCGCGCCTCCTTCCCGCCCGCCGCCCCCGCCCCTTCCAACCGCCCCTACCCCGCCGCAGCCCCGACCCAGCCCTGTCACCTCCGGCCCGCCGGGCCCAGCGCTGCCTCGCCCCGCTCACGTACAATTTCATCCTGGGAAAAAAACCCCCACCAACTCGGCCCGCTGCCGCTTTCCTGTGTTATTAAAATTAAATAAATATAACAAATGGTGACTAAATGCTGGCTATATTTGGACGATTCCTT
>VZTE01004978.1:269205-316147 GCA_013397775.1 Eulacestoma nigropectus | reverse complement strand
CTTCCCTTCCCTTCCCTTCCCTTCTTTTTCATCAGATCAAGTGAACCAAAGAGTGTCTGTACTGCTGCAGAGAAATGTGAAAAATAAGCTACAGCCTCACATTACCCAGAGCCCACAGGCTCCCCTCATCACTTGGCAGCCAGGCAGAGCAGGGCTGTACCCACCTATGCTAGGGGCACTGTTTTGCCTTTAGAACTCTGTAGTTAAAATATAAATATGTTTCCTAGATTCCTCCTTATGATAGCATGAAGATACCTGAAACTTTGCAGTATCTGATACTGAAGTATTTGCTGCTTACATTTGGCAAGTCATTTCATTACTAGTTCTTCCAATATTTCATGCTTTCTTATAGATTTGGCCCTCTAATCACTTTTGTGTTTCTGCTAGTTTTTCATTACAGCTATTATTTTCCTTTCGAAGAAATTGCATAAGTTACTTTAGAGCAAAAATCTCTCAATGTAGATCAGTTTCCGTGTTTTTATGAGTTTGTAGTTTTGGCAGTATTGGAGATTTTCGAAGAGATTAGAGACCTTCAAGTCTTTAATATACAACTGTTAATTAGATTCTGCTGCAATTAAATCTAAATAAAGATTTGCTAAGATATTTAGTTCTGTTAAGACTGTTCAGGCATCAAATAAATGTGCTTTGTTCTTATACCCAAACAGCACAGGTCACGAAGAAAAAGCCTCTGGGACTGCTGTTTCAGCTTCACACCTAAGAAAGAAATGTAAAGTTGCACTATTCATCGAATTCTGATCAAATCAATATGGGCCTGAACAGAGTACTTCTCACAAAATAAGGGCTGTATTAGGTTTGTGTAGCAAGTTTTTGTAGCAGGGAGGCTACAGGGGTAGCTTCTATGAGAACATGCCAGGAGCTTCTCCTTGTCCAAATGAGCCAATGCCAGCTGGTTCCAAGATGGACCCACCACTGGCCAAGGCCGAGCCCATCAGTAATGGTGGTAGCACTTCTGGGGTAATGTATTTTAGAAAGGGAAAAAATGCCAAAACAGCAAGTTCGGTTGGGAGAGAGGAGTGAGAATATGTGAGAGAAGCAGCTTTGCAGACACCGAGGTCAGTGCAGAAGGAGGGGCAGGAGATGCTCCACGCACTGGAGCTGAGATTCCTCTGCAGCCCAAGGAGCAGACCTTGGTGAAGCAGCTGTGCCCCTGCAGCCCACGGAGGACCATGGGGATGCAGAGGTTCACCCACAGCCCATGGAGGAGATGCAATCCAGCGCAGGTGGATGCCCGAAGGAGGCTGTGACCGCATGGGAAGCCTGCAATGGAGCGGGCTCCTGGCAGGACCTGTGGCCCTGTGGAGAGAGGAGCCCACACTGGAGCAGGTTTTCTGGAAGGACTTGTGACCCTGGGGGCAACCCATGCTGCAGCAGCTCATGAAGAACTGCAGTCCATGAGAAAGGCCCATAATGGAGAAGTTGGTGGAGGACTGTCTCCCATGGGAAGGATTCCATGCTGGAGCAGGGGAAGAATGAGAGGAGTCCTCTCCCTGAGGAGAAAGTGGCAGAGACAATGTTTGATGAACTGCCCTCAACCCCCATTCCCATCCCTCTGTGCTGCTGGGAGAGAGGAGGGAGAGAAAATTGGGAGTAAAGTTAAGCCCAGAAAGGGGAGGGGTGTGTGTGGGCAGTTTAAAGTGCGTTAAGATTTAGTTTTTATTTCTCATTATCCTACTCTGATTTGATTGACAATAAATTAAACAAATTTCCCCAAGGCAGGTCTTTTCTGCCCATGATGGTACCTGGTGGGTGATCTCTCCCTGTCCTTCTCTCAACTCACGAGCCTTTCGTTGTATTTTTTTCTTCCCTTTCCAGCTGAGGAGTGGAGTATTAGAGCAGCCTTGGTGGGCAACTGGCATCCCGCCAGGGTCAGTCCACCACATTGTTTTCCAAGTTTATCAGCACTTTAGACAGAAGTAATTTTTTAGACAGTTGTAATCTGAAGTGAGAAACGCGAGGTGATGATTAAGGCTGGCTGAACTGTAAGAACAAACTTACTGTCACAGTGTTCCTCAAGGCCTCCGGAAATAGCCCCCGCTCGGTTATTTTCAGAGCACATATTTGTGTCTCTATTAGGTCCACTCATTTGGTCTAAGTTAGGAGTGTTAATCTTTTGTTGGTTTGAGCCAGTCATTCTGACATCTACTTAACAGTTTGCTCAGTGTTCATATGATCGCCTTCTTTAGCCTAATGTACCATCTTGATATTGAAGTGTTACAAGCCGGCACTAACCCATGGGACAAATATAAAGAAATAATATGACACTTCCTGACAAATTTTGGCAAAGTTGCTCAAACAGTTGTCGTGAGTATGAAAGCGTTTAGAAGATGAGCCCATTTACTTGTTACCAGCTGTCATTGTTTTATCCTTAGTCTTGCACCACGAGTGGGTTTTTTCCCCATAAAACCACAAACTCCATCGCTGGAGCTAAGATTATGCAGGAATTTAGCCTTTTATTTTCTTTGCCGTTGATAATTCTAATGGTTGCAAAGAAAAAGAATTGTGTTACATAAAACATGGGAATTTAGAAAGAAAAAAGAAATGCTAGTTTTCATGGCTTCTGATTTAGGGAGGCCTGACTTACTGTGACTGAGTACTGCACATGACTGCACAGGTGCTATGACGGCAGAGAAGCCATGGAAAGAAGTTTACTAATTAATTTTACAACAGTTTGAAGTGCTTATATTTCTCTATATGCATTTTTCATAGTAGCTATAGCTGATTCTTAGATTAAAATAAAGTGGTTGGATAAACAGATTCCCAGGATTTCAGGAGAAGGTTTATTTGGCATTTCAAGTCACTTCTTTGAGGAACACTCACCTGTGACAGATTACCATGACTACTAATTTATGTCTCAGCCTGTTTTACATTAGTTGTCCCTTCCTGACTCCAATAACAATTTGTTTGTTTAGTTTGTGGCAGATGTGCCAAGCTTGAGGATTAAAAAATATGAATAGCTTCTCCTCCACACATCCCCCAGTTAGGTGCCTCCACACTGTGGTTATTTATTTTGGGCAACATTGTTAGGTTCTTTTATTTGCTTTCTGGTTTCTGAGCTTGAGAGTGGACCTGACTCACATTTTCCAAGCACTGTGCAAGTGCTAGGAGGGATTGTTTGGGTGGTTTTTTTTCTTTACCAAAGTTCTGTTCTACTGCAGTCTCTCTATTCCTGCAACCCAATTCTTGAGAAAGAAAACCTATTATAAAATGAGGTGCAACAAACCCACAGAAGCTGGCATCTTACTATTGTGCATTACTTAAACAAGACAGAGAGCTCAGAACCAGTGCATGGTGGTCTGTTTGTTGCAAGATGAAAACAGTAGGCATCCATATTAATTGCTGTGTCAAAATATTTTGTTCTACCCAGAAGTAAGAAAATTACAGCTGGTACGTGATTCCAGTTATCACGTCATCTTCGGAAAAAACAAATCCACAATGCTTTATGGACAAGCCAACAATTCCTGAACAGTAATTTATAACGAAAGCAGGCCAAAAAGGCTACCAGCATCCAGCCGAAACCCACCACTCATGCAGAACAAGACTTGCAGAAGATGAAGGTAATTTTTTAATTCTAAGTACTTACAGCTCCCTCTTGTATTAAATCTCTGAAGTGTGACTCCACAGCTCACTGATAGGGGCCTCTTTCCCCTCGAGATGTTGGTTCTCTGGTGGCTGCCCCCTGCTACACTGCACCCTCCTCCCCAACCACTTTGACAAGGCTGTACAATCACCTCCAGTCCCTCCAGCCTGACTGGCCGCATTTATTCAAGGAACTGTTACAGTTCTGGCTACAAAGCTATTATTCTGCGAAGAATATGAGAGTAAAAACTTTCATCCAAGTGTACACAGTGAATTTCCACTCCCTCAGATGAAATAGCCTAGTAGAATTCATTCCCTCCATTTTCCTGAGTTGCAAGTGGGAAAAATATATTGCAATCTATCACATTCAGGAAAATTGCTGGAGGACGTAGAGATTTTCCCTCAGTCTGGTCTCAATTACATTTATTTTCTGCTTTAAATGTGACCTAGTGTGCTCATAGCAGTTTCAATGCTAGAGTGCTCTGCCATGATCCCGAATAGAGCTTTGTGTCTCCCAACTCCATTTTGTGATTCTGTCAGTCACGTATATTGGCCCAATTTTTTCTCCATGTTGGACACTGAGAGTCTAAAAGCCTGAAACCAAAGCATTAAACCATTACAAACCCATTAGAAAAGAAAGTTTGGAGATGTAACTGTCATTGCTAAATCGGTTGTTGCTTACAATTTGCTACATAGCTCAGAATTTGCTACATATGTCTAATTCCAGGTAATTTCAGGTATCATTTTTCCTCCTCCAGTATAAAGCCACCTTGAAGGAAAAAAAAAACTTATATGGACTGGTTTGCATGTAAAAAACTATGCTGTAGAGCTGTGGCATTAGGCATATAAGCCCATATGTTTCTTTGAATTTAAAGCAGGACTGTCAATCCCCATGCTTGAGGAGAGTAAATTGTGTCTGTGTCTGCATGCAGAAACATAAAAACCCGAAATAAAATACTGAGAATTGACTGCGAAAAAACCTAGCCTTGATTTGGCCAACATTCTGGAGCCTCCCAGCCACAATACTAAAATTTTAATGCAAATCAACAGTCACAAGCAACATACTGTATTTACTTTGCAATCAGGACAGAGAATGTGCTAGAAATGGCTTGTGAGGAGGAAATGATTGTGCTCAGTAGTCCCATAAATTCATTGCAGGAGGCACCAGGCTGGTGGTGCATTTGGGTCTCAGTGCCATTCCTCAGAGTTAGCTAAAACCAGCGTGGCTGATTCCCTCCTTACTCTGGGGTGTCAATAGGCCCATACACAGAAAATCACAGAATCACAGAATTGTTTGTGTTGGAAGAGACCTTAAAGATTGTCCCATTCCAAGCCCCTTGCCATGGGCAGGGACACCTTCCATTAGACCAGGTTGCTGTTTCAACGACCTCTTGGTTGAGTGGATTAAAAGAAGTGTTACCGAAGACACAGGTAAGGGCTTGGATCTCCAAATGCACTTTTAAATCCTTTGCTGTAGGAGTTTGGTAATTGTTCTGCAGACCATGCCAGTACCCGTGTCGAAGTACATGATAAACCTCAAGTTTTCTCCTTCCACCAGCTACAGCAAATCTATTCCATGACTGGGAAATGGAAGCTGGTAGGCAAACAATTCCAGTTCTGGCTACCAAAAAGCTGAAGTGTCAAGACATAAATGTTTAGGCAATTTATGACTTCTCTTGCCTATAATGCCACTGTTTTCCAAATCTATTCACATCTCATTTTGACAAAAGACAATCTAAACCTTCTTAAAACCAAATTTTTAGCTCATCAGCAGAACACATACTGTCCTTTGGGATGGGGACAAGATGATTAACAGACAATAGAGATGCACACAAGGGGCAGAGTATTTTAAACTCCCTGTTGTGTTGTCTAATTCAGAAAATAAATTGTAAAATTGAAACTGAAGTTCTGATGGAGTTCGCAGTGGAACTAATATGACCAGTCCTTTTTTAAAGAATTATACATTGGAAGCTCCAATAACTGTACATATCTTTATGCAAATGGTTAACATGTGCACTAAGAAAACTGAGACCTTCATCCAGATTTGGTGATGATCACAGCCCCTTGTCACTGTTGATACATCTTTATAACAACACAATAGGAAAAGAAAAGCATTTCAGATACCAATATTTCAGCTTATTTTGCCTTTTTTTTGGTACTGTACCTAAAACTTAGAGAGAAAAGCATGCTAGTAAGGTTCAGGCTTTGCTCCAATAATTAAAAAGCCTTGTGAAATGCTGAGAGAGCGAGCCCTGGCTTTTCTTTTACAAGCACTTGCCAGGTCATAAATAAAGCATGAGAGAAACAAAGGAAGTAAAATTGTGCCAGCCCCCAAAGCACCTTAAGGTTCATTTAATTGCCAGAAGTATTTTCCCAGTGAAGGAAAACTGCTTGTATAAAGCAAGATGCAAAGCAATCGATATTGGCAGCATACAGTTTGCCTAAGTCTTACTCATTTTGTTTAATTTTTCTGTATCACAGTTTTTTCAGGTATTAGCAGCTGCAAACAGGATAAATTCAGGTTAGATTAGTAATGAACATGCCCTTAGAAATTCTACAGTTTTTACTGCTGTGAGCAGTCAAATGCATGGTGATCAAACGTATTGGATAGTCAAGCACTTTTAATAAACCAAGCATGCGGCAGAGACAACCTACATCTTTGTGAAAGGGACTGACTGTTGCAGTGTGGACTGTTCAGCAACTGTGTCTGCCCCCCCAAAAACCCCGTAACTCAAAACTGAGGAAATGTTCATATCAGTCAGTTCAGCCCTTTTTGCATTCATGATATGTCAGTTTGTTTTAATAGAGTTTAGTTTTACATAAATTCCTCCATTTAGTTTATTCAACCTTAGAGAAATACCCAGCACAAATTACGTTCATGACAGATTTCTGTCTGTTCTATATAACTTGTGCTGCCTGATTCTGTGAAAAATGTCATTCAATTGAAACTAGAAGTAGTGTGCAGAGAACCCTTCACCATTAGTCCCTGAAAAAATGCAAAAAGTTTTTTGTAAGTTAGTTTGCATATTTTTAAAAGAACCTGAGTCCACTGGACAGATAATTGAAAATTCAGATATACAGAGCCAAAATTAATCTTCAGGCTACTGGTACAAAATTTCATTGACCTCCAAGTGCAACTGAAAATTAAACTGATAGCCTAGATTTCAGCCTGTTGTGTAGGCTTTTATTCTGATTATTTTTTACTATGAATCTGCTGTTGTGCCTTCATTCGTCGTCAGTTCCTCCATGTCTGTCATGAGCTATCTGTATATTGTACAATTCATACTTGGATCTACAAGACCCAGAAGAAAGTTCCTGTGCTGGTTCAAATAACATCTGTTTTCCCTGTGAAGTCTTAGGATTTATTTTCTGGCAATGGAACAGTAACCAGCAGTTTTAGTTCTCAGTCTAGAGAACCTGCTTAAAAAGCTTGACATTTTTGCACAGTATCGGCCAAGTCAGTGGAACTGGCTTCTGGTGGGACTTAAGTGCTCTCCTGCCTTTAAAAGATGAAAGCTGTAATAACAACTTCAATTTGAAAAGGAATGAAGAGAAAAGAGTTATATATATTTTTACAATTGTACTTTGGTGTTCTAGGACTGCACTCTTACATACCGCAGTTTCTAGAAGAAGTGCATGAGACCGTGCATGTTTAAGCTTCTTTATTAGACATTTTATGAGAAAGTATAACAGACTTGACAAGAAACTAATGGCTAAATATAATTTTACAGCTACATGTATCTTTACAGCTTCCTGAAAGCTAAAGTTTGTACAGACTTGCTTTAATTACCTAATTATAAAACAATTCATAATGCCAAAAAGCTATCAGTTGACATTATCTGTGTATGTCAGCACCAGTTTGTTTCACTGAGCTTTTGCTTAACTCCTGACTCCCTTTAATTTTTATACTGTATGGATCTATCAAAGGTAAATAATACAGCTTTGCCCACAATAAGATACTATGATATTTTCTGCACATCAGTGTTAAGAATCTTATCATAAGCAGCAGCCAGTTCTAAAGAAGTTCTGATCTAAAAAACTGGATTCCAATCTGAGGATTTCCTTGGCACATGTAGCATTGCCTGATTTTCTGTGGCACTGTTTGCCATGGCTAACCCATACACACATGAGAGTTGTTATACCACATTGTTTTGTGAAACGAAGAATAAGGATAAAGGACAGGTAAGTCTTATTCTTTGGCCCAAGTAGCTAAAAAGACCATGGAGTTCTCTGGATTTTTGAAGATAACAGTGGAATGGTTTTCCCGTGCATCTCTGTATACTTAACAAACCCTGTTTCCCTTAGCAGAGAACAGGAGGAAGCACCACTGTACATACCAGCACTTAGCTGGCAACAAACCTTTTCCACGCCTTTCTCAAGGTCCTGTTGCTCTGGGTTCCTGGCTATCAAGCCAAACTCCATCCTACGGAATCAATTCAGTATTTCAGTTCTTCAAACATCCAGATGGGGCTGGCTGACACATGCAGGAGCCATAGGTCACACACCCACCTGACCAGCAGAAGAAGGCCAAGTGAAGTACCCTCAAACATCTGAAATCAAGCATCTGGATTGAGCCCTAGCTCCCTTCATGTGAAAGGGTTTTCTTTTATAACCATTAAGAAAGCATAAGCAGCTCCTGGGTTAAGTTTATCATGTTTTAAAGCAGACGTGTGAAATGGATGAGGTGAACATAGACAACCTGGGTGAGATGCAATCCAGTGCTGACATAAATCATGCAGTGCCTTTGACTGGGTGGAACAGCATGCCTGTGTTAAGGGGAGAGATTGTGAATGCTTCACATACATCATCATAAATTAAGAGTAGCAGCCACCTTCTCCAATTCTAATTAAATGTAACTCTTTCAGTCTTCCCAGCACATGCAATCAGATTATTTTTCCTTTAGCTAAAAAATGTTGCCTGCATGCTTTCTCTTTCTTCTTTTTACTTAAGTTAATTGTTTGTTAGAATGTCTGGCCTCTTTCCAGAAGGAAAAAGCTTTGATGACTCTCCTGCTGGCACAACTCAGAGAAACACATGGAATTTTTATTCTTCATTTCCATTTTAGCAGCAGCAGTCAGAAATAACGTCCAGCTAACACTTAGAAAGAATGACAGCCACACAAAGGTTCTAGGGACAGAAAAATCAAACTGTGTGAAACTGTCTGTCAAGGATTTAAACACCATTCTGGAGACAGCCCTTACCTGGGGACACCAAAAACGTGTTTTGTTTATCAGAAGATCACTTTTATTTAAGAATATGAATGTGTATATTGAGTAAGATAATTAAATACAGAGAAGAGACACTATTTGAACTAGTTGTGTTTTCAAAGAAGGGCAGTAAAGCTGGTGAAGAGTCTGGAGCACAAGTCCTGTGAGGAGCAGCTGAAGGAGTGTCACACTCCTCAGCAGTAGCCAAAGGTAGTTCCATGGATACGGGCGTGGGAGCAACTCGGGATATGCCACATTTCCCTGGAAGCAACAGGGACTGGAGAGCATGAGACAGCACTGCAGAGAGGATCACAACATGGGGAGCTTTAAAATCAATACTGGCATCTGATAAAAAAGTAAAGATAAATGGACTTTTTGGTAATTTCACCACAATAATTTATAAAAGAAAGGTGAAGGACAAAGGACTGGATCTTGCTGCTTCTCCATTTAGACACTTATAACTGTGTCCATGTAGATTCCTGAAAATCAAAGCTACTGTTCCTACTTCACTTCTTGACAAGCATCTAAAACAAATGGGCTCTAAGGAGATGCTTGTAAGGGAATAGAGTGAGATTTCAGGAAGATACTTATCTCTGAAAAAAGAACTAATTGTTCAATTAAAATTCACTCTAAAAGCAACTTAAAAAGAAGGCTCTCTAACATTCTTTAACACATTCTAATTTAATTGCAAACAGTTTTTCTTTCCCTACATCTCATTTTCCAAAGGGCTATCAAATACAACAATTCAATAAAAATTCGATTTGAGAATTCTTTGTGCCAATCTAAAGAACAAAGATTAGAATCTATGCAACAGCTATCTGGATGACTGAATATTTTGCACAAATGCAAATGACGGGCAAGCTTTCATTTTCTAATGAAAGATGCTACATGGCTGAAGATGGTTGGAATTTCCATTCAAGACATTTCACAAATAAAGAAAATATTAGCAAGAACTACACAAACCTGTCAACTATCAAACAAAAACAGAAGCA
The DNA here is from genome assembly GCA_013397775.1 of Eulacestoma nigropectus. Taxonomy (NCBI): domain Eukaryota; kingdom Metazoa; phylum Chordata; class Aves; order Passeriformes; genus Eulacestoma; species Eulacestoma nigropectus. The sequence continues at coordinate 306,351 of VZTE01004978.1, read as the reverse complement.
CATGGCATCCATCTTTTCAAAAATAAAGTTAGATAATTTCTTTACCACAATTCCTAAATTAATTTTCATGGATTGTTATGAGCTGGAAATAGGATGCTCAATCTAAATTCTACCAGCCAGCCTAGTTAGAAAGCATGTGGAGAGCCAAGGTCTTCCCTGCATCCTTTGACTGATTCCTGTAACTATCTTTTAGACTAGATTTTTTTTTATCTCTGTACTGTATTAAAGTCTTTGCAAACCCTTAGGACTGTCAAGCAATCCCCAAGACTCTGTGTGACTTGAGGTAGTAAATATTTCAATAGGAGTTCAGCATTTAAGGCTATGCAGTAAATTTCTTTTGGACTGGCCACTATCTTAGCATCATCAGTATCACTGAATCAGCCCCCCAGATACTTACAAAAATTAAGACCTGGATGTTTGAAGACATTTAAGGTAAAACTCAAGTGCTTTGAAGAATCAGGGCCTGTAAACTTGTCAGATTTAATGAAACATTTGACTAAGCCTCTTCAAAGTAAAGAACTTGCATTTTAAGAAGCTGAAATTAATGATCCAGCATTAAATACTTGCTTTGGATATGCCAATTAGCAAGAGCAACTGATAAGAACAGTAAATCTGTGTAAGATTGTGCATGACCAGACAAAATGGAGTGTTGCAATTCCATTACGACTTGAAGCTGCTCAAAATCGAGGTGGTTGTTTCCAGAACATCTCTTCGTACGTGCTGCTCCTGGCTGTTGCTGCTCTACACTGACAGACACCCTTCACTGGCTTACGTGGGAATCACAGAACAACTTATAGGTTCAAAAAGATGGTGATAACGGAAATGATTTTTCATGCAGGCATAAAGATGCACTACTGTCACATCCAGAGCTGCATAACTAAACTAAGCCACTGAGGCTTAACTGGGTATGCCTTTTGCTGGAGTAGGCTGCAGGGCAGGGACTATGACATAGGAACTCAGAACCTAACAAAACCCCAGACCACTCTTCCCTGAAAACATAGCAGCAGCAGGACAGTCACCAACTGCCACAATCAAATACGGGATTGAAATTCATCCCCTGTATTTGCATCAGGTCCATTTGTGAGAAGCAAAAATACTGTTTGTCCTGGTTAATCCAAGTTTCACCCTAGCCCAGCATCTTTTGGAGGGCAAACACTTTTGATCCTGGTGGGTAACAGACACTTCCACAATTAATTCAACATCTGTTCACCACTTTGAGTCACACCTAACAGATGGGCCACATCAGCTGGGAAAAAAAATTAAATGGAAAGGGCACCTCATCAGTTCCCTGACTGAAACACATTGTGACATATTGCAAATGGCTAAAAAGGAAGGAAGACAGCTGTGGGGGGGATGTTATCTTTAAATTGCACCCATCAATACCGTGCAGGTAGGAACAAAACCTTTTTTTGAATCCTGCACCCCAAAGCCATCCCTTTCCCCCTGCTCCCTCCCAGCCTCACTCTCTTGGCCAGGCAAAAGGTGGCAACTTGCTTCCTACAGCTGTAGGCATTCCACCCTCCATCAGGGAGGTATGATTGCTGCCTGCTTTGCATTATCCCAGTACATTCAATCTGATCCCTGGAAGGTGCCAACATCTTTAAAATACGTCTATGAAACCTGGTTGATGAAGTTTCCCACTTTGCATGATCAATGAGAGTTTGATTAGTGATTTTTGTGACACCAGAATAATTAGATGGCTGGTTTCCAAGCTAACCCTTGTTATGAGCACACACAATTGTACTTCGAGCAACTGGGCACAAAAACAATCGAGTGTAGCTTAGCTTCTCACCTTACCAGTCATCTTTTTCATTCTCAACGTGCTTCATAAACATTAATGATTGCCTGTCAAAATGTAGCTTGTACAAGTGTGATGAAGATTTAATCAGACTGAAGAAAGATTACAATCAGTGTTATTGTGAGCACTTAATATGACAGAGAGACAGTAGAAGGTTTCTGAACAAGTTCTGCACTCTGTAAATTCACTCCCTTGTGTTAAGTGACAATTTGTCAAAATACCTTAAGTAATTTGTTGTCCTTTCCAGGACCCAACCTTGCAACTCCCAGAATAAGAAGGAAATTACTTAGTTTGAGAAATGGTACTTTATCCAAGGGACATAAAAGCCAATGGTTACATGGCTTTTTGTTGGGAGATTTATTAAAAAAAAAAAAAAAATTTAGGCAGGTCCAATCAGGGGCCTAAAGAGCCGCCGAGCTTCGTCAGCTTTAGCTCTGTGCCTACAATTAATTTTGCAAATGTTTCTCTCCACCTTCCCCAAACTGGTCTGTTATAGACAGCAGAACACAGAATAGGCACTCAGGCTACCCCAGACAGCTCCTTGTGCCTGCACGACTCCCCTGGACATTGCTTGTCCTGCTCTCTCTCAACCAAAATTACAATGCAGGGCACAAGGAAGTACCGTGATTGGATGCCATGTTCAGTCAGTGCAATTCCAAGAAGTATTTACCACACAGCCACAGAAAAGGGCTAAGCGAGGGTTTCCATTGTGGCAATATCTGCTGCCCAGACGGCCTTCCTCAGCAATAAGCTCAGCAAACCAAGCGTAAGCAAACAATTTTATCCCTAGTGTTTTTCAGAGGAATATTTGAACTCCCTATGAGAGCAGAAGCATTACAACACCCCATGAATGGTTTCCTGAAAAGCTCTAGGACAGGGGTTGTGAGTTATTCCCCTGTACCATGTTAGAAATAAGCCACAAAAAACCACATCCACAACTTAGAACTAATCCTGCTATCGCCACTGTGACTCCCCTCACCTTAGTCACTAATTCCAGTAAAGACACTATGCTGCACCAGAACAGTTCTAAAATGAAATGTAAAGATTTTAACATTTAAAGACATTTTGTTGGTTTCAGTTTCATTAAAAAAACCCCTAAGCCACAGCAGGATACTAAAGCAAGACAAAATAAGCGAGGACGTGCAAGATTGCAGGTACTGCTTCATCAGCAGGAAGAGAAATACTCCTCTCACTCCCAGCCTGTGCAGCATCACACTGCTAAAGAACTTGGGTAGGAAAAACTGCCAGTAGTTACCATGGTTTGTAAATTGCTTTTTTTCAGTAATTATTTTGGAAGTTAAGAAATTCTATGTCCTCATTTTGGTCTTTGGTAGAGTGGATGTAAGCAAAAGCAGCACAGCTCTAGGGTAGCACCATTTGCCTATGCCTCTTAGTTCTGCAATCCCATAAAAGCAGATGTGTAACAGTTGTCCAGCCTATACACATTTCAAGGAAATTTTCCCTTTAATTAGCTTTAATTTGGTCCTACAGACAGGGAAGCATTTGTGGTTGGAGCATATCAGGAACACTCCTGAAGTAAGTCTTCAATTAGTTTTGTCCAAAAGGAATTCAATGAAGAGTTCGGGGAGCTCTGCAATAAAGACTACAGGTGAGTAAGTGGGGGTGATGGAGAGCTCTGCTTCAGGAGTGGCCTCCTGATCTAAACTAACTCAGGACCTGGATGCAGTTACTTTGGCTTTGACTGGCTGCACTGGACAGCAGCACCTTCTCTTTGTCCAGACATACTTGGGACAAGTTGAAATGTCTGCACCTTGACTTCACAAGAGCTACAGGACAGCTCAAGTCCTCTGGTCTCTCTTGTCATCCCAGAAACAGCCCAGGGAAATGATGATGAGCACTGGGAGTGTGTGAAGTTCTAATAGGATCTGGATGGAAGATCTTCATTGTTTCTCCCAGCACCAGTTTTAGGCAGTCAAGTTTTCTTCAGTTGCAGAAAGAACCTGGAAAACAATTTTCTTTGCTTCCTTGTCCCTTTGGGTAGGAGTTATTAACATGCAGATAGTACCCAAGATATTCAAGAACTTGAGCAAAAATTCCCAACCCTAGGGTGGGGTTGTATTGTGGGTTTTGTTGGTTGTTGGTTTCTTTTAAACTGAGCAATTATTTGCAGTCCCCTTTTGCAAGGTGAAAAAATTAGATCCAAATGTCAGTTTGCAAGTTTAATGAGATTCTGGTTCATGCAGTATTTCAGAACAATACATAATTTGAATTTATATACTTAGTAAGGAAGCCAAAAAAGTTCTGAAAACAGGTCAAAGAAAATAAGACTGGTGGGAAAATAAGACTAGAAAAAGTGGTTGTAATTGTTTTACACTTTGCTGGAAACAAAAAAAAAGAGTGGTCACAACTACATGAGAAACTTGGCATGGATAAATTTTCAGGAATCAATTTTTTGAAATATTCTGAAATGAGAGGTCTGAGTACAGTAACTTCTAAACAAGCTAGACCCAAGTAACAGCAGAGTTGCCCTTTTTATGGTATCTGTGCCAACTCCATTATTTGTTTTACATCGTAATGATGTGACAAGGCTGATTTGTACTTTCCTTGGCTTTAACAACAATAGTAGCAAACTGATAAAGCTTAAGAGTAAAGTAGCTTATTAGCACTGGCAGGTTAGCCAGCAAACATCATAAAAAGGACTTAAATCAGAAATTGCATCTGTGCCCCTTGCTTTTGGCTGATAACAGCAAAATACAAAAAACCAACAAATCAACCACATCAATCACCAACTCTGCTAAAACTGGCAAGGAGCAAGATTAGTGCAGACCTGACACAAAATCTGTCAATACCGAGCCTGTTATCCCTATCACCCACATAAGATGTCATCTCTATTAAAAGGTAAGGGAAACCTTGTGCCAAATTTTAAAAGCTGAACATAAACCACTTCTCATGAGAGAGTTTACTAAATATCTGAAGCCTCAACACTGTCATACCCTGCCCCACACTATTCAAAGAAGAGTGCAAGCTAAATAACAGCAAGCTCAAAAGAACAACCCTCTTCCCGGGGGAGAACATTGGACACATGGTGCACTTGCCTTTTGTCCCTCGGGATGATGCCCAGGAGAAAGCCGCACACTACAGAGGACGAGTGGTGCTTCTCGGCAGAGAGCAAACACAGGCCTAACCAAGAAAGCTTTCCCTGTCACAAGGCTGGTGATGTTTGTGTCCCAGCAGCTCCAGCTTTAGCAACACCTTAATTTCTCTCACTTCATTTGCCCAAAACATCTGCTGCACATTTTTAAGACAACTGTGTTCTGTACCATGTTTTATTCATAATTACAACTGTGCCTGAGGACACACACCTCAGCAGGGAACCACAAGACATTACTTCAAGGCAAAGTTGGCATTAAATTAATATTACATGCATTAATAAGATACTCCTTTGGCCATTCTGAACACAGAGAGGTCAGATGTTCACGAACAATCTCTGTTTCAGCACCTGAAAAACAACACACAGCTTGCTTTTTTCTTTTCTTGACAGAAGTTACGTAGAGTGTAAAAAATACCAAGTTTCAAACTGTGTGCTTACCAAATAAAGCTAAACATGGTACGAGAAATTTGATGTTTGATTTGGTACAGGAAAAGCAGCTGAGAGGTGGAGAGCAGCTGCATTTCAAAGGGAAATCCTGATCTAGAGTCCTCGAAGGAACAAAGGGACACAACCTGAGCTCCACCTTGCTTATCTAGTAACTGCAAAATGAAAAACAATGCCCTGTAGTATATGAAAATGTACTGCATATTTTATCTTTTATGTATCAATTTTATTCAACGCTGAATACATACAGAGTATCAAACAGTGGATTCTGAAATGCTCAATTAACAACACCATTAGAAAAAATAATTAACCTTTAAGTTGGGAAGTGAAGTCACACTAAACCCAAAATCTGACCTGCACACAGCAACAACAGGTTGCAGACTTACTGCTCCAATGCACTAAGCCCTTATATACTGTTAAAAGGGACGCAGTGTAAGCTCAGACTTGGAATCATCGAAGCGCCCTAGCACAAAAGTTCAAATTCCAACCGGGCTGACTCAGTCCTTCCGCCTTCCAAAGTACATAAATCTAGTTCCATGTAGTTTTACTGTGAAAGGAACTCTAAAAAGCAGGGGTCCTCCTCCCTGCTGTGTCAAAGCTGAGGATTCCCTCTCCTACCATAGTTTGGGTTGTTCCCTGCCATTCTTCATGCAGAACTGACTGGCAGGCTCCATGTCAGATCCAGCAACCAGGAGGTTTCTTGTTGGTATTAAACATGTTGCTTTGAGAGCCCAATATCAAATTATAGAAATGACCTGGTGCAGTAATTTACAGGTAGTGCAATACAGCTCCAAAAACTGGTGACAAAAAAACCCCCCAAACTGCATTTTAAGATGCGTAACCTAAAACATTGTAGAACAGTGGCACCAAATCAAAAATTGAAAGTTAGTGTTTGTTTTCTTACAAACACTCTGCTTACAAAGAAATGTCCTTGAATGTTAGCAATATTCAGGATACACCAAATTTGCAGACTATTTACAGGCAGAATTGTTTGGCCAATGTCCATAATGCAGTCACTAAGGATTTACTGTAACTTCTACCTTCAGTAGGAGGTGTGGGGAAAGCCAATGATCTTCATTAACATCAGTAAAAGCAAGGCAGCATCACAACAAAATGCAGAAAAGATACTTACTTTAAATATTTTCATTACTCTTTTTCCATCAAGTGGTTTTTGCAACTATCAGCTGAGGTTGAACAGACCCAGATCTCCCTAACTCCATTGAGGTTCTCCCTACAGGAACTCATTTCCAGCATTTTTGTATCTCCAGCAAGGAAAAAAGGCAACAGCTCTAGAGACAATCACTTCAGAGCCAGCTAACAGAAGGGCAGAAAAGATAATTATGTGCTCAATTGAAGCACTACAGCAAGTGAGGAGGAAAAAAAAAAAAAAGTAGTATCTGGTGCAAGATAAACAGGTAGAAGTGTTTCTGAGAGAACAGCTGTTTGAGATTTTATCCTGTGATGATAAAGAAATGAGTCACCATCCATCACTATGAATAAACTCTAGAGTTAAATCGTTTGATGTGGTAACTTAAAACCACATTCAGTTTTAGATTCTTTTCTAAACCTACATCAAAGAACAGGAGCTTCCAATAATTCTCATTAAACAGCACAGATTTACAAAGGTACTCCAGTACTTTAGCTCTTGAAGAGCAATATTCTCAGGGCTTTGGGAGAGCTTTATGAAAAAATAACGACCTACTTAGGGAAATGGCACACACACAGGGCAAAATAACCTCCCAAACATCACCTAGCAGGCTACAGCACAAAAGGCAACACAACAGCTTTAAAAAGAGTCCTGTCAAATGTTGTAATCAGATACACCACTTCAATAGCTATGGTTATTAAAGCAGCGCAAATAGTGACAACCGCACTCAAGGTGTGTTCAGCATTATGAGATCATACTTTTATTAACTTAAATGGTGCAGGAGCATCAAATTACACGTTCAGACTGACTAGTGGCCTCTTCACAATACTGTGCCAGTTTCAAAACTGAAATGCTTCAGAGCAAGGTGTAAGAAATTCCAAGGGAAGTCTGCTTCCAGTATGCAAATATATACACCTTTTTTGTAGATTACAAGGGTTTTTTTTAGCCCTATAAGTGGTCATTATGCTGCTTTCCACATTTTCCAGACAAAAAACACTGTTCAAAGAGGAATCCAAGGCAGAATAATTTTCAACAGAAAGCTACTGGCAACTTCTTCGTAAACATTATAAATTCATATCTTACTGTTTCTAGAAAGCAAGCAGGTCCTCCATAGTTGCAAATTATCTTAGAGGTATCACAGGAAAGATTACTTTGGGATAAACCCAGTAGTTCTGAAAAAACTATGACTGAAAATGGCAATGGTAATTTTTGCAAACTTAGCCAGAGTAATATAATATATCCCATGCAGCTTAGAAACATCTTGGCAAGCCAAGTCTCAGTAAGGTTTAAAAGCAAGCATTTCCCTGAATTCCAATTACACAAAGGTTAGAGATAAACCTTCCCACTCTCTTCCAACTACCTCAATTTCTGAGAAAGATGATAAAAATGTATAGACGTATTCATAGTATATCCTATGCCCTCAGTAGTGTCCATCCAAGTGGATGCAGCGGATAACTTGCAGAATGATGGCATGGAAACATCTAAAGAGCACGTGCAGGTCACTCACTAAAGCAGCATTTCTTAAGGAAAATAGCTACTTAAAGAACCTTTCAATTAAAGCAATGCTTCAGAAATTTATTTCCTACATTTCAGCAATGTGAAACAAGAAAAACATTCCCTGGTAAGATTTATTTTGTGACACTTCTTCACTGATAACCTTTTGCAACCTAAACCCAGGAGGAGGAACTTAGGGCTAGTTTGAACAAGATGTAACCTATGCAGAGTATCTCAGGAGAATGCAGCACACACTGACTCATAAAAGCAACCCTTCCAAGCTAGACGCATCTTACGTTTATAGAAGTGGGATGCAGCGACCATTTCGTGTCAAGCTGACAGTTTTGGCATTCAATATCAATAAAATCGTTGAAGGAACTGGACTAATACTATGCCTCTACTGCACGAATTTTTTTGAAATAAATGCATTGAAGTGGTATAATCACTTAGGTGCTCAAAAAGACCTTCATTTGATCTGAAAATAATTTGGCCTGTTTCTCAGCATAAGCTTGGTATCTCTTAACAGTTAATCCTGATTGCATTTCCAAGCTAAAGAGCTAAAGGGAGGCTGACTAATTTGAAGTTTGATGTTAGGTTCATCCTTTCAAGGCCAGCATTTCAAGTGTTAAGGGTTTTACAGCAACACCAACTGAGCCGTGCTGCAAGATAAGCACCTCTTCCGGTCCTTGCTGAATGCACCCAGACTTCAGGCACATTAACAAAGCTGCTACATTCATGCAGCACCAGCTTTTCCACCACGCTCCCTCTAACTTTGCAGTTCATCTTCTACAGCTCCTTGCTGTCCCAATTCTTATCTAATTAGATTGAATTTGCTGAATTTTAACAAACATACTTTTTCTGCTGCTGCTCCTTTCTAGCTACAAAGTTAACACTGTTCTGTGGAATCTGAAGCTCTTTTCCTAACGTATTTAGACAAAATATAACAGTTCATATACATTTAACAAAAAAAAATCACATTACTGTACCACACTTAATTAACAAGCTGAAAATATATTCAAGTCTAAACACAATTCTCTGAGAAACACTATTCAGATAATTAAAAATAATGCTGAAGTTTGTTCAGTGGCCCAGAAGTTATTTTCCAGGCTCTTCCCAAACTGGAGCTATAGTCCCCCACAAGACCATTTCCTCATACGCTCTCGATACGATCAGATGTGCAGCGTGCAGATCCAAGGAACAGGAAAAGCTAATTGGACAGAGGCCTTTGGGCTTCAGTAACCGCTGGTATCACGATCAAGACACACAGGCAGACTTGCCTGTCCAGGGTATCAAACCTAAAGCTTTCTCTTCAGGGCAAACAGAAAATTTTGAAGTGTTCAAATCCTTCAAAGAACCAAAGGGCTGATCATCTAACTGAGGAAACTCAATTGTGTACAACCTACCAAAAATAACCCACATTTAGAAGATAACAGAAGCCAAAGCACCAGTTTAAACACATATCCAGCATTATTCAGTCAAGAAGTTTTTGATAAACCCAGCTGAAAGCACTTGCTCCAAAATTCTCAGGTTGGTGGAGCTGGAGGGAGGGAACAAAACAGCAAGAGAAAGCTTTTGGGCACACACAGTACTACTGCATCTCTGAGCAGATCCAAACCTTCTGCTATGCACTAGACTGGGGCTGAAGTACCCCATCTGTGACCTGCTCAGCTTTGCATTGCAGTTTGTCTAAAATCCAGTTTTAGGTATAACCACCTCATCTGCATTCTGTTTTCTGGAAACTGGTCATCTTAGAGTTGGCATAATAATGTACATCTAAAACTGCCACCTTATGAGAGAAGTTTAAAAATACAGCTTAAAATAACAGCTATTTTCTATAAATGCTATTCTATGTCAGAAGCAGAAATTATTTGCAGCAAGTTGGGTTTTTTAATATTGAATGTTAACATTTAGCCATCCAAAGAAATCTCTCTGCATCTACTTGTGGAGGGTGAGGAGGCAAGGCACAGAAAAATAGATAGAATAAAATGGTTATTTCTTAAATTTATTTGCAGCATGGTAACTTGAAGACTGGTGCACATAGTATTAGAAGTCTTGAAATTATGTTTACATACCAAAATGTTAGTGAGAAGTTACTTATACCTGTATCCTGAAGTGGCTAATCCAAACTGATTCAGGTAAGAAACATTATGTATAGCTTATTTTAAACATTCACTTCAAATTGCAACAATGTCAAATACAAAGCACTTGATAAGCCAATTTTATTTTCAAGTTTAAAGTCATAAGATCTTTCTAGTGTAGTTTTACGTTTTTTTCCCCACATAAAATTATTTTTAAAATCCACGGTGAACTATACACAGAATCTTCAATGTTAAAGGGTTCTGCTCAGCAACACCCCTTCCCCTGGATTTCAAACCTGTATTTTCTTTATTACAAATGAATTATTTTATTACAGGTTTGTTAAAAGATACTAGATGAAAACCAACTTATTTCTTTTTATCCATTGTGTCAATATTTAACCTTTACCACACTGTTCAGTGATGCACAGTAATGTGCTATTAAAACGTATAAAAGGCAAAGGAGCAAACGTATCAAATAAAAAATGGGTAACAGATCACACAGTGAAGAGAGATGCTAACAGAAGGGTCTACAGTAAAATATCTACAGAAAGCTACTCAGTGCTACTACCTCTGCAGAGCCTGAACCACATTCTGAAGATACTGAATAAACTCAAAACTGGGCTTCTTGCATAGATTCTTCATCAGAAGGCTGTCGCCAAATAGTGCTAGAGAAAAGTACAGTGAATTGTCCAAAACATTCAAGTAACAAACCAGAGGAATTGTAACAATGCAAGTCCAACAGCCTTTTTCGTATCACTTTGCACTTCACATTTTGCTCCTTTTTCACTCTTTTGGCACAAGTTTTTTGGGCTGGTGGTGATGTCAATTGTCTTGCTTTCATTTCAGTTTCTAAATCCATTTAATACAACAAAGTAACAGCAAACAAGGTACAGTACTTCCCAAAGTGAATTTTGCATCTATGTGGAATCAGCAGACTACAAAAGTATTTTGGAATAGGTGGGAGACTTGTGTTATTGGGTGGCAGGAACAAGAAAAATCAAGTGAAACAAAACTTAAAAGCAAGCTAACAACCGAGATTGGCCTCTTTAAAGCAAATCCTATTAAAAGCCTTACCACCTTAAAGCTAGGCAAGGAAAGCATCTTTTGCTAACAGCATTACTGCTGTGACCCACAACTAGGAGCAGCCCTCATGCCAGTGTCCAGGCCCCCAACTTTTCTTCATTTAATAATGCTTATTCTTGTCAGAAGAAAGAGGGACATGTAGTGATACCAGAGAACTGCATTTGCAGAAGGCTACACATCTCAAAAACCAGGCGTACACTAGGGGAACCAGTAATTGCAACTCGTACTTCTTAGGATGCATACTGACAACTGAATACAACTTCTGGTTTTCAAAATTGGTTTCATGGCAAACATTATTTTACTAGAGAATCTGTTTGCAAGTTGAACTACAAAATTTGTCTAAGTAATTGGAAAACGCCATTTTCCCTGCAAGATGCATCTGTCATTGCAACTGAAAAATGCTTTCTAATGCACTGCAGTAACACTGGCATAGACAAACACATTTTATGTTGTGTGTCTTCCTTACATCATGCCTACTTTGACCAGGACTTCTAATTGTGAATCTAAAGTGAATTTACTTACTAATTTGATTTTGTCCTGCATCACAGTGCCCTGCATGATTATCTCTAAAAGATACCCACCACTGCTTGAAGAGATGAGAAAGCAAACAAAAACCCAGAGAAAGGGGGAATCCCAACATCAGACAAACTTCATTTGTTTTAATAACAGACATGATTCTTTCCATAAAACTACTTGTGTGGCACTGCCCAAATACACAAATCACAGACACTCGGTTTGAGAATTATTTCATCAGAAGACAAAATGAAAGATTGGGTGTCTTTTCATTTGATAAATACAACATTTTAAGGGCACTAGTCTTCTTTTAAAAAAGGAAAAAATCTCAAACCAGACAAAATCCACTGCCGTGTTACTACGGTGTAACTTCAGCATTTCTTGAGAGAAAGAATTTCTTGCACAAAGAGAATTCTCTTCCTACTTCTTATAATAGTGAAGAAACTTGAGCTGTCCCTCAAAAACTAGTTCTTCAGAAATTTCGTTTTATTAATTTAGAAACACCCAATCAAGCTAACATATTTAAAATAGCTTCTAAATAAAACAACTCAGAAAAGCCAGACTGCAAATAGCATCTGAAGTCTTTTGGCTCTCCAAGACAAGAGCAGTGGACTTTCACTGAAGTATTTCACACCACTTGCTAAAGACAGTCATCCCTCTCTCTCTCCAACCTACCATGGGGAATTACATGCAACTTCTAAAAGCAAGCACTTGAGCTTTACCAAGGAAATTATGATTGTCACAATGCAATAGAATATTAAGGCCAGTGTATAATAACTGAATAGTTATAAATAACACAAATGTCTACTAAAGCCTGCTTTTCCAAATAGAACCAGAACAAAAGCACAACAATTCTGTAGTGTACCAAGTGTATATTTCAATTTACTGTAATGCAGTCTAACAACAAATTTGGTCATAATTTACCAGATATACATAAATGATTTAAGTAGTAAAAGAAGATTCAGTTCCAAGAGAATAAGTTCATACCTTGAAGAAAAAAATCCAAAAAAAATATATTAAACTGTAAAAAAAAAAAAAAAAAAAAAAAAAAAAAAAAAAAAGAAGAAAGGAAAATACATTAAGAATGTAGACCCAGGTCCAGTTTCTAAGCATTAAGTGAGCAGTATTCTAATAAAGCAGACTTAGGTGAATTTCAGATATATATATATATATTTATATATATAGACAGATCTACCAATTGTAAACTATGGTTTTAAAAGGGATAAATGGGATGGAAAAATCTTTATGCTATACTTACATATTCACAAAGCAGAACATTACTTTAACGTTTAAAATACTTTTTCATTCATATCATCTTTGCCCAACTAATTTCTACTTTGGACCCCACCAGAATTACACATTACTTATTTCAGTCTAGAACAATGAGAATAAAATGTATTCTTCAGTGTAAAAAAAGGCATCCCGCCCTCCCCACCCTCCCCAAAAAAAACTATTCATGTCAGGTTTACAATGATGTGGAAACTACCAATGAAACAAGTGGATGATAAAAAAAGCATTTTAATTCCCATATAACTGTAGTTCAAACTTATCATCTCAGTTTCAATCAGCAAGAACAATGTCTTAACATTATGTTACTGTTCTATGGACAACAGTAAAGCTTGTTTCTTTAAATACATACCAACTTTGATCAGATGGAGCACCAGTAAGATTCTGTCCATCAAAGCATAATTCAAAGTTATCCACACAACTACTATAATTTAGTTACCTGATATAAAATAGGAAAAAATATACTCATTTTAAAATTAAACAAAGTTGAAAAATATGGTGACCCTCAATTGTTTTTTATACAGTACTGTCACACTGGCCTAGCTATGTGTCATGACAAACGCTCTGCATATTTACTCACTGTGACATAACAGCACATCAGACTTATTGTTCCAATGATTGCCTGAATTCACTTGCCTTAGGCTAAACAACACAGAGGAGTTTAAGGTGAAGGTGTAATGCCCTCCCCTCCCTATGAAAGGGGCCTGAAATCATTGGTACAATATTACAAGCTTAGGAAAAAAAAAGATCCAGGTGGCTACGAAAATTCAAGTTTCAATGCCTCCTAGAAAATCTGAAACAAAGAGCACAGGAGCATACCCTCCTGAAAAGCAGACAACTCAAAGAGCATTATTTTGCTTTGGACTTTTTGTTTTTCTTAAAAAAAAATTCCAGCAAATGAGCAAGTTAAATGTAACTTGTTTACATTAAATACTAACAACAACCCATGAAGTACAAAAGAATAAAAAAAAGTTTGTGTTCAATGATGAACGATGGGCAGGATAGCCTAGTGTCCAATTCACATCACATAAACTAGCCAAAAAACGGACAAGTAAGAAATTATTGACCAAAAAGTTGTTTTAATATGACACTTTCTCCATTCCTTGTATTTTCATTCTGTGGGACTGAGGTATACACCAGGGAAACCAAAAAAATTTGAGAGAAGGGGGGCCTTAGAAGAGGGAAGAAACATTGTTACATCAGATACCTTTTAGCATGACTGTCTCTTTTGATTAAGTGGCACAAGAGTTATCCATACTCTGATCAGTCTATTATTTTCATTACTGGTCATTTCTTCTGCATTATCATTTTGAAACTGATGTATCAACAACCTTCTTTAAAAACAGACACTAAATTAATGCCATTAACAGCTTCTCCAGTGCTTATCACCCATAGCACCTGCCAGCACAGAGCCAAAAGTTTTCAACCCAAATTTCAATATGGTGTTGGCAATATCTGTGACACATATTTAAATGATTGGCTTTCACCTATCAGATTACGGGAGAGGTAAGGTTTGTATGGCAAAGACATGCTTGTGGAAAACAAGAGCCACTAGCTCAAATGAGCTTCACTGACTCAATGACAAAAGTACGAGTGGATTTGGGAAAGCTGTCTTTGCGTTTCCACACAAAGTTGCAATTTTCTTCATTCATGTTAACAGATACATGAATGTGTAACATAATTACAGTTACTACTATGTCTGAATAGGACCCAAGTAGCTATAGCCTATAAATAATAAAAAATACATTTTTCTTTTGATAACTGACTGTAGATGTGAGGACTCTGTATAATTCAACCAAATGGTTGTATGCTGTACAGTCCTGTGCAAATATCATAAAAAAATTAATAATCCTTTTTTTGCTATAAGGCTTTGAACCTACATTTTCACAGCAACATAACTACCATCCAGCCTGTACCATATTTCGCAAGCCTTCAGTCCAAAAATTCAAACAGTCAATCCATACAGTGTCCATTTGCAGCACCCTGAAGTCATATGCTCTGTCAGTCATCTAAAGGCATACAAACTTCCCCAGCTTCATCCCATCGAGTCTGGTCATTCTGTTCTTCTACATCATCACCAAGCTCCTCATCACCTTCTCCCACTTCATTTTCTTCGTATTCTTCATCCCTAGGGAAATCTGTGTCCTGCACCTGGTCTGCTCCCTCTTGCCCTCCAGGTTGAGATTTATCTGCACAGTCTACACAAACTCCATAACGTCGTGATCCATGTCTTATTCCAACGCTGGCTGCTAGCATGAAAATCTTCTTGCACACCATACACTTATACTTTTTATCCTTTTTATGCACCTATGGAAGAGAAATTTTACCAGCTGAATATAGGCATATCAGGTTACATTTGCATATAGTACTAGAAAACTATTAATAATAACAATAACTATTATTAATATAAAAATTCCTATTTTTAACTTTCCCAAAAGATACCCAACACTGTTCAGAGTAAGGAAGGACTACTGGAGATCTACTTAGGTACTCCTCAAAAGACATGAGCTACTGCCCACAACCAAACTACCTCCCTGGAGCTTAGCAGGTCGCCTGTTCTGTACACAGGTGAGTGTTCAGTTCATGACTCCTCAGGGTACAGAACAAGACTCAGAAGCAATGACAGCAGCGTAAACCCTTACACTGCACACAAGGTAACAACTTGTTTAGAAAATTGCTTTTACAATTTTAAATCCTAGAAATATTAAGAACAAGCAGGAGTTATCAAATTCAAGAATTCAAAGAGCAAAATTCTTCTTCCACGACTTCTCCCTCCCAACATAATCAAAACCAACATCAACTTTCCAGGTCCCTTTGGTAAAGTTTTGTCCTGTATTTGAGTCTGTGTGTAAAATTAGAAGGCTGTTGTTGACTAACCATAAATTTTGATTTTGAATTTGTAAGTATGTTGCTTGTACAAGTAACTGAATTCAGCAACCATGTATATTAGTCACAATCTAGGAAAAGAATTAAGTTGAAGACCTCCTTCTTCTATCTAGTGTTCCCACAACACATTACAATTATGTGCTTAAATATCTCATTTGAAGTCTCATTGAAAAAGTTGCAATTTTAGATAAAAGAGAAATTACCACCCAGATGAGGGGAAAAAGAAATTAGGTCAAGATACAAATAGTTATTTCAGTTCTGCTGTATAATCTGTACAGCTGATACATGTGTCTTCCTCAGCCTCTAGACTCGTTATGATAATACTTCATACGAGGCAGAATGTTTGAGGTTTGTTGAACTGAAAGGGGAAGAGAGCGGGGGGGGAAAAACCAGAGAAGACAAAGTGTTCTGACTTCATCGGGGAAAGGACACTTCAGTAAAAGCACAGAACTGCACTGAGCTCACTCCACAGCTATTTTCACACTGTCTGACTTCATCTCCTTTCCTGGAGGAAAAAAATCTTCAGCTACAAGTCCTGGTCAGATACTGCAGGACAGAAAACTGAAGTTTCACTCTACTCTTCCTGGTAGACCAACTAACTGTTGCTGTGTTCTCTGGTGAGCCAGAAAGCAAGGAGCATGGCCATCAATGAAGCAATAACGGCCCAATTCTCTCAGCCTTTCTTCATATGAGAAATGATCCATCCCTCCAATCTTTTTCAAAGCCCTCCTCTGGAGTAGCTCCAACAGTTCCATGTCCTTCCTGTTTTGGGGACCCCAGAGCTGGATGCAGTGCTCCAGGTGAAGTCTCATGAGGGGCAAAATGCCCTTCCTCACCCTGCTGGCCATGCTGCTTTTGACGCAGTCCAGGATACATTTGGCTTTCCGGGATGAGAGAGCACAGTGGCGGCTCATGCCCAGCCTCTCACCCACCAGTACCCCCAATCCTTCCCAGCAGGGCTGCTCTCAACTTGCTCATCCAGCAGCCTGTATAGATACTGAGAGTTGCCCCAACCCAGCAGCAGCACCTTGGAGAAGTGCAATTTACCCTACTCCATGTACTAACCTTTTCTATCTACAAAACATCTTGCAAAATGAGGGGGTTTTTAAAATCACATCTTGGAGAAGTGTTATTATTTTCTCACTACCAATATGATCTTGCTTTTATTACTGCCCTAAAACACAGCTCGGATTTTATACAGTATATATTACAATGAAGTCTTAATTTCCTTATAGACTAGATACAAAGTACCTACAAAATACCCAAAACAGATAATACTTTCTCTGGATCCTCAGATAAACAAGTACTCAAGTCAAATCCTGAGTTATGCAACGTGCACAGAACAGAGTAAGCTGAACTGCTGGTTATGGTACTGGTAGAATGCAAGTCAGACAGATGCTTACTTTCTGCATCAGATATTTTTCATTCTTTCCTAATCTTAAAGCAGATACTATCCTATAGCTTTGTCTAGTTGAGAAATAAACATTTCAGAACTACCCCAAGATATTGTGCAATTGCTGAATTAACAGGGTGCCCTCACAAAAAATGGTGATGTAGCATTATAGACCAAGATGTGCTGTTCTGCTGCGGTAAAGCTAAGCCAAAACTGCTTTTAATTATCTACAGAATACTTATATACACTGCATCCCTTTATCACATCACTTTCAAAATAATCTTGAAATTACTGTCTTCATTGACACTGCATTTTCCATTAAGGAAACAAGAGGTACAGTTATCACAAAGAGATGTTTAACTTCATCCATTTCAGATTAAGATAAGACAATTTACATTATGTCAAATCAGAGAACAGTTTCTTCCAACTACCAAAATACCTGAAAAACCCTCTAAAACCCCACTCGTACATGTGCATACATAGACATGAACACTTGAGATTACCTACCAAGGAATGTCTCTTTACATGCTCTCTTCGTGTAAACAGCTTCCCACAGATGTCACAACTGAAAGATCTCACGCCTGTGTGAATCAGCAAGTGTCTCTTTAGTGTTCTTCTGTATTTGGCTACATAATTACAGTGTGGACACTTCAACTTGTTCATGATTAAAGCAGAGGAATCACCTACAAGATAAGAAGCCATCAGGAGAAAAGATGATGAAAAACACACCAAAAATATTTCAGTATATTCTGCCTGTTTCACAAAAATGAACAGGTGCCAAAACAATAAAGCAAAACACATGACTTTTCATCAGCCAAATCAGGACAATGCCTGTCTGCAGAAATCACAAATGCTGCTAAGTTCTGCATGTACAATTCTACTAGAAAAATACCTACTTGTAACCAAGGCATTTTTACCACGGAAGTCTTATTTCATGAATTGGAGTAAGTTAACTACAATTTACCAATGTTCCGTTTTCCTAGAGGTCAGTTATACCAGAAAACACTTTCTTCTGGATTAGAAACCCTCTAACTCTGCAGCATTTAGACAGTCACACCCTTCTCTCCCAATATTCTATTTATAATTACATGCAGGAACTGTCTGCCAAGATCTGACTTGACAAATCAATAAAAAGAAAGTATAACTAGGTAAGACCGAATATTGACAAAAGGAGTAGGATTCTAAGAGGTAGCAAAATTCTGAAATTCTCAAAAAGGAAGTTATTGGTTCAGATTTTATGTATTTTCTACTTTGATCTAACAGTAGAAAAAATAAAAAGAGCAGAAAAAACTTCTGGAAGTAGCAATATCTCAGTTCTTCCTTATGATGGAGGAGAGCTCTGTGCATAGTTTGTTCAAAGGATATATGCAAAACAGGTTTAATACAGCTGCCTATAACTGTGCGAAAAAGAACAACACAAGATACTATGACGTGAAGAAGGCCACACGGGAATACAAGGACGGTTTTGATAATAGCATACTGACTCAACTTACTACAGGTAAGAAATTATGAACATAATCATCTAGAAGCATCCAAAAAGCACTGGCTAACGTCACGTGATTACGTGCAGGAGTTTCTAATGTTCAGGCTGGCAGGAAGAAAACATAAGTAATTGTGCGCTATGTGCACATGCCTGCAGGCCTGTATCTAGAGTTGCCTCCTTTGAGCTTCTAAATCCATCATAACATGGAAGTTACGTTTTGCTAACATTCACAAGTCTGCATTGGTATATTGGAGCACTCATGCGAGCTGCATGTCAACATAATGTCACATAATGGCTTCCATGGAGAAAAGTAAGTCCTATACAGGCAGACATCAGGGCTGTAAGATATATGGCAATTTAATGGTTTAAGAACAGGCAGACCTAAGAGCCAGGTTCTAATTTCTTAACTGCTAGCAAATTTCACCTCCTGATGACCACATTTCTTCTACTGTAAACCCCAAAATATTTAAAATAAACCATAAGCCACATCCCAGTAACAGCTCAAAGTTAAAGAAAAGAGGTAAGCATTACTCTTCCCCAGTACTTGATACCTTTTTACTGAAGACTTTATGTATTTAAGGAACTAGCAACAATTGTTTTAGATATGGTGGTGTTTTCAGTATGTTTTCAGACAGAAAAGTAACTACAGATAATTGTTTCCTTGAACTGACAGAAGAAGGCTTAATTACAGCTGTACTGAACTAAAAACATTTCTTGCAATGAAGTTTTTATTTTTAATAGCAAGACATATGCTGAGATTCCCTTTTAAAATTGTATTTAATTCTGTATCTTCGCCATCAAAGTGTTCGATTTCAAAGGCCATTTATCTGCATTTAGCTTAGTAAAGAGGGGGGAAGCTATCAGGTCACTGAAGACCTCAAGTATCTTCACACTCAGTCACAATACAAGAACTGATAAAAATCACATTCTGTTTCTACTCTTCCATACATTTGAACTCCTTTTCCTCCCTCCAAGAAAGCATTATCCAAAAAGGCAAATGATATGGAAGAAGATTAAATGTTTACATAATCTCATAACCCTCTAAACGAATGAATCAAATATTATAAACAGTGACAAAAGAGAGAGAACCCCTACCAGAGGAAAAAACCCAACCTACTCTCCATCAGATACGCTTACCATTTTCCCAAGCTTCTTTTGGCCAAGATTCTGGCAGCAGTCCATACTTAAAATCACTTGAAGTACCCGGTAGCAGTCCATACTTGAAGTCACTTGAAGTACCCGGCAGCAATCCGTACTTGAAGTCATTTGAAGTACCCGGCAACAGTCCATACTTGAAGTCACTTGAAGTAGCTATTAAAGACACAGTCTTACTTTAGCTTCCTGGGTTCTAATCAGTCATCAATCTAATCTGTTTAGCAAAATATATATCCTTTTTAAACTGTGACAAAAAAGTTTCTGACCTTAAAACAGTAATTATAGTTATTTTTTCACATAGTATTCAATACTAAAACTAAGAAATAACTGCATTCCTAATTTCAATGAAATGAGACGTTTGAACTACTCTCCATAGCACCATTTCTTCTCCCCATCCTGAGAAAAACTCAAAGCCCTTTTCATACTACAGGGACTTTGATGGTAAGAATATGTATTCCCTCACTATCATCATAAGGGGGGGCTGAAAGGTTTTCCATTGGATTCTCTTTACAACCGCTTCGTGCAGTGACTTCAACTGGACTGTCACAGGCACATTTATTTATATAAAGTTTCCTACAGCTATGCCTAAATCTTTTTCTGAATAATCATCTCCATTACTCTATAACCACAACAATTCAAGAGACCATAATTACTTGGAATATAACAGCTTAAAAGACTAGTTTGCATATTTACATTTGCTCTTAAGACAAGATTTTCTTGTTGTCAGTTTATGTTGTCTTTGAATCCTTTTTTACTCTTTCAAAAATAAAACCATTCAGAAGTGAACAATGCCTTAAAAAGATCTTTGCTTGTTTAATTCTATACTTTGTAACAAGTAAGAATTGCATCAATGATCATGGACTCACTATTACAGAGCACAGAGAAGAGAACTATAAATAGCACACAATAAAGCTGCACTAAGAATTTGACAAAATCATATTTGTTGGGCAAAACCTCTTCTGGCAATAGTGCAAACCAATGTTCCCCCCAATCCCCAAGACAGGAGTTTGTTGGAAGACATGAACTCACAAATCCATTACTTTCCTCACAGGCAAACAGCTGTTAAATAAACAAACTGCAGTGGTAACTGGCAGATTTCCTTTTATTTCTCTAGATGGTAGTCAGGTCCTCACACTGGATTCCCAAAGTCACCACTGTGAAAAGTCTTGAGGAGATGCATTCTTGCTTTCAAGCCTGAAACTATACATTTTAATAGTTCAAAGACTTCTTTTTAGCCCTACACTGTCCATTCTAAGGATTTTTTTGGGAAAGGAAATTCTCTTAGGCTAAACTGGCATTTCATGCAGCAAGTTGCAAGCTGCATATTTAAACACTTCCAACTTGCAGTTTTACTGGAAAAAAGTACAGATTACAAATCCTCACAGCATGAGACACATAGAGTAGTTTCATTTACTGCTCAGGTAGCATTACCATCAGCAGCAGTGATTTGGTCTGCAACATAAGACAACAGTTCCAAAGGATATCACTTAGCAAGTAGGAAGCTTATAATTCTATCCTATCCATTAGACAACGGCAAAAAACAAGCAAGGCTGGATCATGACTGCCAAACCAGGCATTCCATCAGAGCTTTTAAAAAGCAGAGCTTGCGTGAATGAAGAAGAGAAATAGCAGTATTTTAGCTCATCTAACTATTTTAGTACAAAAAGAAAGAAGAGGGAAGGGAATAAATCTCCCTCTCCTTTAAGAAACAGAGCAGTGAGGAAAATTTTTTAAATTACTGACTCTAATAGCTGTTACGTCCAAAAGAGGCAAGAACTCCTTATACTAATTTGGAGTGATGGACTCCAGCAATGGCATCTCAACAGCTCAAGGAATAGAACACAGACACCCTATAGACATGCCAGCTACACATTCCTTTGAGGTGACGAGGAAGACTTCCTTCTGTAATAAACAAGAAAGGATTAGCAAGGAAGCAGTGTTGTTCAGTCTGGATAAGAGCAAGGATGACTTGATCTTAAGGCTAAAAGCCTCCAAATTAAAGCGGGCTTCAGGATCTAGCAGAGGAAAAAAAATAAAACTACTTTTATAATGCTTAAAGTATTAGATCCTTTCTTTATAGATTTTTCTCCCTGTACTAGAACCGTAGCTGAATGTAGCTGAACAGGGAAATAATAAAATATTATTTTTATTATAAAATATTATTATCAGTCAGTAATAAAATATTTTAATCACTTTTCCCCCCTTATAGGATGAATATCTGTAGGATCAACAGACCAAGTCTTTACTGCATACAGGTGTAATGTTATGCTGTGTACAGGCAACATTGTATAGCTTCCTTCAGAATAAGTATACACCAAAGACGGACCATAAGTAAGAGTTGGACCAAGCAGAACACATTTATAACACTGTCACTTTGACAATTCTTCTGTATTTAAGAGAAAACAAATTAAATTTCACTAGGAACATTTATGCACACAGCTGGTATTTAAGTTTGAGGGAACTTAGGAGCGCAAACCCCTGCATAGTTCTACATCTTAGCACAAGACTCAGCATAGAGCCAAACAGATTTAAGAGCTGTCACCTAGTGTAGGTAATAGCTACTAATGCTTTCAACCTCCAATTGGAAGAGGAGACCCACTACAACATGAAAGAACACCAGCACAGATACCACAAGAGATAAGAGGTTGCTACATACGCTTCAGTCCCTGCATAGTACATGACTAAGTAGATAATAATTAAACCTAATGCTTATTCCTAGAATAATTCGTTGACCTAGAAAACTTGCTTTCTACATTAAGTACACTTTTAATGTGTTCAAAATAAAACCATGAAAAAGGCATCTTTAGTGTCTAATTGCTCATTCAAACAGGATAGACTTGAATTACACACAGACTGGAAGCTGGAAGTGCAATACCTAGCTTCTACTACCTTCTCCAGCTGGATATAGAGCCTATAGTCAGGTAAGCTTCCAGAATGCAACACGTTACAGAGCCCTGGGGCTCATAATATCTTCTCTCCCATTTCTCCTCTCACCCAGGCTACTGCCCCCTGAAACCTGCTTGCAAAACTAGACATAATCATCATCTGACCTGTTCAGGTCAACTTAAAGCCAGATGATCTTGATAGGAGGCTGAAAGCAACTATGGATGCAGTTGTACTGGTAGACTGGGGATAGGGTGCAAAGGGGGAAAGTATAGACAGGTAAGGCACATCTTTGGAAAAAAAAAAAAAAAAGCTAATTAGAAGCAATAATATTCTGTGTCTCCAGACCAAGCCATCTGACCACAACTTTTCTCTAATCTAAGGTTACCTTTTCACACTTTAGTTGATTTCTAAGAGGTGTAAGTTAATAATTCAAATGTCAATTAGCCTCAAACATTTACCCATTCTTCTAGCCTGCATGGATAAAAGGCTATCAGTAATCTGATCTTTAATAAAAATCAACAACAAGCAAAGCCAAAATAATAAGAAATAAAACAGAATTCAAAGAAGTTGATTAACTATCAGCACTAAAATTCACACTACGTTGATTTGAGAAGAGATAAGGACAGTGTGAAATAAAATGAAGTGGTTGTGTAGGCTTTTACACCACTAACAAAAGCTATCAAAAACATTGTGAAAGGACTTTATGTTCTACTGCATTTGTTCTCAGGAAAAAGGATAACCAGAAGCCAGATACAATGATTTTCAGTTTTGAGGGCAAGAGGTAGGGGTGCGTCACCAGAAAGAGAGAACATGTCTAAGCCAGAAACATCCTTAGTTTGACAGGTTTCACTCTTTTTCTACAACTAGAAATATGCTGATTTGGGGGGCAGAAAAGGAGATGTTACTGAGTAGGAGATGATATGAGAAATAATGAGAAGTTCACTGACAGAAGCCACTGACCAGCTCATTACAGAAAAGGACACAGACATATGGTGCACTGAGGGAAAAGATACAAAACTTTGCATTAGATACAGCTGTCTGTAGTGAACTTAACTTCTGTTTTCATTACTTATATTAGCACTGGAAACAGTGCCAAAATAAGAAAAAAAGAAATACTATTTTTTCACTATGTTTTCTGACACTGACTGCTCATCCAGATCAATTAAAAAAAGACAGAAAGTAGACAGGATAAGCGATTAGGCCATAGCTTTCAAGGATTGTAAAGAAAGCAGTGGTAATCTACTGATACAATCTGGATTGCTATTAGAGAGCTGGATTTGTTGCTTATGTTAGGTAACATGACAGAGGAAACAGCACTGCCAAGACTGACATACTTTCTTTTCCCCACCTTCCTAGTATCTTGCACTCCCTTTGTTCCCAGAGTATTCCTCACATCTTTAAACTTGCTTCTTCTGAAAAGGCTTATTCTGGAAGCACATTACTGCTCAACTGCCTCTTGCAACAGAGGGCTCAGATACACTTAAGACATTTTGCCAACGCAATCTTACTCATACTCTATCTATTGCTCCCAATTGCTCTTAATTTTTACTCTTTTTCATTCATGCAAAAGTGGTATATTGCCTTGACTATGGAGTCAGATCTAGCATCAACTAACCCTGACAGAAGACCACCAACTGACGCCAAATATATTATCCACTTGCTTTTCAACTTGATTATCATACCTTCCCTGAAAAATCACTTCCCAAGAAAGTGAAAGCTATTTTGCTGATCTCCTACAACAACTACACCAGTGAAATACAAGAAAGTAAAGAACTTCCCTCATGCAGACCATTTATTTGTGGGGGAGTTAATTGTTCTCATGGACCATTCTTACTTAGATGTTCCTACCATCATCATCATCAGCAGTATTTCACAAACGAAAAAAATCAGCACTTCAGATTGGTATTTTTTCAATAAGTCAGTGCACTGGGACTCAAAAAGATTTTCAGGCAGAGATCTGTAGACACCACAAAACCTTCTTCCCCAACCCATTCACAAAAAAGAAAAGAAAAAAAAAAAGGCAAATTGACCACAGTAATACACAAAACATTGCCTAGAGTTGTAGGCTCAGTGACAGAGCATATCGTGAGAATGTGAGGATCTGGCTTGTCTTTGGGATCTTCCCTTGGAGAGGTAAATTCAATGAATGGGGAAGAGGCTGACCCTCAGATGTTGCAGTGTTTTCAGATGACTTCTAAAAATCCATCCTCTTCAATACCAGATTACACAGATAATGGGGAAAATAAAGTGGTTAAAGGTCCACCAAGGAACTTAAATCTTTTAATCAGGGTATCAGCTTGAGGTCTAAAGAAAATCTGAGGGTTATAGTACCATGGAAAAGTAAGAAAAATATACAATTCTTTTTTCTTTTGTAACACAGTCAGTCAAGTAGGGTTTATCCCTACAAGAAATATATATATGTCCTGGTAAGTCCTTCAATCTCAACTTCTTCAAATACAAAGATACCTGTCTTTACAATAAAGTCCTAATCAAGTTGTGTTATGCTCCTCCCTTGTATCATGACAGAAGCTGTGACCAGCACTACAATTTTTTAAGCAGGTTTAGCTGCTGTTTGTATCCTTCTGAAAAGTAGTTGTTTCTATAGCACGCTGAATTAAATTCCTTAAGAACCCAAACAAAACCAGTCAGGAACCCTCTTGTTCCACCAAGGGCTGTTTTAATCTTGCACTTGGAATCCTTTCCCTCATCCCCACCACAGTATATGACAGCATTATCTAGTCTGAAAAATCACAATAACAAATTATACACTTGCAGCTTCATAAAGTTAATGGGATATTGCATGCAAGTCTCTGTAAAAATCAACACGGTCAGTTCCAGAAAGCATAAGCAATACTTCACAGCTGTATTCTGAAGTCTGAGGATAGGACACCTGTACAAAAAAAAAAAACCAAAACAGGCCCAGACGAAAAACATACCCAAGAAGTGAAAACAACCCTATGAACAGACTTTAAGAATATGATGAATTATGTTCAAAAGCTTTTATGAGCTTTTGTAACTCACTGTAACACTGTGAGATGGTGACTGACTGCATGGTTATTTTCACCATGGTAAATGGTTAATTGTAGGATGCATGATGGCTGTAAACAGTAAAGACTCTTTTAGCAGATTATCAGCTAGGAGGGAAAATACTGTGATAGGTGGTAACAATCAGTGTTTTAGTTAAACAGCTACTTTAATCTATCTAAAACTGGAGAAGTCTTGAAAGCTTAAGTAAAATGTAAGTTAATACAAAGGTAAGACAGTACAAGGAATTTCAAACCCATCCTAACTTTACAGATCTTTTTTAAAGCTCACCAAAGTGCTACTTTTACAGGAAAGGTGTAAATATAAACTCACTGGCAACACAAGGTGAGAGGAAGAAGAAGCAGCTGACATATCCTTATGGGTATGTGTAGAAAAACTCATGTTCAGCAAGGAGCAGTTTAACATATTTGCTTTACTGGAACAAGAGGGGTAGCAGATGCTTCAGAAAGCTTTTATTGTTAATTATCTAATACTTATCTAGCTATGCCCAACTGGAAAATTCATTTACTATAGAATTCAAGGAAGTGGCTTCAGGGATAAATTTTTGTAGTGAGAGGAGTGTTCTTAAATAGGCTTCCCTTCCACCATATCTACAGTATTTATTTCCCATCACAAAAGCACCAGACCAACCCAAACCTAAATCAAGGGCACAGAAACTCACTCTGCATGTAACTGACAGCTCATAACCACTGATGTTATCTGCATCAGAACATGACAAAGCATAACAGTAGAAGCTCGTTGTCTCCCTTTTAGCAACCAATGGGACAGCACATTCCTTAGCTCTGAACATAAGAATTTACTATTCTTTATTTTTCTTCCTATAGAATTGTCTTGCATCTATTCCAGATGACAGTTTCTTATGCATTTTTACCTCTCAGTGCCTATTATTTTTGGTAGTTTTTCATCCCCACAAGAAATTTAATCCAAAACTAAAAAGTTACTGTATAACCTGCAAGTTACTCTACAACTCATTCTTGACATTCTTCCAACGCTCCACTCCTCCCTCTTCCACCTTTTCTTTGGCATAGAGGGAGCAGTTAAAAGGAAAGTGTTTAAGAGTGGAATCTATCTGCAAAGCAAAGAAAAAGAGACACAAGTAGAGGAGAAAGAATACCAAAAGGTGAAGCACAGACTATGGGTGAAAAGTAAGCTATATCAAGCCCTATTTCAGTCACTCTTCTTGTTTCAAACAATATGCATGCATGCAATTACTTAGTAAAAGTAAAGCTATTATTACAAAAATATTAGAGAAGGCTTCCAAAAGACTTCTAACACTGGCAGAAAATGTAATTATGTACTTGGGAACATACATGCTGTGCTCTGAAAATACCAAGGAGATCACTAGTTGACTAGTATTTTAGAGCTCAGTAAAATAAAACTTCAGTCTGCAGTCACAGAACTTTCAACGGTGTTCGACAGACACCACAACACATATTCAGTATGCTCTGTCTCCAATACTGTTCTTTTCATCAAGATGCTACATGGCTGTATTTTGTCATTTAATTCTTTACCAAGTTACTGGAAACATTGGTGCTTCTGTCAAAAAAAAAAATTAACAAGGACTAAACATACTGCACTACCCATGTCCTCCATTACTTCTCCAAGAAATCTTCACAGCACACATACAAAATTCCACAGCAGCCAAACAAGTATTTACATCTGTTGCTGGTGCCATCACACAGTAGACGTATTCTCTGTATTTCCATCAGTAGAAGAGGTTGAATATTCACCCCATATAAATCATCAACAGAAATCACATGCTAAATTGTGTCAGAAATTTGGTATTTGTGCAGCTAATACACGTGTCCTCGGCTCTTGCTCCAGATGCTCTGTTGTCCTTTTTCATGGCACTGCAACTGGAGCAAGTAGTAGTGTAGCCCAGCACAGGCAAAATTGTTGTGTGGGTGCTGAGGACTCAACATCCCCCACTATCTGCATCTAAAGGTGCTTTACTTAGGCTAGATCTAACCTGGTGCTGTGGACCTGAGGCCTACTAGAAACCGGCATGGTCCTGAAACACAGCTTCTATTGTCAGTTCAGCCAGAAGGAATCCTGTGCAGTCTAACAAAGCTTAGCCAGTAAGAGAAGTACAGGAAATTCACTTCAGAAGCACACACTCCCCAGTAAAGCTAAAGCAGACCTACCCAGAGTTCAGAGATGAAGACCAGAGATAAGTAAGACCCCTGAAGCATTTGCAGAAGTGCTCCTCAGCACAGCTGCTTCTCCAGAGCTGCTCTGTTGTGTCACACTACTCACTAAGCACATGAAGGTCTCTTGTACTAGAGAAACACACCCCCAGACCCAGCCCACACTGCCCTGTGCTGGCGCGTGTCGCCGCGGTGCCCAGGCACCGCTGGTACCGCACAGCACGGCTGTGGGTCCCCACGTGCCCCCTGCAGGACCACTGCTCTCCTGTGTTCCCAGCCCCACAGGCTGGAGGAGAGCAGGGCCCCTGGAGGAGGCAGGACATCCACAGTTCCTTGATGTTTTAAGCAGGTATACATTTTAAACTGCTTTACAACCAAGACACATCTAAAGAACTTTGTTCCAGCTGTATCTCAATTTGGCTTCTAAACTGCCGTCAGTTTTCAAAATTATTAATTCATCAAAAAGTGAGGCAGGTAAATGACAGTACTTCAAATGCATACATTAACTACTCATACAGCATAATAATTTAAAAAATAAAAAACCGAACTTCATTACACTGCCCCAAATGACAAGTACACTGTGAACAGTCTGCTGTTTATAATACTTTGTGTGACGCTGTTTGTTTAGCAAACAGGTATTTAATCTTATTCTACCACTTACATTAACCATAGATCCTTAAGGAAAGAAATCCTATTAATTCTGTCGCCCGCAGGATTTGTTTAAAGCATAGTTCAACAAAAATATATTCCCCTATAATATATGTCATTGTGGCATCTCTTGCCAGTGTTTCACAAACCTGTTTCAAGTGTTTCTATTATAGTAGCCAGGATTACGCCCATCTTGTAGCTTCCCACATACCCGAACAAAAAGAATCAGTAGAATGTTTCTGTGTGACACTTAGGTGAAGATTACCAGAAAAATCTTATGCTAGTGTAGGGAAGAAAATCATGAAGGCCCTTGCTGTCTGTGCAATCAGCTAACAGTAGCCACCAATTATCACTCCCTGATTTTGTGCCAAATTGTTGCCACAGATTAAATACAAACGTAAGAATTTTATTTTCTACCAGCTGCTAAGGATCCCCATTTCAAGTGTCAAATGCAAACAGCACATTACATACTGCGTGGCACAGCCATTCCCTTCTCTAGCTGATGATCTGCCACTGTGCCCCAAGGCAGAGAATCAGATTACCGATTTAGTAACCTGAATGGTGTGCTGACTTTACTAATCCAATCCAACACACCTTTACAAAAGTTACAAAGTCAGGTACTTCATTCAATACTTTAATTTTCAAACGACATAACTGTCATTAAGCAATATTTACCTGCTTCTTCTTTAATAAATGACAAATCTTCTTCTGGATATGGGACTGACGGTTGCAACACTGAGCAATCTTCAGAGTTCTCTTCAGTATTAGGTGGTATATTATAAATAAATCTCTTTGCAGTTTGGTTTTTCCTTCTTGCTTTTCCAGGTTCTTGAACGGATTGTCCCTGTGCACCCATGTCATTCCACACGAAAACTTTTCCCTCACCTTGAGATTCATTTTCAGCCATTTCAGGTGAGCTGTCCTGGACCCAACTGCAGTCATTCATTTGGTAGCTTTCCATTTGGCCCTCATCAATAGGGTAGGGATCATTCTCAGTTTTTATGCTACTTGCCAAGTTGGTAAGGTTTCGTGTTGCCCAGAAGCTGGCAACTTTTTGATCCCTTGGAGATAAACCATCCCTACTAACAGATCTTCTGTTGTAATCCACTACAACAGTCTCTGGAGCTTCTGATTTTATACTTATGTTTAAGGCATCTTTAATGAAGTTGCGGCAGGACTGGACAACCTCCGTCATCTGAAGGTAGCTGGCCACCGACATCACTTCAATGGCGTTTTGGCTCGTAAGCACGAGGTTACCAGAATATAAGAAGTCCAAGATGACAGAAAAACCTTGAACAGCAACAACGTCTAAATAGGTAACAGTGGTTTGGTTACGGCTTTCTTTGTTTGTAAAGCAATACAGAGTCTTAAAGAAGCGGCTGCCTGCAACCAGGATGTTCTTGTGAGCTCTGAAGACCCTTCCACTCACCACAATATTCACATCACAAAGAATGCCTTTCTTCCTCTGCTCGTTGAGCTCTTGCAGGAGCTGATAGCAGTAAGAGTTCTCATTTGGCCTGCTGTTAAAATCACAGTATCCTTCATTATTCAGTTCTGATGGTAACTCTGCCTCCTGCAATTAAAAAAATCCACAAACATAATTAGCTCTTAATGAATGCTCTCCTTAGTTCTTCAGGACTATAAAAAGGATATGAAAATAAACTAAAGAAGACAGTTTTAATCAAACTATTTTTTTGTTATTCATGTTCTTGGTCACAAACGCAGACAAGAATATATAATTAAGAAGATATTTCTGAAAACTAAAAATCATGCTCTCATTCTGCACCTTCCACCCCCAAGTTTGTTTCAAACGGAACTAGTAGATTTGCCTTCAGGGCAAAGGAAGGGAAATTTCAGCCAAAAGTAAGGAAATATACAGTTGAGTGTGAAGTACTTGTTATTCCTAACCCACATACATTAAAGATTCAGGAGCCTCTCTTTGCAAAGATTTAACTAGATGATTCTTACATATCTAACCCCTTGCTCTTCCCCAGAAATCTCCACTTAAACAATTAAGCAGAATCCTGATAAGTGATTCAACATTTTCTTCATGCTGAGATATGAATACATAAGATTAGGTCTGCATGTCCCAATCTACCTTGAATGTTTTAAAGAAAACATATTTCTAAAGTAGATACTCTTATAGAGTTTTACAAATTAAGCATTTATCCTTTGTTTTTTAACTGTAGCATGTTTAGGATTAAACAGTGTATCACATGACAAGCAGACAAAATACTGCAGATGACAAAAAACCCCTGACTTAAGCTTCCACTACAATACTTAACTAGACTTTCTTGAAATAAGCCTTACAAACTTTCCAGTGGCAACACTGGCACATACTTATTACGCACACACAACCTTTTTAATCTGTGATCCCAAACATGGCTTCAAAATTTTGCTAAGACCTGATATTTTCAGACAATCTAACACCAAGAAATAATTATTAAAGATTAGTTTAGACAGGGAGAGGTCAAGAGATCTGAACTGGATTTTAGAGAACCTAGAAGACTTCTAACTCATGTTTAGATAATGATGATTCAGAGATGTTACAAAGCAGCAGCTAGGAGAAAGCAGAAAACACAGACTGGCATATTTGAGACCATACTTATA
The DNA here is from genome assembly GCA_013397775.1 of Eulacestoma nigropectus. Classification (NCBI taxonomy): domain Eukaryota; kingdom Metazoa; phylum Chordata; class Aves; order Passeriformes; genus Eulacestoma; species Eulacestoma nigropectus. The sequence continues at coordinate 275,142 of VZTE01004978.1, read as the reverse complement.
TGGGTTGACATATGCTGCCATCAAGAGCAGCAACAATGAGAGTCTGCTTCATACTAGATCTCCAAGATTCTCTCTCTCCTTCCCTAGCAAACAAACAAAGTTCAAAACTGGATAGCTCCAAGCCAAATCATTCTTTTCTTCTCTCATCATCTAAAACACCTCACTGATTAGGGAGCTGGAGGTGTTGTTAAGGCTTACCTGCCTCAACATTACACGTCAAACTCAGTATTAAGAAGGTAATGTTAACACTGTCACGAGCCCATAATCTATGCTGAGGCTAAAATACACATTGCAGGAAAGTACTACCTTTAAATTTGGGACTATGGCAGAAACCAGCTACAATATTAAAAAAGTCACTTTCCACCACACAGGAATTAGTGGATTAAATCAGTACTCACCTCAGTTTATAATCCCAGTGTGGATCACTGGAATGACAACTGAGGCTGTAACTACATCTAAAATGGTGTTTACATCTGTAAGCAGCAAATAAGGCCCAGGATAACAAAAACAGAAACTGTGCCATTTCAGCATCTCCTGCAGAGAAATTTCACTTTGCTGTCACATTCAAGTTGCTTCTGAATCTCTACCCTTCTCAGAAAAACATTTGATTGAAGAGAAAGAAATAAAAGCAATTAGGCTTTTATGTGAAAGCAAGCAATAGGTCTTTGCCCAACCTCATCTTACTTCTTCCTGTGTACTTTCTGACACACCCCAAGTACTCCCTCAGATCAAGGCTGTGAAACAGTTTGCTCCAAATGTGGGACAGCTAAGTCTGTCACTCTAAGTACTCAGCAGATTTTGGTTCTGGACTAGCTTCCTGTCACTTCAGCAACGGAGCACTGCATAGTTTCAAAACACCAATTACACTGACACTGGATCAGATCAAAATGAAAATTATGGTAGCCTGAAGTGTTGTCACGCTTGTCAATCATCAGTGACTTGCACCTCAGTAAATGTTAGGTAGACGCTATGATAGCTGCCAATTTCATTCTCTGAGAACACATTAAGCACTGCATAAAATTTAAAAAACAACCTGCAGCAGTTCTTTGCTTTTGACAAACGTCTGATTAAATAATGGAGATAGAGTACATTTTAACTGAGCAAGTATAAGTACCCAATCAAGCTGAGACCATAAATAAATTGGTATTTACAATGAGGGGTTTTTGTTTCCTGGGAACAGGACAAGTCAGCATGGTGAGGAGGAGCTGCAGACCACAAATGTGCTACAGAAAAAGGAGACTGAAGTCTTCATTATGACAAGACCAGAAGGTTGAGTGGAAAAATGAGATATTATGGAACCTGTGTCCAAGCTAAGGGGGTGTGTGTTGGGGAGAGAGATCAATCAGTATTACAGCTTTAATTAGTATTATAGCTTTACAGAAGAGAGTACATAAACATTTCTAAAACTAACTGCAGTACTAAAAACAACTGTTCTACTGCTGGTATGGTGCAACAGCTAACCCTAGTGCCACAACTCAAACGAAGTCCTGACATCTGAACAGTTATCAAGTCTATGTACACCAAGTGTGACAAGTAGAATTGACATTTATTATGAGAAACATGAATAAAATAATATTACTTGGAGAGATTTAGACATTGACACAGAAGAAATACAATACAGTTCAACAGGAGGCAAGGTGCAGAAAATAATTACAGGAAAAAGTGTATTTGCAAACTTCTGTTACTTACATGACACATCATCATACAAGTTCTGTTTTTCTAATGAGAACAACAAACTAATGATTTGCTTAGATATCAATTATGTTTTCAGAATACAGACCCATATTCCCATCAACTAAGTTACCTCAACACCAAACCACCTTAACCTTTAATAAACACTAGGAGGAAACAAAAAGATAAAAATCAGCACAATTTCATTTCAATTTGTGGAATCTACAGTGTTCTAAGTCAAAAACTTCTCTCTGTAGGTGAGAGTAAGAAGTGCTGTAACAGAACAGAGACTGCTCAAAGAAACTAATATCGTGCTCAGCTTCAAATAGTTAAGACTTTTCTGAATACACAAAAAGATAGATTACTGTTTCCTATGTATAATTCATTAATTAAACTTGCCCAAAAGCTAACAGGAGCAGAAACAGATGATCAAAAACTGCTACTAGAAGCTTAGTTTGTTAAGTTTTCTTTCTCCTACTCTTCCATCAGCATACCCTGTCCCTGGGAGGAAGAACAGTGAGGGCAAGAAGAATTAAAAGAAAACCCAAACCAATCTAACCACAGATTCCATCTCAGCTGCATGTATATGAAAAGTAGTTATGCCACATTTTTTACTCCCTTCCCCACTACCACATCTTGCTCCACAGCAGTTCCCTGTGTCCCCAGATTAATTCTTACCCTGGTAAATGGATCTTCTAACAAAGGAAGCTACCAGTAGCTTCTTAACCACGCGCAGCTACAGAAGAAAATGATCTCAAAATATGGTCCCATCAACTGCACACGATGCTCCATTGCCATTGTACACACACAGCACTGCTCACAGACAACTCAGCAATTTCAAATTGCTTCATTAATTGCCTAATATCGAATTGAGTAGTTTGGGGTTTGGTAAAAACACTACATGAAAATACAGTAAGTGATAGTCTTTACTCTGAGGCCTGACTTCCCCCTCAACTTCTTTGCTCTGCTAAGAGTAAGTCAAGAAGTTAACTTAGAACACTGTAATGTAACTCTTACATCGGAAGCATGACTTCCATTCATCACTGCTCACATAATGCAAACAATTCCAGTTCACATGGAAAAAATAACACATCAAAGGCCTTCCTCCTTTTGGAGAGCTTCTGCTTTAAACCAACATGCCTGTTAGGCTGGAGAAAGCTTTTCTGGCAGTATTTCCAAAGCTTAGCTTTAATTTATGTCCAGAGAGAAAATGTTTTAAGAAGATTGTTTGAGAGGAGGAACCCCCAGCAGCCAATAAATCTGCCTCTTAGGGACCCAAATTCATCAAAGAATTAAAATATTTTGCTGTGATTCCCAGTAAACATCCATTTCTTAAGATTCTTGCAAAACAATAGTCTGTTTACTAAAAAAACAAAGGTAGTTTCAAGCTGATTATAGATTTCCTTAAGCTTTAATATGGAGAAACATTATTTTAAAAACTAGAATAGAAAAATATTCGAGGCTTTGGTCTTAGAAAGAAGCATCGGCTGACAGCTCAATACCCTTGAATTACAGCAGCTGCAACCACTTGTGATGTATTTTGGCATTCCAAATTAAATGTATCCCAAAAATAAACTGAAATCATCACTCATTTCTTCACGAGTGTAATATCCAACAGACCTATAGAAATTTCCACTGCTTTACTGTCTTAACACCTACAATTTCCTTTCTGCGCTTGAGTGGTGGCACTATGCCATATGTTTATTAGCAGCTGCTAAACATGCCCTGCAGTTGAGGCTTGTCAAGTCCATAATAAATGTGTGCTGTCTCTAACACAAAGGCTGAAAGATCTCTCCCAAGTTTCATTAAATCTAAACGGCTTTGCTGCCTCATTATGTATGTTGGAAATACGGTCAGGGTACAAATTACCTACTTTTGTTCCAAGTATCTGGTATCATGGCATTTAGAAAAAAAAATGGGGCTATTGTTTTGGTATTCATTTAAACATACGTATCAAAAGAAATTTAAGTGCCATTAAGAGTATGAAAGAATACGGAAATTAAACAGAGAAGGGAAAGAAAACAGATTCTTAATCAGGTTTTTGATAAAGCAACTGTAACGTGAAAGCGCACCACAAAGAAAACTACACTGACTCCTAAAAAACTGCAATTCCTTCCCTCGTGAGAAGTTTTTAACTGAAATGTAATTGCAGAGGGATGCACAAAGCACTGTTTTCCACTGGAAAAAACAATCTCTGTACAGCTACCTTTGTCCCAACCTTATCTTTAATACAGTGCAGAAGAACCACTGACTCATCTATCCTACTGTTTTATTTATTATTACAGTTACTACAAATATTTTTACTTAAACTATCAGTGGTATAATAGCAGAGATTCATTTTTACAAATATTCCCATGACAATGAAAGGTCTTCAAATAAACACAGTCTTCAAATACATACTTACATTAACTTGTAGGCTACTGTGATAACAAGCCAATATTCTGTCCTCCCTTCCACCCTCCCCGTATTTCACAGTTTTACAACAGACTGAGGATAAGAGTACAGAAAGAAAAAAACCAGTAAACTGAGTAGGGAAAAAATGCTTGGAATAGCTTTTATTTAAATACAGCTAAAACGGAGTGAGGAGCTTCCAAGTGTGGCAGAGATTAGCAGCATCCACTAACACAGGAGGCTACACAGTGACAGAACATACGTCTACAGAGTAATCATTCACAACTCAAAGTTAGAAACTAAACAACAAGACGGTAAGGAATATGCTGCAATAGCATTATGCAAAACTGGAACATTTTCAAAGATATGACGAGGTAACAAACTAAGAATCAAAGTTTCTTAATTAGAAAGAACTAATTAAAAGCAAGTTCGGCTAAAACACTGCAGAGTGAATAGCAAACCCCAGAAGACTGGAGAAAACTGATAAGATGACCTACCACCACGAAACATCTGTAACAGTAGCTGCTATAAAACTACACTCACTGAAAAGGTAGTATTAATCATCTTGAAGGTAAATGTTGCATTTGTAAATCCAAAAATAATATTTTGGATAACCGGTATTTGTGCACCATAAAGTTTCCCTTGCGGTCCTGCAATAGCTTCACATAAAACTTGCATACATTTTCCAAGCAGTTTTAAGAAAACTATCGTTCACCTAACGCTTTATCAGTCATCCTGTAATCCTGCTATCCTGCCCAAACATTTGACTAGCAGCTCTTGTCCAAGGTACCCTGAGCTCCTTAGAGTGCTCAAGCAATAACCTCAATCTAACTACCGCATTGTATTTCAGACTCCAAACAAAGCTATCCAACCAAGGTCGGTGTTTTAATTAAAACTGAATTCTAAAGGTAGAAAAACTGAGTGACTAATCAATTAATTCTGGCTAACAGCCTAACAATTCAATGACTAGCCTAACCTGAAGCAACACTAGCTAATGCCCGCAGGCAAGTTTAACGCCAGCGAGGCGATCGAGCGAACTTAAGCAGCGCAGGCATCCCTAGCAGAAAAGGCTGCAGAAGGCTGCGGATTCAACACAAGTACTCTTTAGGGGCTTTTCATCCACACATATTCTAGGGCAAGCCCTGCCTCATTCGTGAAAGCAGCCAAGAAACACAGTGATTCGAAGTTCAGCGGGGAACGTGAAGAGTTTCACTACTCCTATAGCGTTAGAGGAGCGCTGGCATAGTAACACGGCTTTCAGGAAACCACATGCTTATCTCAAACACACACCAAGCGATTGCAGACTTCTAGCTCAGCAACTCAATCTAAAGCGACGCAATCGGGAAAAAAATATTTCAGCGCGAAGAACTTGAGTACACGAAGTTATCCGATTAGTGAACCGGGGCCACACCGCTAAGCACGGCAGAGCGATTCCAATTTCACGCCTGCGAGTCCTCATTTCACAAGCGGTCGCTGGCCGGACACTGGCCTCCCTCCGCCTGTACCGCAGGAGGAAGTTGTAACGAGCGTATTTAAATCAGTGCTGTGACACTGGGATTCGTACGCAACTTTTTTCCCACATCGCCGGTTTATCTTCACGAGATAAACAGATGAAGTAATGAAAGCGGCACCCGCCAGCGCCGGACGGATAACGGGAACGGAGTACAGCCACAAATAACAGCTCGTGCTGTGTTTGTGTGCCTGCCCACATCCAGCGGGAGAGTCACCCCAAATCCCGGAGGGGGCTCGTCTCCCGCTCCGGACACGGTGAGCGAGAGCAGCGTAGCGCGTCCAGCCCGCCAGACAAAAACTACCACGAGCAGCCATTTAAAGAAGTTCACACACGTGGGCACAGGAAAACCTCACCGATGCGAA
>VZTE01004978.1:7009-260421 GCA_013397775.1 Eulacestoma nigropectus | reverse complement strand
TTTTGTTTTTTTTTTTTTTTTTTTAATTCCTGTGGCTACAGCTATGACCAGTTTAGACTTCTCAAATGCAAGGCATTTCCTCTTAGCTTCAACCTCTTTTAAAGTAATTTAGCATGTTTATACCTAAGAGTTGTTATTCTCTCTTATTCACAGGTTTCTGATCCTTTTGTCTGTCTGGGTTAGGTGTCTGTTCTCAATGATGGTCAGTTCTGAAAGCATCTGGTTTTCAACCTTTGCCTGACTGGAAAAACAGCACATTTTTGTTCTTTGTTTCTTTGGTGGGCCTCCATAGCAGTCCTGTATTTTTCAGTCTGCGGCTTGGATGGATGTGCTTTATCAGGCAGGGAACAAGCTGTCAAAGATTCACTCTAATCAGGAAGGGAATGAAGTCCTTCAGGGTGCTTAAACAGCTGCATTTTCCCTGTGGCTTTGATCAGTGCCCCTTCAGTCAGGTTACAGCCTCCTCCTAACACTCTGACTGCTGACTTTGGGTGATCCAGTGTATCCTTCTCTTTTTATCTAACTATCCAACTCTTGTTTTTCTCGATAATCTTACACATTTTTCTTACTTCTGAATCTGCTAGTGGGCCAATGGTACTCTCTATCTTAAGTTACCAAAGTTCACAGAAGGCATATATCTCCATTCAGCCTTCCTCATATTAATTACCAAGCAGTTATTAACAGTTATCATGGGGTGCAGAATCTCAGCTGGGTGGAGTTATTCCACACAGTTTTGAACAGGAGTAAAACTTGAAAGTTTTGCTTATTAAAATGTCTTTATTGCAGGACGATGTTTGTGGATTCCTTTCTTGGGAGGAGATAAAGGAACTACACAAACCAATTAATTGTTGGCACACTTTGCTAATCCTGCTATTCTATACAGCAGCCATAATTATAACTGTATTTGCTGGAGGGAATTAATATGATTCCTTAGAATATTGTATATAGGATAGCTTTAATCACTCAGAAAATCAAATTTAAACCAAAATTCCTAAAATTGAATGAAATCTGCCAGCAAAGATGTTAATGCCAGGTCAGTAAGGAATAGGGTTAGCATTCTTAATGTTGTTACTGCCAAACTCATTATAGGATGTTGTAATTTCTGCTGATGCCAGTGCCAGACACAGTCATGCAAATATTTTCCTCTGGCAGTCTGGCAGGCAATGCACAGGCATGGCTGCAATGCCACTGCAGTGTAACACAGGTGGGGACCAAAGGGAAGAGAAAAGTGAAGAGAATCAACTTTGAAGCAGGTTCCAGGAGAAGGAGAGGCAGCCCTGGCTGAAGCCACCCTGCTTTGCTTTAGGTAAGAGTTTTCCTCAAGGTCACCACCTGCAGTGTCTGCGTTGGCCCTGACCCCAGACAGCCAAACCCCCAGGAAGATGAGAGTGGGCTCAAGACCCTGACACTCCATTTTGTCCTTAGAAATGTCCCCTGCCCACTTCACCAGCCATTCTCTGAGCTAAGGCTCCCTTTTCTTTCTGTTTTTCCCGAAGCAAGCTAGTGCAAGCAAGGGAAGGACTCCACAGCAACGCTGACTGCCTTTGCACTGCCAAAACACTTCTGTCCACACACAGTGCTACAAGGCGTTCCCACATTCAGTGTTGATGACCTTGCACCTAATGCATTCCCCTGTCTGAATCAGAATCCTAGTAGGAATGCCCACTGATGGTTTGGACACTCTCTTTAAGACCTGGGAAGGTGTTGCCTGAATATTGGTCTCTGTTCCCTTCACTATGGCATGGACCCAGAGTGTGTCTCAGAAGCATCAGCACCTCGGGTGCCACCCTGAAGTGTTCTTGCTCAACATCCTTTTTTTTCCTCCTCTTCCTCCTCTTTGTGATATGGACAAGCAGTTGTCCTAATCTACTACATCTTAACAGCTTTATGTCCTGTGGGGAACATTGTTGCTAAATGGGTGTTTCAGAAAAGCATCTCTTATTTGCACTAGGAACTCCTCCCCTCCCACATCCCCCCATTTTTATAGTATTGCTAAAGTGTGAACTCTGATGCTTTGTGAAAATCTGATTTCGTCGGGGAAAACTTCAGGCTTACCTCAGTATAACTACTAGGCTTTTCTGGAAGGTGTGAGTAAACTGGAAAATATTTAATTGTTTTTGTATGCCAGAGGATGGGTGAAGGTATAGTAGTATTGAGATTAAATCAAAGTGGCTACTTCAAAAAAAGTCTTGCAGACACATCCGTGCATGTGGATTTTCAAAATTACAGTTAGCACCTTTGTAATAATTTGATTTAATCTAGGGAGGCTACATTTCCAAAACCAGGTGCTAATGCTAATGCACTTAGCACAGGTCACCCAACCACATCAACACTCCTATCAGCAGCTCCATTGTGTTTTCAAGGACATGACAAAAAGGTATCAGCTCTTGAGTCAGAAGTCTCTGGAAGACAGAAGAGGTCCTCAGAGAAATTACTTCTGAAGAATTTACGTGTCCACTGCAGTTTCCTTAGTGCAAATGCACAAACCCACAGCCAGTTCAGTCTACAGTTTGGGAGAAATTCTGAGTTTTGTGCTGGTATCCAAAAAGCAACTCATGAAGCCAGCAATGTTTAATCATTCCTGGCCAGGAGACTCCTGTGTTGGCAGATTCGCTGTGCTCTATTCTCATATTTCTTGCACCTCTTGGTTAGAGCACAGCTACGTGCTATTTCTGCTGGGGATCCTTGGCACCAGGGAAATCCATGTGGTATAGGAAGGTTGTAGCAACTCTCCACAACAGCAGCAGTTTTTAAAGCATGCTTGATGGTTATATTAGTGGGGTTTTGCATAATGAATACTGATCAAAATTTGAGATCTCAATGTTATTAGGGTGCACTATCATTAGGGGACTGCTCTCTAGAACAGTGGTCTCAAAATGTTTTGGTAGTGTACCCCTATCACTAAAAAAATTTTGAACATGCATCCCCAATATTATTTGTATTTTTTATTTATAAATTATATATATATAAGGTCATCATGATATATTATGTACATTAGAAAATATAGACAAAATGAAAATTAAAGAAGGATAAGCTAAAGATAAAATTCATGAATTTATTTATTAATGGTACAGAATGTATTTTCTTGCTGCACCCCAGTGGATTATCTTGCACACCCCTTGAGTCCACACACCTCACTTTCAAAACGCGTCATCTAGAAGATGGGCTAAAACTCAAGATCAAAAAACATGACAAAAATAAAGAAAAAAAAATATTTGCCCCTTGGCCTTAAAGTACCTCCTTAATGCAGGTGGTTAAAAACTTTTAAAGCCTGGTCCAAGACTATGGAATTAATTCCCTCAGGAGCTAAGACAATCCCAAACATCATCATCCAAATGTAAACAACGTTCTTTAACCTGCCTTTATGACATAAATACATTGCAACATATACATTAAAGAGAAGCATCCAAATTATCAAAGCAAATCATCCTACAAACGTCTCCCCTGGGGCAGAGGAAGAGAGAACAAAGGAGGTGTTGCTTAACGCACTACTAGAAAGCAATCGGGTGTTGCTGCAATTGGGTGAGAACGTGAATAGACTAGCGTGTGATGGAAAACCGAATCTGTTAGTTTCTACTCAATTAAAAAACTGCACTAGTGTGAATTAAATGTTCATTTCAGGTCAACAGACATTATGTATTAATTTTTTAATTGGGTACTACTTGTTTTTGATTTTTCTATTATTTTATCCTTCCACGGTGGCATCTTGACTGTAGAACCATGAGTAAATGACTATAAATCATTGACTCTATCTGTGTCTGGCTGTAAAATAGCCTAATTTCTTGAATTCATTTCAAGAGACTTTCTTGGGTAATATTTCAGTACAGCTGGATTGCTTTGTTGGCACAGCTTTAAATATAGATCAGCCTTTAAATTGCTTGCTTCCAAAATTGGTTCAAAAAAGTATTCTGAGTTGTAAATTGAGTTAATACACAGGACAGTGAATCACAGCCATCCTGGAGGTACAGCACTGTCTTAACTAAGGATGGTGACATTTATTTCATCTTTGCTGCCTGGCTAACTCCCCTAGTTGCTGCATGAGGTGGGACGAGGCTGGAGTCAAGAATTTCTCTGCTCCTGTGTCCTTTGCACAAGGGAAAGTACTGGAAAACACAGGTTGCATGCTCCCACCTCGTTTATATCCAAGTCATTCATCCAGGATCTGTTTTCCAGATGCATGCAGGAATGAGAAGAGACTAACTTCGTACTTCATCCAATGCTCTCCTGATTATGACAAGAAATCAGTCTAGGTTTTTGAAGCGGTTAGGGCTGGCTAGAAACTTCTGTTCTACATTGAAAAATGTACTTTCTGGGAAAAAAAATTGAAATGTTATAGGCAATTTTTTACTTTGTCATGCTATCTCTATTTGGCTGGTGTTCCTCAGAAATGACATCTCTCACTGCAGCACAGGGTTTTCCCCCTGACTGCCCTGGCTGGTATGTTATGAAAGATGTGGTTTGACCAGCTTGCTCTGCCAGTGGGAAAGAATGGGAGAACTTTACTTAAAACGACACACTCTTTCTAACTATGGAGCTAGACTGCAATGGAAAATGAAAGTTTAACACTGAGATGACTGGAAGCAAAGATTTTTAGCATTGTTTCAATGTGATTTTCCACTGTGATGTTTCCTGATCTAAAGCTTTGGAATTCATGTCCTGTGCTTCTCCAGGAAGTACCTTGAAACAGAGCCTTTAAAAAGTTGAATACAGCTATTGATATATTTGAGTACGGAAAAATAGCGATTGGTGACAAATACAAAAAACTTGTTTGACCAGTATAACAATAAATAAAACTGTGGCAGAATTTATATCTGTTAATAGATTCAGAGAATCACAGAATGGTTTGGGCTGAAGGGACCTTAAAGATTGTCCAGTTCCAAGCCTTCTGCCATGGTCAGGGACATCTTCCACTAGACCAGGTTGCTCAAAGGCCCATCCAAACTGGCCTTGAAGGCTTCCAGAGACAGGGAGTTCACAACTTCTCTGGGAAACCCTTTCAATTGTCTCATCATGCTCATCGTAACAAAGTGTGTCATGGTATCCGATTTAGACCTCTTTCAGTTTAAAAATGTTGCCTCTTGTCCTGTCACTCATAGAGGCTGCTAAAAAGTATCTCATCAACTTTTTTCTGTAAGCCACTTCTAAGTATTGAAAGGCCACATTAAGGTCTCCCCAGAACTTTCTCTTTTCTAGACTGGACGACCCCAGCTCTCTCAGTCTCTCTGCATAGGAGAGGTGCCCCAGCCCTCTGATCATCTTTGTGGCCTCCTCTAAACCCACATTAACAAATTTGTGTCTTGCCTTTTGCTGAAGTCTTATCCTTGGTGATTACTAAGTGTTTTTTTCATGTAGGAAATGCAGGAATGTCAATTGTCTTTGGGATCATAGAACAGGATGAAAAGGAATAATGACACTTCCCTATTTCCTGAAGGAAGGGGAGTCTGAATTTAGCTTGATATAGGACAAGATCTTCCTCAACAAGTTTTGCATAAACCTGTCACTTAACTTTTCTCAGGCATTAAATGCTTCTGAAGCTGATCTGAGTGTGAAATGGGGCATTTTAGTAACATTTCCATAACATGGTGTGTAATAGCTCAGGAAGTACACTAGCAACTTGCCTCGTGTCCACTCTTTTATAAATAATGCATGTTTTGTATCAAAGCCAATATTTTAAATCTACAACAGACATAGAAGGCACAAACAAATGTTCATGTGGGAAAACAAAAATGCAGGATTAACTCTGTTGGTATGAACTATTTGAATCTTGAATATATTAAACCTTATTTCTGAGCAACTGTTAACTTTGTAAGTAAAAGCTTAAAGTGAAAAATAAGCTGTGGTATGATGGCAAGTAGACTGAAAGATTTGTGATTAGAAAAAGTATGAAATTCTAGTATTTCTAGAAGTGTGCCTGAAGAAATCAGTGAATATTATTGAGAGTTACCATGTTGCTCAAAGGGCTGTTACAGAAACATGTCTTCTTCTTTTTTTTTTTTCTGAAATTCTTGGCTAAAACATCACCACTGGCCTTATTCGGTTATATTTCTTGATTTAAAAATGTGCTTGATGAATTTTTCTGCTCTTTCAAGTGAATTAATTAATTGATGCTTGTGCAATGTTTTCAAGACAGAACTACCTACAATGAACTACAGTTCAAGTGCTGCTGAAAATCGAATCAAAACTCTATTTTTCATAACCAATCTGCAAATGACCCTCAGTACTAGTAGGATTTTACACAGTGCAGATTTTGCCTCAGACTTCTGGACATACAGTCATTGCTGAATGTTCCTGCAAATCTAATATCAATTTGGCCTTTACCCTGATCTTAAAAGGAAGTCATATTGTCAAGCTATATAAGCAATTAAAAACATATAAAGTTTCCTACTCTTGTTCCTTTATCTCTAAGCAAAGGTGGTTTTGCACTTACTACCAGAAGGCTTTTGGCTGGTGTGTGCCACCCAATAGACACAGATGCAGACTGAGGACCTTGAACTGCAGCTAAGCACAGCTGTTGTTGGAACTGGAAGCACAGGCACAGAACATTCGAGTATTTCATGGCCTGGAGAGTGTGTTAAACCAGCAGTGCTCATGGGGAGAAGAGGACTGCAGACCCTTAGCTACTCCCTGCTCCCCTTCCCCTCCAAATACACATATCCTTGGGCATTGTTGATGATAATAAATAGCTCTTACTATGGTCCTAAGGTCCTTCCTGCTCAGGAAGAATAAAACTGCAAATTTGAGTGTCCTGTTCCAATTATACATTCAATGGCATGAAGTATGGGTATATATTCACATTACTGAAAACAGGCAATGTCTAAGCTGCACTTTGATCCCACTGAATGTGAAACACCTTCATCACTTAGCATGTGGACTCACAAAGTTACTCTGATGTTATCACCCAATGTCTCAGTCTGTATCATGGGATAAAGCACACATGCTGCTGTTTACATAGTTTACGGCAAGTTTTCAGCTCCATGTCTTTAAAAAGTGACTGATGTTTCACTGTAGTACCCACATCTGACTTGCCAACCTTCCAGGCAGCAGCAGCAACCTGCTCCTGAGCTGGGAAGGTGTTCCTAGTAGCCTCCTCCAACGTTAGATGATCGAATTACATGGTTTGCCTTTAAGTTCTGAAGGTGCTGTTAACTCTGCCAAATTTTCAGGGCAGTGGAACTGCACTTCTCTGAGGTTATGACCCTACACCACAGCTGGGAATTAGCATGGACGAAAATCTCACAACCTGCATCTGATGTCTTCAGTCTGTCACATCACCAGTAAACCCGCATGACTTGCCTTCAGAGGTCAGCTATCATTGCTGACACATCCTCTTCCTGTCCTGGATGTCTGATTTAAGTCCTTATGAGATGCCAGGATAGCAACATGCAGGAACAGATCAGTTTCCTGCCTGGATCCACGTAGGACAGCAGGGAGAATAGAGGTGTGATGAGCTTGCAGAGTGTGTCAGCAAACACTGGTGGACTTGGAACCTTCTGCCTTGGGGTCAGCAAGGGTAGACAAGATCTCTCACAACAACTAATATGCTCTAGCTGCTGTAATATCTTCCTCCCCCGTTCTTTTTTTTTTTTTTTTTTGCTGTGGGCTCTTGCAAAATGGCTTCAGCACAGCTGGTAGATAATATTTTATCTGTGGCATCCAGCATCTTGTCTCCACTGGGCATATGTGGCGTGTGGGGTCACAAGCAGAGTGCCATGTCTCTCAAGAAGAGTTTTGGCCATTGAATCAGACCACTTGTGGTTCAACTCCTCTTAGAGGATACTACAGACTGGAAAAATTTCTGTATGAAATTCTCCCTCAGCATCCTTGTCCTAGAATTTCCTGCAAATAACGTGGTGACCTGGGGTAGACAGAGTAGCTGGTTGTGGACTTAGTGTGTCTTACTGCTGTAATTCTTTGTCTTCAGTCTTCTTGTTTCATATTCTGACATCTGTGACACTCCTTAGCACTGACTGGTTTCTGCTTTTCATCTTGCTCACACCTTCGGCTGTTGAATGGAGCTGGAGAAAGTCCAGGCTTCACCCGAGTGCCTAATTCTTCAAATCAAATCCATCTTTGCAGGCTTGGTTTTGGCTTTTATTTTTGGCTAATGAAGATAGGGATACCAACATTGCTAACAGTGATGTTTGTTATCTTCACAAAATTGTTTCCACCTTTCTTCCACTCTTCTCCAAAGTCTTTCTTTTGTTTTCAGTCTTCTGTTGTGCACATGCATTTTGTTTCATTTTTAACTGTTATTCTTTCTTTTCTGTCTGATCTCTTGTTCTGTTTATAGCCTATGTCAAAGAATTTCTCCTTTATATTTTAGTGGGTTATCTTGGTCCCATATCCAGCAAAATTCTAATAAAGTCTTCAGCAGGCAGAGTCTAACAGCCTCAGTCTGTCCCCTGCAAGGGATCCTGGCTAAAAGATCTTTATCAGGAAGTGATTCCTGTGTCCCTGCTGCTCCAGTGTTTGAGAGACTCCCCAGACACCTTCTCAGTTTTGTGGCCATCTCAGTTCAAATGCAAAGATGAACCTGGCCATGTGTCCTGTCACTGTTTTTCTTCTCCATGAACAAGTTCTTCTACACCTTTCCTATTTTCAGAGTCTTGTCCTTGAAAAAAAACAACTTTATTTTTGCATGTGCATCTGAATCTTTTCTGCCTTGCCTTTATCTTCTTCACCCAGTGGGAAGATGAGTTCTTCCCTTCTCCAAGAATCTGTCATAGGCTGAACAATCATTACCTAATCTTCCTTCATTCCTCTTCAGGTTAGAGTCTTCACAGTTTTCAGTCTTTCTTCCATTTCTGCCATTTCCTTTCAGAAATTCCCCTGAGCCAGACTTTCTGTCAAAATATTTTACTGAAGATGTGATTACATTTTCTTTAGAGTACTCCCTTAAATAAATTTCTCATTTATTCATATCCTTCTCAATCTTTCAGCTATTACCATCTGTCATGGGCTACTTATGTCCACCTTTCCCTCAGCTAGATAATATCTTTTATTCATTTGTCCCATCTAACTAGTCTGTCTCCATGACCTGCACTGATGAAGCTTTCTCTGTGTGGTTATGTTGCCTCTCTTTTCCTCCCTTCACAGACATTCCTCTGATGTAACTCACTCCAGATTTTCTTAAGGCTGTTTTATACGCTGTTGGCACTTGAGTTGTCTTCTTTTATTTTCTATCATTCACATGAGCTCTTCTACATATTTTTACTTATTTTTCACAAAACATCTGGCTTCCCTAAAATCTGCATGCTATAATCTGTTTAAATAGTTAGCTGTTTTAGCACCACTATCCACAGTACACTTGCACAGTGAATATCCTGCATTTGAAATAAAACGTTTGTGTGATTTGCAAAGGCTTTGACTCTTAAACTTGTAAGCTCTGGTCCATTGTCTACCACTGCCATTATCAGTGTGCTATTTCTGGCAAATACCTTGACTATGACGTCGATTATATGCTCATCAGCTGTGTCATGTTTCTGGACAGAAGAAATCGTAACTCAGAGACAGCAAGTAAATTTTTTCCACATGCAATCACAGACCAGACAGCCTCTCTGCAAACTGCGTGGTCAAAGCGAGGTCAGCTAGAGCAGGTACCCCAGGACCCCTGGGGTTCCCCCCAGTGACTGGCCTCCAGCTGGGGCTTGTGCCTCCCATCACAGCCCTCTGAGCCCAGGTTGTGGCCAAGGGACAAATTTGCATACATCAGTACAAATACTTTTTCTAGAACCTTCCACAACACTGGATTCTGGTCTTCGCTGTAACTTTTTCCAAGTCACACTTGGTAGTAGAAAAATTTTATCCGTTTGCTATTCACCTGCTTCTTGTAAATTTGTGGGGTTTTTTCCCCATAATTTCTATACTTGTATTTAGTATTGTTTTTTCTTGTCCTCATGGGCATGTCTGGCTGTGGTGAGTGCTCTGCTCCTGACACTAAGGGATCAGGGTTATTTTGCTGGTACCCAGAGTGTCCTAACTGGCATGTGAGACAACCACATGCACAGATGGATAAAGCACAGGGTCTACAGGAGAGCCATGCCCTACTGGAAGAGTAGATACAGTCAGACAGAACTCTGTAGGACACTCTGAGGGCAATAGATTACTTATTTATGCAACTGAATTGAGTCCCTATTAATAAATCCATGTTTTTCAACCCTTCTCACTTGCTGAAATGACTACAAGCATTTCTTTCCCAAAATAACTGTTTTCCCATACTCTATATTATATTAGTAGTCTACAGTCAGCACACCTAGATTTTCTTTGCAAAGTCTGGACTGTAACTGCAGATACCAGAACAATCTGCCTGAAATTTTTGCAGAAAACAGTTTTAGTCTTGTAAATATAGCAGCTGTGGGGAGCTGGTTGCTGTTGATCTGAGCCCGTTTCTAGGCTGCAGGCAAGTCTTTATCCTGCTTCTGGCAAAATCTTCTTGACTTGTGAAGCCTCTCCCTAAGCTTTCACTTTTGCTCTAGCTGCATATGCTGTGTATCAATCTGTGGTTTGCTAATTTAAACTGCTGTTTGTTTATCTCCTTTGTCCTTCAGAATTTGCTCTGGATCTTCTGCCAGGCTGCAGTGCACACATGCCTGCTTTGTGGAGAAAAAAAATTTAAATCCAGGTTTAAGTCAAGAGCTTTATTTTTTTTTTTTTGTCTTGATTCTCTGCTTCAAATTGCTACAGATGACATAGATCTTCTGAGGGCACTGAACTAAGAAGTAACTAATCTGTTGTAAATGGCCTTAAAGTGTTGACTCTTCTATGTTTATATGTATGTGTGTATGTATATATGCATACCTTAAAGAAATATTACAGATATAATATATATGTTTTTATTCCAAATTCAGTATTTGTAGGTCTGTAGTGTATTTGAGGGTATGTCATGTCAGTATCTTCTCTCCCTACATCTGCATTGCTGGTCTATCCACTCCACTCTCTGTCTGCCATCGGAGAGGAGGTGGACTGTCCTGCTCACCTCTCTCACACACTAGGGAATGGGTGGGGGATCATAGAATCATAGAGTCACTTGTGTTGGAAGGGACCTTAGGGACCATCTGGTTCCAACTCCCTGCCATGTGCAGGGACACCTTCCACTACACCAGGTTGCTCAGAACCCCGTCCAACCTGTCCTTGAACATTTCTCGGAATGGGGAGTCCACAGCTTCTCTGGGCAACCTGTGCCAGTGCCTCACCACCCTCACAGTAAAGCATTCCTTCCCAACCTCTAATGTAAACCTACTCCCTTTCAGTTTGAATCCATTCCCCCTGTCCTGTCACTACATACTCTCATAAATTGTTGATGGCCAAATCTCAGCCCAGCTAAGGACAGGCACTAAAACCCCCACTAGCCTGGTAAAGCAAAAGCAAAATAGGAAGGTGTGGTGAGCTGTGATGGCCTTTGTTCCTCCACTTCTCTGTGTGGCAGGTATCTGTCCCAGCCTTGCCTGGATCATATGGGAAGTTACAGCAGTGTTTGCTGTCAAACATCTTTGCTGAGGAAATACAGTGTTGATGGGCTAACAAGAATGGCTTCAGTAAGAATCTGTTAACATAAGCCTGAAGCTAAAGCTGGGCTTTCAACATAAATCAGCTGATATAAAAGCTTTTAGCGTATTTGTGTCAGAAGGGCTCCTGTAGTCAAAAAGGAAAAAAAAAGAAATGTTCGCCTGATCAGCTTCCCCTTCTGTAAATAGAAGCGGTCACTACTTGTATAATTAGAACTGAGTGCGGGATGTATGTTGGCATACACAAAGCAGTAAGTCTAAGGGAATAACACATATTGAGCTAAATCTCTGCTTAGAGAGAGGTTTAGGTCACACACTTCACAAGGTTTTCTTGTCTGGAGTGAATGGCAACACATTGATAGGACAGAGGGATTTCTTTACCACCGGTAGACACACATTCTTGTGTACAAAACAGGTGTTGCCCAGTGTTCCTGTAAATAAAGGAAGATCATGATCTTTCTCGCTGGAAGAACATAAGGCCCTCGAGCCTGGCTTTCCCCTGTAATGACAGAAGGGGGGTGAGAGCTATCCAATCCCACTGCCCTGTGCCACAGCCTCAGTTGTAACACAGTTTTGAAGAGATATTATGCCTGATTCATTTCTCTCAGTAGCAGCAGCCATTTTGCTGCTCTGAGCTGTTTTAGTGACTTATGATTTGAGGTCCAGCATATCCAACCTGCTGCTGTGCTGCCCTTCTCTTGCCATGAAATACGTGCTGAGCTGCTGAGGGTGAAACTCTGGTCTCCTGCATTCTTGCAGTTTTTTAAGTGGAAAGTTGTGAACTGTCCTGGCTGAGATTTTGAGGTAATCTTCCACTACAGTTCCCTTCAGCAAACTGTACAGTTTTAATACCAAGTAGCTGACAAAGTGGTTGTTAACAGGGCTGTAAAAATGGTCTATGTGTTGTAAAGGCAATACAGTACCAGGAATTTGAGACCTTTTCTTATGAAGACCCTCAGCCAACAGTCATCTTAGGGAAAAACGTCAATGGTGACGATCAAGGCTGAGCAAAGCCATCCCAGGGGGTCCCTCTTGGCCGCTGGCTCACCAGGCTGGTGCCACCCTGGCCAGCGCGGCGGCTGAAGAGAGGAACTCAACCCCCACAGCAGATTTGGTGAGAAGGAGTTGCAAGGCCATATATTACTGCTTTGCTCAGAAGATGACAGCGCAGCCTGGAACATTTCAATTTCTCTTTATGTATACAGGGCATGAGCGTGAGCCACAGACAAAATGGTCTTTATAAGGCAACGATTCTGGGGCATCTGGGGCAGCACTAAGGGGATGATCTGTGCTCTGCCACAGCGCGGCCGCGGCCGGGCGGAGGAACCTCACGTTTCCCCGTGCTCATTTCACCCCCTAGGTAAAATGGGGGCTGGGTGTGGTGACTGCAGTGGGAGCCTGTGCACAGGCACCGGAGCAAGGTGGGGTCGTTCGAGGGGAGGGGGAGCTCAGGGTCCTGCAGATCAGTGTCCCGGCAGCCACTGTGCAGAAGGAGCCATGACCAGGTTGTAGCTGAGGGAGGACAAGAGAAAAGTAGTTTGCAACCTAAATTCTTGGCAGCAGCAGAAGCTGAATGAAATGCCATCAGTGTTGCTACGGCGGTGGTCTCAGAGCTGCATAGAAGCCAGGACCCCCACCTGGGATTTGGAGCTAAATTCTTCCTAATTGACTGGCCTGCTGTCTTCTGCCCTTAGTGCTGTGGCCACTTATACAGAGGTACAGCCTAGGGCTCTGCTGGAACCATTTTTTGCCTCTGACAGGTTTGGATTGGTCACAGTAACCAGAGGCTACCGTCTTTTCTCAAAGCTATTTGGTATCAGTCACCCTCAAATTTGGCTGTCCTTGTTGTGTGGCCATGATTGCTCTGCGTGTAACCATGCTCTGGAGCGATGTCCTTCCTCTTGCATGTCCTGAGGACTTCTTTCTGACATGCTGAGTCCAGAGGTACAGACTACCTGGGTTTTTTTTACCCAGAAGATAATGCATGCTTTGAAAAGAAATCCAGCTTACACCAAAACAGACATTTTTACTGAACTTCAGGCTGTCCTGGAAGTCTACAAAAGACAGAAGAATGTTACACAGACAATTCGGTACACATTAAAGTGAAACAAAACCCAACAAACTATTCAAGATCTGTAAGCAGTGGGAACCATGTATATGAGATTTACATATTATGTTTCAGCTCTCTGAGGCAATGTAATATAGCTGTAGCTAAATCTGAAGTTTTATGTCTTCCTTATGTTGAGAGGCTGAATGCATCATAACAGTATTCTGCCAGGCATGTTTTGGATGATAAAGGCAGCATATGAAACCTGGGAAGTGTGACGGGGCTGCTTGACTTCAGATAGCAGAGTTACATGGTCAGAGAAGATGTTGGAGCTGGTGCATTGTGCAGTCAAGGAAGGACTCTATGTTTGAAACAGTCCCCATCACTCAGCAATAGCTGAGTCAAGTAAATATGGTAGAGATGAAGTGGTTGGATGCCTTCAGTGTGTGGTCTTCATGAGTGGTAAATGGCATGAAAGATTCTTCACAGAATCACAGAATAAACTGAGTTGGAAGGGACCCACAAGGATCACCAAGCCCAGCTCCTGGCCCTGCACAGCACCACCCCCTGCACATCACACCATGTGCCTGAGAGCCCTGTACAGATGCTTCTTGAGCTCTGTCAGGCTGGTCCTGTGACCACTTCCCTGGGGAGCCTGTTCCAGTGCCCAACCACCCTCTGGTGAAGAATCTTTTTCTAATATCCAATCTAAACCTCCCCTGACACAACTTCAGGCCATTTCCCCAGGTCCTGTCACTGGTCACCACAGAGCAGAGATCAGTGCCAGCCCCTCCTTTTGCCCTCGCAAGGAAGCTGTAGACTGCAATGAGGTGTCCCCTCAGTCTCCTCCAGGCTGAACAGATCAAGTGACCTCAGCTGCTCCTCATACGGCTTTCCCTCAAGGCCCGTCACCATCTTCATGGCCCTCCTTTGGACATTCTCCAGTAGCCTTATACTGTTATATTGTGGTGCCCAAACTGCACACAATATTCAAAGTGAGGCCACATCAGTGCCGAGCAGAGTGGGACAATCCCCTCTGTTGCCCGGCTGGCGATGCCGTGCCTGGTGCACTCCAGGACACAGGCTCTAGAACTCATTGGGGAAAACATAAAAGCCCATTAATACCACTTTCACTGTAATTTTCTGGACTTGTCTGAACTCACTGTGTAACATTTATTATTCACATTTCTTACTGTAGATTACATGTTCTTTAATGAGATTCAAGTATCTGTGCATGGGAGTAAAACACCCAGATTGGAAACCTATCTGCTGTCCAGGTTAGACAATTGAACTCTTAACTTGAGAAACAGGTCAGATTCAGCAGTGTTAGATCTGTACAAGTTCCCAAAGGAGTGCAAACATTAAACAGTTGTCTTTTGTCACAGGAGTTTGTAAAGATTCTGAAAACGGCTCAAGAAAGTTCAGCTCCTGTGAGAGTGAGTCTGGGGTATTTCATTACTGGGAGGGTTTGATTCTGTATTTACTCAACATGGTTTTATTATTAACTTGAGGAGAGTTTATCCTGACCTACTCCCACACAGGTAACAGCAGAAGCAAAAATTTTTGCAACTCTTGAGACTAACAAAATGCTCATGAACAGATTAATAGATGTGAGTTAATACTGAGGAGCTAGGAGTTGTTTGTACATGTACATGTAGCAATGCTTCCTGCCTCATTACATGGAAAAGTAAATATTGTTCCCATTTTTCCGGTTAGGAGAGGGGCATAAAGAGATTCAGCAACCTGCCAAAGGTGGAAGTGGCAATTGTTGGAAGAGCTTGAAATAAGAATTTATTTCTTGTGACTTCTGAGTTCTCTGCACATAGAGACGCCTTAGAGTATGTCAGGACATGGATCTGCTCTGGTTAAGACTGTGGATGAGCTCCCACTAACTACCCTAATGCAGGTCTGCTGTGAACTCATGATTGTTTTTCTGTTGAATTACCCAGGATAGTAATGTTAATGCCATCTGGACAAGGACAGATCACACCTGATCAGGAAAAAAAAAACCCAAACCAAACAAACAAAAAGGAAAAAAAGAAAGCCTTTAGGGACAAAACTGCTCCTTCAAACTTCTTTTGAGCATACTTGAACTGGCAGAAGGATTTTGCACCACTTCAACACCTTTTGTCAGATAGCTGTGAGGCATTTCAGCTGGCATCAGGAGCCCTCCCAGAGGAAATAGCACCCCGTGGAGTCACTGCTGGGTGTGATAGCCCTGGAAGCAAAGGAGCAATCAAATGCCAAGCCTATCTGATGGTTTTTTCCATCTGTTTCTCTACCAGCATGCAACATGCAACTCATCTCAAGAGAAGCAAATTTGTGTGATCACCTCTACGTCTGTGTGTCCCTGCCATCACCTTCTTTCAGCCTACTGCCTGCTTTGGCCACACTTAATACAAGGATATATGTCTCGATATAAAATTATTGAATTCTAAATTATTTTCCTGCATAACCTACTATAAATAAGTTTCCAGGGAGAAGAGAGAATTGAATTTCAGTGGGCATGAGATCCTCCCTAGTGGCTTCTGATCCTGATGGCTGAATCAAACAGCTGAGCTTGGTAGAGAGCACAAAGTTGACAACCATGTGTACCATGAACTGTGTTAAGATTTTATCTATAAAAGACAGCCTATCAAGAAAAAATCCTCAAGATAAAGGACTCATTAGTACACTACAAATGGAACCTGTTGGGGAAGAAATGATATAATTAATGTAAAGAAGAGTAGATTTAAGGTCCACATTGCTTTTTAATCAATATTTGTTTTTTATGACATTATAATTATGGGTTTTTTCCAAGATGCTCCACAGATCTTAGGTTTTAGCCTGTAGTATCCCCCCACAGATTTTGAGATAGGAAGGTACTTAAAGAGTCCAACTGTATGTACTTAATTGTAAGTCAAACCAGCTAACCTATTTACTCAGGATAATTAGTGTTCAGGAATGTCTTTACTGATGAAAATCGCATGCTGTCAACTGAATATGTGTTCCTTCTCCAAGCATAAAGCATTGACATTTTTTAATGTAGAACAATGACACTCAGACTGTATTTTGAGGGGAAAAAACCTGAAGTTTGAGAGAGATATTTTAGGTTACCTCCTTCACTCAGCACACATGCTCCTATTTTAGGGTTTCTTCAAGAATAAAATGATACTGGAGACACCAATCCTTTCACTCTTCAACTCCTGAGCAGAAAGAAGTGGACAGACTAACCATGGATATGGTCTGTGGCCCTACTGCCTAATTACAGTGTGTGTCAGCAGCAACACATACAGCAGAAGTTTTCTGATGTTTGCACATGGGAGAAGGAGAATCAGATCAGACTTTACAGTAACACTCCTTTGGTCTTGATCTGGGGCTCTGCAAACTCTCCACAGCTTTAAGGGTGTAGCTTTCCTTCTTGGTAGTTACCGCCAGTCTTTAATCTCAGTTCAATATACAATATACAAGGTTCAGAGCTGCAAATGCTGCTGATATTTCAGTAGGGAGAGGTACTATGGATGGGAAGAAAGAGAGGGAGAGAGGAAGGAAGAGAGAAATTAGAGGAGTGACAGAGGAGGGGTGGGAGGAAGACTGGTTCACTGTTATTAGATTATAAAGACAAGTGCTTAGACAAGGAAATTATTTTACTGCTTGTACCATTGTAATTATTTCCCCTCTGTGCATGCTTAGGATGGTGCTGATTTTAATGTCAGAGCCACAATTAAAGCAAATAACTCATGTTCTCACTGATAGGACAGCACAAAATGTATTTAAAAGAGAACAAAACTGCAATTTCACAGATCTATTATTTCCTAACTTCTGAGTGCCTGAATTTACCATCTAAGCATCAGTAGTTTTAAATAGCTTGAGTTTACTGAGTCAGTGCAGCTTATAAAGCTCTTGGGATCAGAAGAAGGCAAAGAAGCCTCTCAAGTACAGTGCCAGGAAGCTTCACAGCCAAAGCAGTGACAGCTGGAGGTGGGGATTTGAGGCTGCTGTCAGTTTTTAAAAGATTGATGTGTTTGGAGAACAGGACATCATGTCAGTGGCAGAGAAGAAGCAATCTTTTATCCCATGGTAAGCAGCCTGATGCAGAAAGCAGCACCTGAACATCAGTTCTGCTTTGCCATAAGCAAAGCAACCCAGCTTCCAGGCTCTCACGAGGATCCCTCTGACCAGCTTTTACTGGTCCCACAGACTTCAACTGCTGTCTGGCTTCCAAAGGTCAGCCATGAGCGTGCTCCCCAGAGGGTCCTGCCCAGCTGGTTAAAGCTCTTTTCCGACGTGAGCTTCATCTGTGGACTACACAGATTCTTAAAAACACACCTTCTAGCTCCTACACTTTCAAGGACAGTAACTGTGTAAGTTTCAGCTGTGTTCTTCCTGGCACCTGTCCTTGGAGGAGGCTCTGAGGCCATGATTCCAAATGGATGAAGGGGCATAACTTTTCCCAAGTTCTGTATGCTGTTTGTGAAGGAAGTAAACAACACACCCAAGCAGAACGAGCTGCTGCTGGGGTGCACACAGTCCCTGTGGTATGTTGTCAGAGGAGAGGGGGAAGTGTCTGAACTTGATTGCTCTGCAGTGATTGTACAGAGCGTCTGAGCAATATGTCACATGGATTGGATTGCTTCCTAGGGCCAAGTGCTTGAAATTATGATGAAGTGGCATCTATATTCCACCTCTTGTTTTTTTCCTTCCCACGGAACCTTTCTTACAGGACTTGCCAAAAGGAGAAGGCAGCTTCCTTTTCTGCACTTATAAGGCATATGGGCTTCAGTGTGAGCAGAAGAAGAAACTTAGCTAAAACACTGTTATCTTATTCACCATGTCATTCCTGAAATCTGATCTTGCAATGTGTTTGTAAGGACAGTACTGCTGTTCCATGAAGCAATAATGCATTCAAGTAACCTTAAGGAAAAAGGGTGGGCCTTGAGGTCAAATGCATGCTGGAGTTAGGGCCAGCATTGAGAAAACCACCAAGGCCATAGAAAGAAAGCAAACAAATTGTGTAAATAAATGGGTGAGGCTTATCAATGCAAAGAAATACCTGATGGGGGAATATAACAAAGACATAATGATATGACGTGAAAGATAGTAGCATGTCTAATATTCACATCATAACATTATGACATATTATGTTGTATTATGACATAAAATATAATAAAAAGACATAAGAACAAATAACAGAGTCAGACTCTTATGAGTAGTATCCAGTGAAAAGACAAGAGGAAATAGGCACAAATTGAAATACAGAAAACTCTGTTTAAATATAAGAAAGAACTTTCTTTACTGTGAGGAAGATCAAACCCTGGCACAGGCTGCCCAGAGAGGCTGTGGAGTCTTTCCTTGGAGGTATTCAAACCCCAAAGAGGCATTGTCCTAGGAAAGCAGTTCTAGGGGACCGCTTTGAGCAGGGGGTTGGAATGGAAGACCTCTGTGATTCTGTGGCTCTGTGAAACCCACTGACGAAGCAGGTGAAATGTGGCAGCCTTAGCAGCACTGTCCCCAGTAACAGCTAAATCATCACACCGAGAGTCTAGAAGCCACAGGCTGAATGCTGAAAGGCATCAATGCAAGCTGGAAATCCTGCATTAGTGATGTGATATAATGCTTTCATAAAATAGCTTATGAAGAACCGTGGTGAACAACAGGTCACCTGTACTGTGGGATTTGATCACTAGTAAGTAACACAGAAAAATAATAGGTCTGTACTGATTGAAACATCATAAAACAGAAGTGGAAATCCATGCTTTGGCCACTGTCCTGCGCTTCAGTATCTGTACACACAGCTATGATTCCTGCTTAGCCTTTCCTTAAATACAAGCAGTGGAAACAGCCGAAAATACTTTTTAAAAAAAATGCTACTATGGAATACTGTGCTTAAAATATTATGTGTGTATTGTCACAGTGATTTCTTGGGCACAGCTCGATGGAAATTGTGCAGTGTTTCAGTGCCTGCAGTTTGAAGAGGAGGAATCACCATTAGTTAAGGAACCTTGAACTTTTGGTGTCGTTTTAATGACGTATTTCAATGAATGTCATTTTAATGGAGCATGCATATATGAATAAAATCTGTGTATCCTCTTTTTTCACACTGTGTGTTCTCAGGCTGAAGATCTTTCTTGTAATTTTTCAATGAGGTTTAAATTCCTTTCTATATCTTGTCTCAGGTTTCCATCGTTCCTTAGATACCAGAGCATCCTATGACATCTGATTCTGTTGGCTTTAATCTTTGGCTGGCCATTTATGTACTGAATGGACAGTCAGGACAACTACAAACAAAGGCTGGGATCATGACGGGAAGGCAAGAAGAGGCAGAACTTTGCAAGTTTTCCCCTTTTTTAATCCACCTTTTTTTTTTTAAAGACTTTTTACATTTAAAACCTTAAGCTTTGTGTGGTTTAGTTACTTGACATTGGAAGTAGCTACTCGTAGATGCTATACAGCTGCATTAATAGTAACATACTTGTTTGTAATAGAAAACCTTTCTTTGACAGAAAACATCTTTATGTTCAACTACATGGTGACTGTTGTGAATACATTTACCTCAGTCTTTCCATTAGTCTTTGATGCTAATCTAGCATAATTGTCAGATATTAACCATAGTGTTAAAATAAATTACTGAGACAAAGCCCATTAGAGTAATCAGTGTTTGATCTCAGACAAAAGAAACTTCAGCTGCCAGCATTTGGAGGTGAGAGGCTGAATTCACTGAACACAGAGACACTTAAATTGTATCATTAGCATTTATGGACTATTCATGTTTGTTTTGTGCTGAAAGGGCCATTTCTGTTCTGGTATCGCTGCTAATTTGGAAGGACTCCGGCATCCGTATGAGCTCAGAGCTACTGCAGGAGGTGGCACCTGTGGTTAAGGCACTGAACTGGGAGTTGGAAA
This sequence comes from Eulacestoma nigropectus, assembly GCA_013397775.1. Classification (NCBI taxonomy): domain Eukaryota; kingdom Metazoa; phylum Chordata; class Aves; order Passeriformes; genus Eulacestoma; species Eulacestoma nigropectus. The sequence continues at coordinate 239,988 of VZTE01004978.1, read as the reverse complement.
ATCAGAGACAGATCTCCTACTCTACCTCAGATTTCCTGTGCAAATTCTCTGTACAGCCCAATCCAGAAAAGCAATCAGATGCCTAATGTGCAACTCAGGTGGAATTTGGCCACCTGGATGCAAGTGACAGCAAACCTGCTTCATCCCACAGTATCTACTCTTCTGGGACACCTGTGTTCTCACCTGTAAAATTTCTTAGCTGCCCTCTTTGGCTAGCCTATGTTGTTGCTATTTTATTTCCATCTTTGGTCTCATGAACTGCACATGCCTGCCCTTCAAAGGGACTATTCTGATAGGCGATTGTGCCTAATTCAGACCATTCACAGTCAGCAGCAAGGACAGGCATACACATTGGAATGTATCCTGATGTAGGGCTGCTGGTAGTGCCAGTAGTGCTTTCTTTATATGAAATACTTTTGTCTACAATCCTTAACCCTTTTCCCACAGGGTAGCAGACTACAATCATGAAGCAGTATGGCAAAAGCTTTTGTTTACGTGACTTGGGCAGAATTAAAGTCTCGCTTGTTTAAACTTCCAGCACCAGATATCCTCATCAGCCAATTTGTTTCATGAGTCCTACCAGCACACCTCCCAGAGGTCAGGCTGTACTCAGGCCACTTTCCAACTAGCCTGGTCAGTTTTCCACTTGGCAGAGATGACTGAAACAACTGGTTTTTAGGCAGTAAGTCTGATATTCGATGAATCAGAGGTCTATATGCAGGAACCCCATGTCTGTGCAGAGTACACGCAAAGGAGGCCTCTGCTCCTCCAGCAATCTCCTCCAGGGACAGCTGGTTTTTACAAATCCCTCTGAAGTATCCCAGTGACAGTCCTGATGGTACATCTGCACTGCAAACTGCTGAAACCTTTTCACCACAGATCCATGTGAAAAGGCTGCAAGGAATATCCCTGTCAGACAATTTCAGCAGCTATGGAGAAATAAAGCCTGGAGGAGAATGTGCTATTTCAAATGCATGCACATAAATTTATTTTCTAATTTGCTAAGGTTTAAGATTATGCAGATATACAGCAGTGGTTTAGCCTGGAGTTAAGGCAGCTATAGAGCGTGTGCAAACACAAAAGGGTGTGTTGTTCTGGCTCCTTGTTTAGAAAAGCTATTAAGGTTTGAGAGTTGGTTTGGTTCTTTTTCCCTGAAATACATGCAGCAGGAAGAATAAAGACTGGCATAATGCTACATAGGGCTGATTTTAAGGGGTCATTTGAGAAACTAATGCTCTCCCCTGACTGCTCTTGCTGAATGCTTGGCCAGACAACTGGCTCTCACCCATCATTGCTGCAAAGCCCTGCCAGTTAAATGGCCATTGGAGCTGAGGAGCCAAAAGATTGCTCTGAACTGCCATGAGCGTGATAGGAAGGAGACGCTTTGAAAATGTGACTAACGGTCTCCAACTGTGTTATCAACATTTGTTTTGTTTATTAACTACAAATGCCCATGCACATTTAAACACTGTGGAGTAACACCTATGTCCTTGCATGTGGAAGTTCTTCTAGCTAACAGATAATCCAGGAACAGACTGGACATTAAACAGCATCATACATAAATGAGTAACCAATTAAATTATCATCCTAAGGACTTACAGTCAGTGGCCCAGGTTTCAGGCTCCGTCATTAATTTCAAATTCTATGGGAGAAGTAACTTCTGCATACTGACTGCAGCAGAGCTGGGAGGTTGTGAACTCCACCCACTGGTGAGCTACATTTTGGCTGTCTAGTCAGCCTCTTCCCAAGAACTACCTACCACAAGCAGCCACTAGCAAATTACTGAGCCTGCATCCGACGCTCCTAACCACACACAAACCAGCTCAGTTTAGGAGAGTCTTGCCAAAATAAACACATCCTCATTCACATTGGAATGGCTGTCTGAAGGCAAAGGCAGTTAAATATTTCTCTGGAAGATATTTTTTTTCTTGCTAGAAGGTAAAAGGTCCTCATTTCTATGTTGGTGTACTTCCAAACACTGTCAATTTCGTGCAGAAATCCTTGTTCTGGGATACACATTGAAAAGCTTGACCTTTGGGTCTCTTTTTTTCCTTACATGGAACCAGGAGGAGTGAAGGCATCTTTGAAGGATCACGACCATGGAAAACCAAGTTCAGCATGCCTGAATTAAAGCAAAACAAAGCCCAATGCACTCCCTACTTTGGACTTTGGTGTATCCTACTTGCCCCTTCCCTATGCTGGGCTTCGCTCCCCCCCAAAAGCTTTGTCCACACCTGAGGAGGCATCAGGGTCAGAGTAAAGATGGCCAAAGCTGTTTCCTTCCTCCAGCTGTCAGCAGAGGCAGGCTGTCATTGCTTATCTGGCTGCTAAATCCTTCACAGCTCCACACGTGATGTCTTACAAACATTTTGGCATGAACTAATGCGCAGATTTGCAAACTACTCATATGAACCTGTGCCTCTGCTTGCAGTATATCTTTTCAGAAGCATGGCCAGGCAACTGGCTGCCCAAAGTCATGAAGTTTGGGGGAGCAGAGCGGGAATCGGTTCCAATCAGGGATGCTGAATATCCTGAGTGACCAGTGGATGTATGGAGGGTGTGAGTGTGTGCAGCATCTGGCATTTCTGTGTTTTCTGTTCTCTGCCTAAGGGTTGGGTGAGCAATGACCAGGGTTTGCAGTTATTTTCGAGGGTTCTGGCTCTAGGTGGAGTGGGTGAGTGCATATCCTGGTGCCTGGTGGTCTCTGGTGAATGGCTAAAGGGACATACAGTTCTGTGGAGGAGGTAGGATGTACTGGAGGCTGGGAGAGAGGGCCTGTGACTGGGACATTGTGGAGGACAGAGATGTGGAGTTAACCTGTGATTATTTTAAGAGAACAGGATAGCTGAAGGAAATTTTTCATCCAAAAGAGGAGAGAGCTGTTCCTCTGATGCAAGGAGTCACACTGATGGCAGGTGAGGAGATTTTCAGGTCTTTCTGTGCTTGATTCTTTGTGAGATGCCAGCATTCCTCTCCCTGTCTGCTCAGGAGGCAGCAAGGGAGCGGCTGGAGACACGCGGCTTCCGCTGGGCTTCAGCTCTGCTCAAGACAAGGAAACCCTCGAGATGAGATAAGGCAGGTCTGATAGGGAGCTTGCGTGTTTTCGAACTTTCCTTTCCCTCCACAAGATAAACAAAAGAAAGGAAAAAGGAAAGTCTTGAGAGAAAAAAAATGTATAGGGTTGAAGAATACCACTAAGAATCACTATTATAATTTCTTTGCCATTAAAAATATTATTTTGCTGCTTTGAAAGAACACCAATTGTTTAATTGACCCCAAAAAGGAAAGGGATTTTCTGTTCTTTTATAAAAACCTGATGTGCTGACATTTTTCATCCTGAACTAGAATTAAAACAGCCGCAGTGAGAAAACTCAGTGTATTTTATTCATCAAAGAACTGAGACTATTTTGAGGGAGGGGTTGAGGGAGGCTGTAGTTTCTTGTTGCATTTTCTTTGTGAGCAGTGCAGCCCTGGACGTGCTTTGTTTTGAATTTTTTTCTCTTTTGAGCCTTTGAACTCTTTTAAGCCAGCTAAAAGATGGCCTCACTGATCTGGTTTGCTGGGCATACAGTCACTGTTGGCACAACTGCGAGGGCAGCAGGGAACAGTGCACGGGGAGGGACAGACAGCTCTGTCAGGCTTTGTCGGAGAATAAAAGAGAACATAAAACTGCAACACTGTATTGTTTTTCATAAGTGAAATGCAGTAATTTCTAGAATTAACTATAATGTGTGGTTAACAATATTCATTGACACTGTACAGAAGCAGAGGTTGGGAGGAGAGGAGGAATCTACTCCCAAAGGAAGAGACCCAGGTTTATTATCTGGGTATATTGATACTCACTGTTTTGGGTTGGCTACTTGTTTTAGTAAATACTCCCACAAGTTCAGCTCTAGGAAATAGAACAGTTTGTTCTTTGAGATAACTGCTCATCATCTCGGGATGCAGAGAGACTTCAGTGTCCCATGACATTTTGGAAACCCTCTTAAATTGGCCTTAAATCTGTATTTGTGATGATAGGAGAGGCTGGCCTGAAACAATGTTTCTTTATGCACAGGGACTTTACTTCTATCCAAAATGATGCAAGCCAGGTAGCTGAAATAATTTGTGCTGGTGACTGTTGATACAGTAAAAGTCCATGGATTAATGTTGCACAGCCACTTTTTGAATAGCTGGGAGAACAGGTTTCTTGCATGCATCAGTTAATTAAGGGACAAGTTATAAAGGCAACTGAGCATGAATTACGGTAAGGCTGAATTCCTGTCATCTGAGTCACCCGTAGAAGGAGGAATTCAAGGAGTCCTTGTACAAACATACCCTCAGCCAGAGTCTGGAGGGCTGCCTGACATGCAGCAAGGCAGCTGGGACTGGCCAAGAGGTAAGGACACCCCAGTCCCATCTCTTTACACAGATGTGGCCTCAGAGACTCTGCCTAAGCTGGAGCACCCAGGGGTGCTTTAGGAGTCCCTCAGTGGAAATGATTTATCAATAGGAAACATCAAGATCAAGGACACGAGGGATTGCAAGCTAGTGGTGATCAGCTGGATATTCTGTGTTAAAACATGTTTGTAAAAAGATTTAGAGACACAAACCTACAAAAAAATCACCGTGATCATATTCTTGCCCTGAGAATCAAAAGAAAGTACAAAGCGTTGTCTATGTATGTATCTGAGTTCTGATATAAATTTAGTTCTTTTGCTTCCATTTTTGAATAAAAATTGTTGTAAAAGAAAAATTACTGACCAATGTTTGCAGAGAATACAATTCCTAAATTAATAGCTGCCTATTTGTCTTACATGTCTCCCTCTGAAATCTGAGGGCTGTAAATAACTACAGAAGTAGATCTATCCTGACAAGAATGTTTACAAAAAGTGTAACAGCACAAATCTACAGTAGAAATCTGATTCTCAGTGTAAAGGCTCAGGTAGAAGGATATTGAAAAGGTATGTGACCTGTTGATCAATCAATATGTTAATTCTCAGATTTTTAACGCCATCAAAATTTTTTCATTAATTGCTGACTTGTAGAAATAATCAGTTAATTATTTCATATGAATGAATTCATAGAGGAAATATGCATAATCATACATTAATTTTTTTTGAAATTTTAATTCTGATGAGTCTACTTTTTTATGGAAGACAATCAAAATGAAATTAGTCTAAGGCAAAATAAAAAAAAAAAGAGAGCGCAACAAATAGCAATCAAAATCTGAAACATTTCAAGCATTTCAAAGGTATTTTACTCCTCTAAAGGAGCTGGAAGGAAGAGAGGAAGACCCATGCAATATTCCCACTGCATTTTGGACATTTATTGGTATTTTAAAACTAATCAGAAATGACAAAGAAGAGGAATTTGAAAATGTAATCTAAGAAGATTAATATGCCATCAATAATGAGCTGTAACAGTACACAGGACATGATATACACACGTATGGAAGAACTAGCATTTGCTGTTTAGTGAATGCTATAGGGAATATGTGCGTGTATATGTGTGTGAGTATTTGTATTTGTGTTTGGACACATATACATATGTATGCACAAGTATTTGTAAAAAAGAGAATATGCACAAGTTGTGGTGGGAAAAATTTTTAAAAGGCAGAACCCCCAAGTGCAAATAAGGCAGAAGAAGACTGTTTTGAGAAAAGATAACTTCTGTTTATATTTCACTTGTTACAGTCAAACCAATCCACCTAGAACTAAAGGAAAGCAGTTGCTGGAGGAAAGCTGTTATCTCAAGTAGAAAATATGAGACAAACAACCCCTTCTTAGTCATACAGGTTAACAAAACACATTGCTGTCCTGTTCCTGTAAAATTTCTCCTTTGCCAGGTACAGGGAAACCCAGGGCCACATTCAGAGGTCTGGAGGTATTGGGGATGGCAGGTGTCTGTGTCCTGGCTCCCAATATCCACAGCAGTGCCCATCTGCGGCTCTGGCTGCACAGATGTGCTGCTCTGCACAGACCAGCCGTGCTCAGCCAACCAGCGGGACCTCTTTCAGTTTTGAGTTCAAGTCCTGTTGGCTGCACACTAAACTGGAGCAGCTAAAAGGCTGAATCTGTCTTTCATCTGGCTTTTAAGCTCAGCCTTGAATGCATCTGCGTCTGGCTTTGCAGCAAGTTGCATCCAGAGCTCATAGCACGTCCATAGCCAGGGCTGTATCCAACCTAGCTCGTGCTGACCTTCTTCTGTCAGGGGGTTTTTAAACACAGTTGGACAGACATGGAAGCCAGTTTGATGTCTGCAGTTTTAATAAAGCCAGACACTCACACTGGTGCCTGAGCTGCAGGAGGACAGGCTGTGGTGTCAGACCTCATGTGGCTTTGAAATAGTTTCTTGTGGCATGTGCGATATCACTGCAGAAACCGACTCCCGCGGGCTTCTAAACACCAGTACTGCGTGTGATTTCTGTAGGTAATGCATCCTTCCTGTGGTCCCTGAGCCTCTGTGCTACTGCGGTTGCATATTAATCTGAAATTTAAACATAGCTGATGCACAGAGATACTCCTAACCATTAGGTTGTTCCTTATGCTTTTTTCTGTCTTTGGATGTCTGTACATTAGGATGTGCTGTCTCTTCTGTTTTGATCCTAATATGTTAACCAGGTGGATGTGGTGTCAGGCATATGGTAGGGTTTACCTTTGGCATCTGCTGGCAGAACTCACTTCCCAAGGAAGTGTCAGAGGGGGAGTCGCAATGGACATATTGTTTCCTTTGGACACCGTGGCCTCTCCCCACCAGGAGTAATTTTTCTGCTACATCCTTGGCAGAAGGAAAAGCTAAACCTCAGTAGAGTTGCAGTATTTTCACTTAAGATTTACTTTTAAAAGTAGCAAAAAATGTAACTAGAAGATGATTTAGAAGGGCTGAGTGTTTGGATTTTTAAAATTTTTTTCATAGTGCTCTGATCATACTGTGAGTGAGGTCAATGTAAAGTAAGGCATGAAATGCAGCATCCCACATAGCGAGTAGAAAGTGTGCCACTTTCTTTGCAGCCAACAGACAATAAAACTTGTCATGTAGTAAGACCTACTCCATTTTATTATGAGAAACAGGCCAGCAGCTATGTTAAAAATGACTGTGCCTTCAGGAAAAGCTCAAATACCACTTCTCTCCTCAGTGAACATGGAAATTTTCCTCTCCAAAGAGCCACCCCGAGTAAGGTGTATTCAAAGCCCAGGCTGTCCTCACTTAGATGCCAAGGACTGAGGAAAAGGGAGCTCCCTCACCCCACATACCCACGGGCAGCTGCTGTTATCTCCCCATCTCCTGTTTCCAAGCCACAGTGCAGCATTCCTCCCTGCCTTCCTGCCTGTGCAGGCAGTGCAGGTGAGGCAGCAGACACCTCCCTGCTCCTTGGATAAGCTCTTTCTTTGAGCTGTGGAGGCAGTGGAAGAGAGCTGGGGCATTGCTCCTTAGCTGGTCCACAGCCACTGTGTACACAGCACCAGCAAAACAACACGTGGTTGGGTTTTTCTTTAGAAAAAGGCCATACAATGAATAAATGAAATAATTAATGAATAAGTTCAGTATGGTTGCCCTGGAGGCTACTTTGCTGGTGATGCCCCACTACTGAATGCTTTTCCACTTTAAGGAGGTGAGGGATGCAAACCAGTCTGGGAGAAGTCTAGCATGTGTTAGCTTACACTTCCTTCAGCTTTAGAACTTTCCTTTTGCAGTTTCTTAACATTGTGCTTAGGTAAATTGTGTGTTCATAGAACTAGAGACAGCTTTGGTGTTACAGGATGACCCTGACAACAAGCAAGATTTCTCATTTCTCCATTTCTCAACATTTTTTGCTGCTAAAAACAACAAAGCATAATTACTAGAAATGAGAATTGGTGAGACAGTCAGAAAGCAGTATAGAGGAATGGGTTGGTTACTGGTCGGACCATGAGGGTGAAAGATCTTTTTCTGTACCTTAAATCCCTCTGTGCAAGAGGAAATATTGAACAGCAAAGTCATCTTCTTTTCATATCGTAGTCTTTTTACTTTGTGTTTCATTAAAAGGTGGTCATAAACAGGAATGATTTGGGGAAATTGAACTGGCCTAAGATCTTCCCTGCTTGCCCAGTTCAACGGGTTTGTTTCTCCAGAAAGCAGGATCTGGCATCTCCTGACCTGTCAGGAAGGTTTCCAGGCAGCTGAAGTTTTTCTATTCCAACCTCAAAATCTGGCTAATGATGTCCAGTCTGGAAGTGTTAAATATTTGATCACTTGTTATTTTCCTGAGTTCTCATCTCAACTGATGGACATCATAGACTTGTTTTGAGGACGGATCGAGTTTATTGACTGATGGAAGCTGTTGGACCTTGGCCATGTTATCCAGGGAGTTAAAAGAGGCATAGCCAAGAAAACAGGTGTTGCAATGCAGAACTGTGCTCTGTCCTTGGCTCTGTCACAGAAATTTTGGACAAGCTGCTAAAATCAGGCTTTTCCAAAATCAGGCTTTTCCAAAGTGGCTACTGGTAATGTTTCACTCTGCCAGACTGCCTGCTTGAGAGCTGGCTGCTTCCTTCATGAAAATATTGTGGACATCTCTGATTGCATCTCAGCTGTCAGCTGTGAAATGAGAAATTCACAGCAATTCTCTTCGAGGCAATGCAAAAAATGAATTAATTTGGGGTTGTGTTGTACTTGGATAATGGGATAATGCTTCTTCAGGATAGCCTGGGAACAAATTGATAATTCTGCCTTCAGAACAGGGTCTCAGTAGTGTGTAGTAGGCAAGGGAAGAGGGACTTAAAACTGAGGATAGACCAGATGTTTATGTACCTCACCCTCCCAGTCCCAGCTGGGCAGCAATTCTGGTAAAATTGTATGTTCTTGTGTGACTAAAGAATCGACCATAGTGTAAAGGCAATATCTTATTTCTATCCTTTAATCCTATCTATTATTTGTAAATATTTGGCTTTGCAGTTTCTAACATTCTTTTAGCCGTCTCTTTTTTAATGGCAACTAGTATTAAAACTCTCCAAGTTCATCTATACAAAATTAATATCTCATTGCATTGAGGAAATAGGCATGCTATCAGTACATCATTTCATTGAGGAAATAACCATGCTATCACATGGAAATAAAATGAAAAAGGTAGGAAAATATATCCTCTCTTCCTGGTAGGTGTTACTTTATCTCCAGCTCTTCTGCAAATGCATTAAATTTCCTTTCGCTTTGGTATTCCACCTGCCTGCTCCCACTCCCAAGAGATTCATGCAGCCAGTATGGAGCAGGGCAGAGGAGGAGGAAGGAAAATGGGGCGATGCAGTTTAAAGGCATTTTATAGCTGTAACTCATTAACGAAGAACCCGGTCTCCAGTGAGTGGAACAACTTTAATGTTCATTTTGCCCTTGACATTTTTCTTATGCTGGCACAGGCTTAAGGTGATGCCTACTTTGAATTTCATTGTAAGCCCACTTCTGATTATTTTTTTTCCTTTTTTTGAAGCAGGATGTCTAGTTATCCAGTAAGTGGCAGCAAATGGCTTAAAGATTCATGAACAGTAAATTGTTATCCAGTGAATCTTTGACCAGTGAATGAACAAAAGTCATGGATTTCTGTACATGACTACAGAGGGTGAAAGAGAAAGGAGAGCTGTGCAATCTCCATGCTTGCTAACCCTCAAAAATATCTTGCCTTTAAATTCTGTATTGGTAGAACCACCTCTGTTCACAAGATGCATTAGCAAAAAACTATGCTAAATTCAGTTTGGAAGAGTTCAAGCTGCCTAAGCAAAAATAAGTTTTTTGGTGATGTCTTATCCACATGTCTTCTGTGGGTGGTGAGGAAGTATAAAACTGAAGAAAAAAAAAGAAGAAAACAAAAAAGAAGGGAAAACAAAGGCAAATGGTATGCAAAAACCACTTTATCTCAGGGTTTTTTTTAATATTGAGGAAGGTAAGTAAATAGGAATAAAAAAGACAGTCATAGAGAGATGCATTTCAATGTCAGCCTGCTTCTTTTCACTTTCTTTTGCAAAAAAGAAAACAAAAACCCCCAAATGGGATTACAAATGAATATATTTATGAAATAAAAGGAAATGGAAACAAATATTTAACCACAAACTGTGGCTAAATGTCATCTAATTTTCTAAAAAGGAAATATGAGAAAGGAGTATCTAAGAAAGCTTTTGCAACTGGTAACAGTTTTATGAAAAAACCCCAAAAATACCATGTCAAAACAGTAATTAGAAACAGTGTCCTAAGAATTTGCTTCTACTACTAGTACAGGCTGTTTTTCGAAGTGGAAGATATCCTAGATTAATCTCCAGGGCAGTGGGCTGGACAGCACTGCAGGGCATTAACAAGCCATTCTAAGGTGTGCCAGAGACAACTGGCAAATTCCATGGGTAATTCTGGGTATTATCAGGTGGGGTAAGAGTTACTGAGTAATAAATGCTGTGCTGGAAAAAGCTCTTAGAGCGAAACACCGAGTGCCATTTGCCAGTAGTAGGGAAGGAGCCTCCACGGTTTTCATCCTCTAACCAGGCAGATACAACTGTTTATCTGCCTGACACATATAAGTGGTTCCTGAGCCTGTTTGTGATCTAAAGTGAGGCAGTGAGGCTGACAGGGCGTTGTGTCACCATCGTGCAGAAGATAATCAATCCAGCATTGTCTTTCCATTCATTGGCATGCACATGGCTGAGACAGACATCTGGATGACAGGGATGACTGTGAACTACAAGTGACCCAAAGCAACTAAAAGGGGAGTCATGCAATGAAGCTGATTCTATATGAAATGTCTTTCAAAGACATCTACTGAGATTACCCTTGAAATAGATGGCAGATAATGGACCCTGCTGAATCCATCAGGATCACTTGAAGCTGCTATGATTGGGCAAGGGATTGGAGCTATCTCCAGCAGGGTGAGCTTTACTGTAATCAACCATAATTTAGTTCTCTGTGTGTCTAGATGGTACAGTGTCTGCAGTTTTGAGTGTTGTTGAAGTGCACCTTGAAAAGAGGTCTGGTGCAGACTAGTTCTCCCTTCCCAGCTATGACAGCACAGTTTAGGATGACTGTATAATTCTAGGGCTTGGATTTCTGCTCTACTGACAGGTGCAATTCGAGAGGTTAGTTTAAAGCTCTAGAAGAGTAATGACACCTAAGGTTTTGTTTTTTCCCATGGCAAAGTCCCAGACTGCAAATCCATGTGTGCTGGTGATATGTGAGAGGTAGCAATGAAACATGCATCTGGAAGGGACTACGTTTGTCACTCAATCTAACCCCTTCTATCATGGACAACCCTACCACATGTTCACTCAGAAAGGTGTTTCTCAAAAGGAGGACTCAATGCCTTCTTTGCCTTATCGCAATGCAACAGTACAGCACTCTCCTGCGTCAAGGATCCCACTCAGCCCAAAGCAGAGGCTTCCTCTGAGCTTTCTGTTCTCTGAATCTCATTTCTAAACCTGTCTCTTTGCATGATGGAGGTCTCTCTCCCATTTGGGTGTCCTGCTTCCTACTGGGCAATAACTGCAGGTAGAATGAGAGGTGAGGATTAGCACCATGTGCTGGGGACGACAGCCTGCAGTGCACTGGTGCCATGAGGATGGAAGAGGAGAGGCAAGAGACCACAGTGGAAGAATAAATCAGGAAACAATGAAAAGTAATAGAAGTGAGATAAAGAGATAAAAAAGAAGATAAAGACATAAAACCTCACAGGCTGTACAGGTGAAAAGAGTCATATTTGAGATTCTGGAAGATGGCTAGGCAAAACCTTGCAGTTTGGTATTCACATTCCCCTTTGTCTCCCAAGTACAACTCAGCAGATGCATCCTGTGATCATGGTTTTCTTTTCCATGGTCATTTCACATTTTCACAGAGAAAAAAGATATCAGAGTATGTGATGGTAACTATAGATAATACTAACAAATGTCTCATGGTTGTTCTGTAGTTGACATCTGTGGATGGATTTTGCTCCATCGCTCCCAGCTTCACTGATTTGCTCCCAGGTCGCAGTTTTCTGTTTTAAAGTTTTACAAGCTTTTTGCAATTGACTTTCCCCTGTCCCCACCCTCAGCTTCTGCAATCATTGAAGCACATACTGAAGTGCACAAAAGAAGAAAATGTGGATTTTTGCTATGGAAAGAAGTTTCTCATTTTTCAGAAAACATGTCTGAAGTGTTGTCATAGTCTTTACTGGTGGACTGCACTAGATAGAGCACTGTTTTCAGTGAGATGAAGTCAGAAAGGGGCTGTTGCTATAAGATGGACTCTGAGGCTTCTTCTCAAGCTGTATGGCTTGGTTTAAATATTCTGGTTCTTTCATACCAGCCAGGGCACGCTGTGCTGTGCTCCCTGCATCAGGCAGGCTGGTACATAATTAACAACATAGGATGATGTATGAGGAAAAAAGACAGCCAGTAAACAAGACGATCTATGAATAGCAGTGAAAACAACTGTACAATTAACAGCCTTTTAATTACTTTTATTAAATCCTGGTTGCCAGTGTACTTTAGTGCCACTCCTACAAATCTGAGAGGTGAACCTTAGGGTGGCTAAAAGCTTGCCCCGAGTTCTGTACCAGGATAAGATGGCACTTGGTCACACGGCCACTAGCCTGTGGCTGAGGGTAGTCACGGCTTTGTGGCCTCCAGCAGTGACATGCTCACTGGGGAGATGGCAAGCTGCTGAGCAACATACACAAAGCAGCACAGTAATCCTTGCTGTGATTTCCTGGAAGATAAGCAGGGTAAGTACTAAGAAACTAGACTATTTCACATCCCTTGAGGTGTTCAAGGCCAGGCTGGATGGGGCTCTGAGCAACCTGGTCTAGTGAAAGGTGTCCTTGCCCATGGCAGGAGGCTTGGACTAGATGATCTTCAAGGTATCTTCCAACCCAGGCATTCTGTTTCCATGATTGTTTCCAAAATGTCCCCCTTGCCAGCTTGCTGAACAGGAAAATTCACAGTGCTTCCCACAGTGGCAGGCACTTTAGCTCAAGCCTTAGCCTGCTTCCCTGGAGAAACTGTGATCTCCCAGTGACTGTTGAACCTGTCCAACTGCATTTCAAAGAAGGACTTGAAAAGACACTGCTGACCTTAGAGGTTTTCCGTGAAGGTCAGCTACTGTGTAAATGAGAGGGACACAAAGTCGCCTCTTTCCTCAAGAGGACAGCCATCACCAGCAGCTCTCCCACAGTAGCAGAGATGCCGGGGCTGTGTCTGGGTCCAGGGAGACAAGCAGGTGTTGGGGGGAGTTGTGAGGGAGGGTGTTGGTATCATTGGAGTCTGCTGAGGACGAGAATTTGAGCTTTCAGGATGCAAATCCACAGGAAAAGCAAGATTCATTAGTTTGCTGCTTACAAGAAACTTCCTGAATTTGTTCTTACAGAGTTTTCTCATCTGCAACAGAGGTTGAGTTTTTGGCAGGAAAAAGTAGTGAAGACACACAGCTAAGAGGCTTGGGACTGGAGGTCAGTAAACTGCTCCTAGCCATGGCCAAGGCTTTCCATACAGCCCTGAACAAGCCACTTCATTTTTCTGTGCCTCAGTTACTTCATTTAAAAAACTGGAATAAAGGTTACATTTATCACCAATTACCTTTGGTAGCTCCAAATAACATTTCTTAACCAGTGCCAGACATATAGTATCTGACAAGCTTTTGACTACATCTTTTCATAAACTTGGTATCAGATTCTGACTTTAAGAAAATAATTCATCTTTCTGTACAAGTATTTAAAACAATGACATATAGTACTGCTGTGATTGAGATAATGGTATTTAAGAAGGCAGTGATAAACAAAAAGAGTTGCCTGACAGAGGAAGATTAGTCCAGACCATACTATCAAAGCCAAGTGTTCTTTTTTCTTCAGAGGAGGACCCATTCCCTACTGAGATGCTGATGATAAGGTCCTCAGCTGAGGAAGGGGGGACAGCAGCCCCTAATTCCTGAAGCCACCCCACTGAGTGTGCCCTCAGGGAAGAACAGATTTACCAAACAGCTGCTTAGAGCTCATTCAGCCTTTCAGGGGCATCACATTCAACTCACGTGTCTTGGGACAAGCTCAGGAGATGAGTTCTCACAACCACTGTGCTCTTCCCTTTTCAGCTCTGTACGGTACCGTTCCTCACAGAAAGTGTGGGTGTTTTGCAGTGGCTGTGTGGGATAGGGTGTGCACGGTGCCTTCAGCAAAGGGTTGCTCTGTGCCTCACCCCTGTCCCCAGCAGTGAGCGTTGCCATTCAGCCTTACTCTCGATGGTATTTTTGACTTCATATTCAGGACACCCCGAGTGACTGTCAGATTTCAACTCCTCCTTTGTGGATAACACCCGAGGCAATGACTTTACTATCATACAACGCGGCTTAGAGGGAAAAACTGTTTTACATTTTCCTCCCAGCTTCTCTACCAGCCTCACTCACCAAGTTCCAGCATTTGGGGGAGCACATGTCAGAGCACTTCTATATTCTGGCAGCTCCTTTTCCTTCCAGGGCTTTGCAACTTACCTTGCAAAACCAGGCCCCTCCAATACAGAGTACAAAAATGACCAACACTGTGTGAGGGTCAGTGAGGAGAAATGTGCTTCTAAATAAAACCTCTGTGTGTCTGGATGGCCTCAGATTCAGCCAGTGACCTTTTCTTTCCCGGTGAAGTCCTGTATCCAGAAGGAACTGACAGTGAGTTAAATCTTGGTTAGCCAGGAGTTTTGTGATTCTTTAAAAACTTTGTAATTAACCATGTTTAATTATTTAAGGAGTGTTTGAATGTGTTAGTTTAGCTCGTTTTGATTTAGATCTGTGTTTGCTAAGTGTCAGTAGAAAACTCTGAGAAATCACCTCACTGCACCTGCAGAAAGTAACTCCATGGACACCTACCCCTTAGAGAACTTAATCAATAGCTGAAGAACAAAATTCAGTAAGAATTGTTTGATAGTTATCATATAACTAGAGATAAATTAGATATTATAGAACAAGAAAGATACCGTCAGGAAGTTAAGGAGTTAAAGGCTTGTACACCCCAGAAAATTTGATTAATACATTGCAGGTACAGTAAGAGAACCGCTCCATGAGCTTGTGCACCTCAGAAAACTTAATCAATAGTAATTGTCTAACCAGGACAGCAAATTTAATAAAGCACTGTTTAGCTGGATAAAACTTGACTTATCCTTTAAACAAAGATAGATGAGTTGTCCTGGTAGTAATTAAAAAAACCCAAAACACCTGTACCATGATGCAATAAATTGGGTGTGTCTATAAAATCTGGGAGTGTCTATAAAAAAATCTTGGATGTTATAGGGCAGGTAAATGTCTGAAAATTGTTGTTTCTTTGAACATGTCTATGGTGAATAAATTCTTGACATGCTCCCAATTTTGACTCAAAATTGTTATTAGGAATGTTCATCTAACAGCTTTTTGCTGTTAGATTTAAAGCTCTTTGTTTCAGAACCTCTGCACCTGTAGGAAAGATCACAACAAGAGCCAGGGAGGTCCATAGCTGCAAGGTGGCCAGTTCTCAGAAATCCCTTGGGAAGGCTGTTGGGGGCAGATGCCTTCGCATCCCAGCAGAACCATCCTCTTTATTCACCTTCCAAACTCTTCAGCCAGTGTGAGCAGCACCTTGTGCCTAGCAGGTATGCTCTGTAAAGTATCCCCTGAGCTTTCAGGTTTGGCAGCATTTCTAGAAGGGTTCTGCTTACCTTTCCCCAGTAAATCTTAGGCTCCCTGACTCCAGCACAGAGCCCTTAAGGGCATGTGCTTCCCCTGAGCCAGCCTTCAGCCTCCTCTAACCAGCAGCTGTGCAGGGATCTGACACTCCAGACTTAGAAAGCTGCAAGAACAAACTGAGGAGCTTCTTGGCTTTGGAAGAAAGAAATCCTCATGAGTATTTTTGCTAACCTAAGGAAAAGTGGATGTATATCCTTTGTCTGCCTCAAACCCTGTGCCAGGCTCTCTTCACCTACTCCCTTCTACCATGAAGCAGAGATTCAGGTGGACTGGAGAGCTCCATTTTGTGCAGAGAGAGACCAAAGACAGCCCTTACCCCATGTCTCCTGGGTAACCTTAGGACATGCAAACATGGATTGGATTTTGTGGTTGTGCTCACAGGATAAGGACTGAACTACTTTGCTAAGCTTCTCAATGCTCAAGGAGCACTAAGCCCAATATAACTTGCATGGTGAAATGTTATTTATGCAGAGGATTAACAGATTGCTCAGATAAATGTGTTTGTTTTGATTGCTTATCTGCCCCGGGGAGGGCAGAGGAGAAACCCACGTGATTTTACATCTAACTGCAACAGCCTTTTCAAAGAAAACTTCAGTAGCATGCCTGGAGTTAGACTGCAAATCTCCAGTTTCTGTTGAATCCACTTACAGTGCATGACATTCTTCTACTAAGCTTTTATTTCTTCTTTGCCTGTAATTTGATTTTATTTTCTACTTTTCAGTAACACTACACTGAGGGTTACCTACCTGTGTGTTCTGGGCTGATAATTTTTGTCACTCTTTTGATGATGGGAGAGGACATAATTCATCGCTGGAATCAGTTCAGGCTTTGCAGCATTATACACACCACTGAGTATTACTGCTCTTGTTTCTGGAAGCAGAGTCAGGCTGCATCTGCCAAAAGCATCTGGCCTTCTGAAACTGGCGTAGGTAGCCCCCAGCTCTCTGCAAGTGCTTAATTTGCCTGTGTTTGGAGGTCAGTCTGCTTAATGTGAGCCTGATTTATCTAGCTTCTGACTCCCCCTTGGATCTTCTCTGTGATACTGCAGTTTCTAAGGGTTTATCCCAAGTTATCACGTGCCAAACAAAGCATCTGGTCTGCAGCACAGTGAAATATCCCCTGGCTGGGTCTCCATTTCTTGCCTTCTGACACATTTGCTGCTTTGCCAGGGCATGATCCTCCTCAGCTTCACATCTCTGAGAAGAAATGAGAGCTTCTCATGACAGTAACAGTGCTCATCCTTGATAAACAGGCAGCTCTTGGAAGCACTGGGGATCTCCAGATCCCTGTGATGTCAGAGGATGGAGGGCAATGGGGAGACTGACGAAGCATGTGGTTGAAGGCAGCCTGTCACGTAACACGTGAGAGAGCTGGAAGCCCTGCTCAGGAGCCCCAGGTCTGTGCTCACCGGCCATGTGTGATGGCCAAGGGCTGAGGGGTTTCTGGGTTATCACTTTTCTCTGTACAGCATGCTTAATTGCAACCGTCAAGAGTGTGGGCCAACTTAACGACTGTGGCCGACAACTTATGTTTCATTTTGTTTAAAAATGGAGCATAATGGATTTCAATGTACTGAGCATTGGCACTAGCTGTTTGTTATAACCATGGAGTGGTAAATCTAAAACTCAGCTCTGACTGTGACCAGGTATCACTACCTCTGTCACTTGCATCTCTCACCTGGCTGTCCCCTTCCCTTTCTCCTGCAGCTCAGTGTGGGTGCTGAAGCCCACGGGAGATGTGCAGTGGGCACTCCAGCAGCTCCAAGGGGTATGGTTCAGCTCTGCCAGCTTCACGCCCCTGGCTGAAACCACTTCTGTAGGGCTGTGTGTGGGAAACGGGACTGACCTTGGCAGCAACGCTGCTGCCTTTGAGTGCAGGAGGTGCTCAGAGCCCTGAGGATCTTCAGCAGCCCACAAGTACCAAGATCCTCTCTGACAGCACATGAGGCTTGGCAGCCAGTCATGACAGGGTGTGTAGGAAGGGGATTTATAAAATGGACTTGAGGCAGATGGCTTTGAGCCTCTGGGCTGTGGCATCTCAAATGGTGGAGAAAAGGAGCAGAAAGTGTCATGTTCAGGCCTCCTTAGGGATATGAATATCTGAGTTCTGCAGGTGAGCTGCTTTGGGTGTTGAGCTGTTCTTTGTTCCCAGGAATGCTGCATAGGTCCCTGGGAGAAACCCTCCCACCGATGAATTTCACAGGGTTTTAAATTCATGGGTCAGACGACAATCAGGAAGACCAGATGCTTGTTTGTGCTCCCCCACTCCCCCCTCCCTTAGTAGCTGAAATGAACCAGTGTGGGAGGCTGTATCTGCTACCCAAGCTACTTTTTTTTCCTTCTTTTTAAGGTTTGTTCAAATGAAGAAATGAAGGAGCCAGTTGATATTTCATTTGCAGGTCTCCCCTCCCAGGCAAATGGAGCAAAGTACAAGAGCTTATTCTCCTCCCCAGCTTGCTCTCCTTCCAGCTGAGTTCCCCAGGCTCCCTGGGGCTTGTGCTCTGCATGGAGCAGACAGCAAGGAGCAGCAATCTGTCAGCTGAGCTCTGGTGCTGCACTGCGCACGACCTCACCAGCACAGACTGCGTCTCACACACACTGGCCTACTCGGGACACACCCTCTTACAGTTTATGCTAATTCTCAGTATCTATGCCATCTTCAGACCTGGACACAAGGAACTGAGGTGCACACTGTGTTCAAGAGGGTTCAGCTAAATTTTAGATGAAAAATAGTAAGGGACAGGTAGCTTCACTGATACCACAAAATAGCGGTATACAACAGGCTTGCTGTGTCCATCTGTGCAGGTATAAATCTATTGACTGGAGCATGGTGATGGTGTTTCCAATTTCCAGTGAGATCCAGCTGTGCGACTTCAAGGCCGTGCTGTAGATGTGCATAAAAGACCATCTGGATATAAAGGGGGAATCCAGCTGTATGGAGTGGAAAGCAGTATCAGCAGATGCAAAAGCTAGAGGCAATGCTCTCCTGGGTGTTGTTGGCTGTTGAATTTACTGGGTCACAGCTTTGGGATCCAAATCTTCTAATATTATAATTTTTACTGGTTCTTGAGCATATCTGACAAATCCACAACAGCAATTTATCAACTACTCTGCTGCTGATAAACCTCAGGGTATAAATAAATAAATCAAGGTATAAACCTCAATGCAGTTTGATTCCCTAGGTCTTATCTTCTATAGGAATTTCTGGTTTAGGTGTAATATAACTTATCAGAGTAAGTGTATTAGGCAACAG
This sequence comes from Eulacestoma nigropectus, assembly GCA_013397775.1. Taxonomy (NCBI): domain Eukaryota; kingdom Metazoa; phylum Chordata; class Aves; order Passeriformes; genus Eulacestoma; species Eulacestoma nigropectus. Next base: position 221,073 of record VZTE01004978.1, on the reverse strand, counting down.
CCCTAGCATAGTTACTGCAGCTAATAACAGCAAAAAAGGCACAAGCATATGCCGATCTTGTTTTAAAAGTTGCAATAACACATCAGATATTAATTTTTCAATATGCAAACCGCATCTATAAAATGAGTGCCCACCCACCTTTCTGAGAGGAGGTCAGGCTTTGGCTTGCAAACCATTTGGGGCATGAATTGTACCTTATCTCAGACCCCATAAGAGCAGAGCCGTATCAGTGCTGCGGTTAGAAGAGCCTTCAGGCTGACTAGTCACACCACAACTTGGGTTTCTTCCATGTGAGCACTTAATTAGATTGAACTCTGCTAATTTAAGATAACAAGATAAGGTTAGCCCGGTTAAGTGTATGTGGCGATTTTATCTGCTATCAGCGGTAGTCTTTGTCTTTTTCTCTTACGTGTGTTTAACTTGCAATTCCCCACAAGGTGTTATCAGCACTCACCCGAATGAGAGGGAACCAGGAGCTGCAGTTCTGCAGGGAGCAGACAGCCCTGGAGAGTGGGCAAGTCATGGAGCACTTTGCAGGCCTTCAGGGGGTGACAATGGCCTTAGTTTAAAGCTAGGTGGGGGCTCTTTGCCTGTTAATAGTGCTTACACACACCCACTCCCACACCCACACCCACTCACCCACATCCACCCACCCACGCCCACGTATCTAGCTAGACCCAGCTCTGCCCTCTATCAGGCTCTGGGATATGTAAAGACCTTCTGAGCTTATTTGTTCTTGGTTTTTTTAAGCCTTTTTATATAATGTTTCACATTCTTTATGAAGTGAAGACGAAGACAAAATGATTCGGTGATTCAAAGGAAGCTGAGATTTCCATCTAATCAGTTACATCCGAGATAACTGTTAAAAAAGTAAAAAGGAGGTGCTGTAAAATCATAGGCTGGAAACATCAGAGCTGAGTATTTTCTAAAGTACTAGGGATTTCCAAGGTAGGAGCAGTAGTGCATGCTCGTGTCCAAGTGTGTGTAAATCCGTGGCTCTGACTCACACGAGGGCACGGGAGCTCACTGCTAGGACGCAGGCAGCTGCTCTGCTAAGCCACGGAATTGCTGACCCCAGAGTACCTGCTGTTTATGTCTGAGCGATCCTGGAAACAGCCACCAAGATTTCCTCTGGAAGCTGGAGATGTGGAGGTGCTCCCATATGAGCAGCATCTCCTAGTTAGTGACATGCCACTGGGACCGCACATCTGCTCCTCCTTGCTGGTGTGGAGATGATCCAACGCTCAAGAAATCAGGACAAACTCTAAGTGCTCTGATTACTGGTTGTGATCTCATTGCATCTGCCTGGACCTGCAGGGGAGCTACAGTAGGAATAGCAGCATTTCCCTAAGCTCCATTTGCATTTTTTAAGAGCTGACTTCAAACTGCTCCACGGTTTGGAAGGCAGAAGGGAGAATAAGGATGCAGGGCTCAGGTAACACTGTTCCTCTGTCTAGAACAAAGAAGATGGAATGAATCAGCATAGATGAGAGAAAAGCTATTTTTGCTTCATTGTTCTTGTTATATTTATTTTCATTACAATTATTCTCAGTAGTATTATAACAAATTAATAGTGTAATAGTATAATTACTATATAACATTAACATACATAATAATACATTATATTTTTCGATTATGTTATTATATAATATAATAATAATTATTATATACTTATTGCTGTTGTTATATAATTAGTATAATTATTAGCAGTATTATGCTACATGCCTGAAAAAGTTGCCCTCCTGAGAACGGTGATTTCACATCCAAGTATAGTGAGAAATGCTGAAGGCATGCAGGGAAAATGTCCTCCCTAAAGAAACAGTCTCACCCTAGAAATGTCTATAACCTGTGTATAAGGCATCTGTCCTGCAGAGAGAGAATGTTGTTTTCAAAGCTACCCCTGTGCCTTGATTTTAAGTACCGTATTCAGCTGAATACTTGCACATTATTTTATTACCGGTCTGGAATTTGTTCAAGTTAGCCTTTCCAGCTTCTCCTCATCCTGTGATTCATGCAGGTGTCCCAGCTCATTTAGAAACCAGTCCTATCTGAGGTCAACCTATCTACAAAATTAGCTACTTGGCAGATATTGGCACCTCAGCTGTTGTGAATGACCTACTGGAGATCACTGATAACATATGTAAGCTCCAAGATCATTTTGTCATGCTAAAGCTCACTACTTATTCTTCTTTGTTCTGACTTTCTGAGGTTAGAATCTCAGAGGTAAAAATACATGAATACTGTAATAATTAATTTTTCTCATCTCCTTAGTTTCTTGAAGCTCTTATCTTCGTAGTTTTTTCACATGTGGATGACAGAGATATTGACTCACAAGCTGTCCACTTCTCCCCAGCTGGTGTCCATGATCTTCAATTGTGCTTCTCCCTTCCCCTTTAAACATAGGCACTGAACTCTCTTTTACATGTTTTCAAAAGGTTTGGATTTTAACCCTCAGCAGATGCAGTGATCAGTCATTTAGTATCCACATTTTGAGGCTAACTTCAGCAAATGGCAGTAGCATGGGACAGATTATATGTATGATGTGTTGTCACTATTACATTTATCTAACAGTAATCAGATATCTGTAATTCTGTATCCATTAATTCATCGGTAAATGAAGCTGTGCTGCCCGATAACATTCTCTTTTTTGGCTACAGAACAGTTTAAAGGGGGATCACAAGGTCCGTGTTTGGCATTGGGGTATTGTAGCTCAGGAGAAAAAAGTGGATGCTGTAAACTGGTGGTGCTGACTGAAATGAATGCTCCCCCTGCTCCTCTCTTTGTTTGCACTGAATGGCTCCACCACAGAAGCAGCAGCCAGGGAGCATCGAGAAACAGCCACAACCTTTCTGTATGTGCAGCAAAATGCTATGCTGAGAATAAATATTTGTCATACCCTACAGGTCCTACTAAGCTGCAGATATATAAAAAAAAAAAAAGAATCTAGTTTCAGGCAACAAAGAAATTAGTGCTGCAGCTACTCTTTCCCTATATTTGTGTACCACATCCCCATGTAATTTTTGAGACAGTTTCCAGCATGTTCCCCTGAAACATGAGAATGGGGGTCAATAAAATTAAATATTAACGTAGGAGCTGGGTACTAATGTCTGACTATTATCACTACTCTAAAATTGGGTATTTAATAAACATCATGAGACAGGGAAATCTCTTCTAATAGCATCTTGAATCTTTAAAGCACGGCTTTCCCGCTCCATTTCCTGCAGTGAGCTCTCACCACAACCTCTGCAAGTATTTGTCTAAAACATGAACTTCATGCCAGTTCTCTTTAATCTTTTAAATATTTGTTGTAGCACAGTTTTTAGTGCATTAGGTCTTTTTAGGCCCCCCTTGCTGCCCCCTCCCCTCAATGAGAGAGTTCCCAGCACATTTAATTTACTAATACAGATGTAAACAGTGTTCCCAGCCTAGGATGCCCTTGAAATGGGTATGCATTTAGGTTTTGCTCCTGAGCTGGGCCTGTGTTAGCTTCTGTGTAAGTAATAGGTTTGTCTCCATCAGCATGGACAGAGGATGAGCTTGGACTCAATGTCAGCTTGGGACTATTGCAAAATACAGTGTGCCTTTTCCTATCTTCTCCTTCCTCTGAAATATTCCCTCTATGTTCCCTTTCTGACAACTTTCTGCATGTTTCACTACCAAGTTAATCTTGAAGCAGAAGAAGACAGATGTGGTGAGACATGTTTCTGGTGAAGACTTGGCATGACAGGCAGTGAAGGTGCCATTCTTCTGCAAACCTACACGAATACCACAGGGTCAGCACACGGCATGATCAGACGTGTGTGACCCCTACTGTGTGGAAACGTGGAGCTGCTACTCACAATAGGTCAACTCTTGGAGCTACTGTCATGGAGAGTTCTGCAGTAAACGGACACACCTGAGAGCTGGGATGCCATCCAGAGGGACCTGAATGAGCTTGAGGAGTGGCCCCATGTGAAATTCGTAAGAGACAACCAGGCCAAGTACAAGGCTCTGAATCTGGGTCAGGGCAGCCCCTGGTGTCAGTACAGGCTGTGGGATGAACAGATTGAGGGCAGCCCTGCTAAGAAGAATGTGCTGGTACTGGTGGATGAAAAGCTGGATGTGAGCCAACAGTGTGCACTCACAGCCCAGAAAGCCATAACACGTCCTGGGCTGCATCCAAAGAACCCTGGCCAGCAGGTCAAGGGAGGTGATTCTGCCCCTAATCTTCAGTCTTGTGGGACCCCACCTGTACTGCTGTGTCCCGCTGCACAAAATAATTGTTGGAGCAAGTTCAGAGGAGGGTCACAAAAATGACTGGAAGGCTTGAACACCTTTCCTATGAGGAAAGGCTGAAACAGTTGGGGTTGTTCAGCTTGGAGAAAACAAGACTCCAGGGAGACCTCACTGCAGTCTTTCAGTACTTAAAGGAAGCTTATAAGAAAGATGGGGACAGACTTTTTAGCAGGACCTGTTGTGATAGGACGAGGGGTAAGGATTTTAAAGTACAGATAGCAGATTTAGACCAGATATAAGGGAAAATCTAATTTTTTTTTTTTTTTTTTTTAAATGAGGGTGGTGAGGCACTGGAACAGGTTGCCTGGAGAAGTTGTGGATGATCCATCCCTGGAAATATATACGGCCAAACTGGATGGGGCTCTGAGCAACCTGGTCTAGTTGAAGATTTCCCTGAACATTGCAGAAGGGGTTGGACTAGGTGACCTTTAAAGCTCTCTTCCAACCCAAAATGTTCTATGATTCTATGAAATGACAAATGTCATTGCATTAATAAAGTCTGTGACCTTCTCATGAGGTTGCTTGTAGAGAATAGCTTGTTGAAACTATATTTTGATGACTTCTGTCCTGTACAAAACCTTGGACTTCATTGGTAAAAACTGGTACTTTCTATCAAAGCCTAGTTAGTCCTGTAGTGGATGTAATAATATTAATGCAGCTTGCCTGAAAAATGTATGAATTTTCATTTCTTTCTCCTACTGGCTGGCCTTGCTAGCATGGTGAACAATGTGGTATCAGGAGCACAAGCTAATTGTCTTATTCTAAGTGAACCTGTCCACCTTCTTTTATACTTAGATAAGGAAAGATTTGGTAAAGATTTTACTAAACTCTTGGTAAAAAATATCTGCTTAGCTGAAGGATGGCAGTGGAGACTGAAAAGCAAGAGCTCGGTGCTGAATAAAAGCCTTGAGGTGAGGATTAGTGTGTGTGACTTGTGTCAATAAATCCACCCAGTGCTTGGTGTGGGCTCAACCATAAGTAGTCTTCCCTTCAGGTTCCCAAGTCATCTTTGTAGCCTTGGGTTATTAGGGTTATTAGCCCAGTTAGAGTCTTGCTTGGCCAGTCTCTTTACTGCTTCTCTCAAAAACTCCAGCGTCTGTAGTGGGGATCGTGCAGCTCCCTGCATCACCTCCTTTTCTGAGGCCCTCTGGGTGGCTCCAGGGGGAAACACAATGCAGAAACACAGGGCAAGGGAGAAGATGAGGTCCAGTATGCTCATCACTGAGGCAGGAGAGTGCACATGCCTTTGTGTCAGCGTTTGTGCTGACGTTGGCACAGCGCCCTGACTTCCATCGCAGTGACCCCGGAGCAGTGCTGCACACATGCAAAAGCCATGGGAGGAGGCAACGGGAGAACCACTAAAATAAACATGAACAGAGAAGGATTATTGCAGTATAAAAATCTTTGTGGCTGATTTTAGCAGGGGAAGACCACAACAGCAGTCTAGTTACATCCCAGGAAGGAAGTGTGTCACATGCAGAGATCTTTATGCACAGACAAGTGGTTCAGAGTGGGTAATGCATAATATAAATAACTCCTTAAAGTCTAGGCTAGTGAAAGTCCACCTGGCCATCTATCTTAAAAATGCTTAGAAAGTAGTTCTAAAAATACCACATGCAGTTGCTGTGGGATAAACGGAACTTAAAACTTCCATTATGTTCCTGTAAATGAACATTAAATTAGTAAGATGTTCACCAGTCCACTAAAAGAAAGGAAAGAAACTCCCTTCTTTGCTCCTAAGGCTGAATAAGGCAAGACTGGAGACACATTCACCCAGAGAACTGTACATAAACTGGAGTTTGAGTAAGGGAAATGAGATCAGTAGCAGTTGTTAGTTATGAGTCATCCCTTCACAGGTTTTTGGACCATGGGAGAGAGCAGCATGTTCCAAGCAATATGCTTACTGGAGTAAAAAATTCAGTCATCACAGCCTATTTACATCAAACAATATTATTGTGGCTACAGCCTCCAGGGAAGAACTGAGCTGAAACCATAATGCAACTTTTGATAGCAAATAGAAGTAAATAGAAAGACTGAGAGCAAAACTAATTTAATGAATGTCCTTTATTTAAATATTTATAGAATAAATTTCACTCCAGTATGCATTCTACTGAAGGCAACATGTGGCTCTCCCCTATTTAAATTATGAGGTGAGTAATATTTAATTTAAACTAAAAATGCTTATTATTAGATTCTGTAGGGTTGTATTGGTCTAATTTCTAGGTGGCTGGCTTCTTTCTTTTGCATACAGAATGCAGATCTAAGCACCCCAGCTTCCTTTGTGGTGTACCATGGAAGAAGGAGAGGGATGAGGAAAGAAGAAGAAACTGCATACTTATTTGCTGGGGTTTTTTTGTCAGCTGCAATTTATTGTGAACCTGCAGCTTCTTTGTTCCTACACATCACACAGGGAAAACTTCCCTTCATCTAGTCTAAATTTAATCTACTTGAAGCAGTCTTTTGCCTTGTCAACATTAATGTTTTAGTTAAGGAATGTGCTTTCGAAACAAATTGTCCAGAGGTCCCCACTTACTGCATCTGGCATTGCATGCTTGGAGTCTGTAAGCTCGACTCCTTCCAGATTAGATTAAGCCATGAGATCCTCCAGGAGCACATTTGATGTGTGTGAACCACAAGTGCACATTCAGTCCACTGGATCAGACGAGCTGGTCTTAAGTAACCCTCCTAAAAGGCACCTAATGTAGATGTCAGGCTTTCAGCATGAGCTGTTTCACTCTGCTGATCCTTCCTATAATGCTGCATTTCTTGTGGTGAAGAGCCCTTCTCTCAGGTCACTGCAGGTTGCTTGGACTGAAATGTTTTTCTATTTCCCATTTACCCCTGGCCTACAGCTATCTCTCGCCTTCACCAGCATTCAGCTGCCTCTCCGGAAATCGTATGAAAAAAAACTATCTCTGTAAAGTGCAAATCAAATATTAGCAGACAGCTGACACCTAGTGAAAAAAAAGTCACCTGATTATGAAAATAAAAGTGAGAACCAGCACTTAAGTGATTTGTAAGAAAAACATCTTTAAAAGTTCAATATGTGTCTGCTTCACTCCCCCTTAGCTGCATAATCACTCACACTTTGAACTCTCCTGTCAACCTGGCAACACAGCTGCATGTGAGAGAGCAGATTTCTGGCAAATCCTGACTACCTTGCATCAGTAAAGGCAGGCATTTCTTGTATACCCGGTATGATTGTCCACGACCGTGATTAGCACTATTAATCCGCTACATAACCAAATTCCTCCCTAACTCAGAGGATCAGGGGTACGTAGGGGATTTGTGTCTCAAAGTGCTCCCGTTGCCAGTCTGGCAGGTCCTCCCCTCTCTGTCCCAGCTATCATTTTCCACGTGAAGAATCACGGTCAGTGAGATGGAGCGGGAGTGCCTTTGCTGGGAGCCCATCCTGTGGGTGTGTGGGGCATGCTCAGAGCAGAGGGAGTCCCTCGCGCGGGTGCCGCTGTGGAGAACCTGATTTCTCGGGCACTTTGGTTTTAGGCTGAGTTGCTCTCCACTGTCAAGGCAGAGCTGCACCACAACGTGCTCTGAAGCAACACTTTCGGTGTTTGTGACAGGATAAATAGGAAAGAAAATGAAAGCGACTCCTGAAATTAGGAATTTCCTCGCTTAAGCAGAGCTATGGAGGTGGAGCAGGTTGCAATGAACAAAATTTCAGGGCACCTGAGAATTTTCTGAACTGAAACCTCTTTGAACTCACTGCATGTCAACAACACTGGGGGAAGTACAGAATAATTAGAGTGCAGCAATACAAACTTCTGCTTATTTCAAATAATTTTCCACTGTAAAATTTCTCATGAGTACTGACGGATTTGTCCTTTAATTACCATCCACACAAGTGATTTAAAGTCTATCTTACTGCTCTAGTATAGGCTATTTAAATTTGAAATCAAATAGCCTTCTATAGGCAAAAGGCAGAGACCTCATTAAAAACAATGGGTAAAATATGGAGGATTTCTCCAAGTCAAATGGAAAGAGAAAAACAGCCTCTGAAGGCCACAACAGCTCAAAATGGTAGGAACTTACATAATACATTGCACCTAAGTGTATCAGGAGCTAAAACCTGGCCTGACGGAATGAGTTGCAAATGCTGAGGAAAGCATGCTGGCTGCTTGAAAGCATTTTAGAGGCTGGAAGCCAGGAAAAACAAGGAGAGTAATGGAGAGAGTTGTCCTGGGACAGATCTCCTGGAGACAGAAAATTTAGGCAAGCAGAGCTGAGAGGAAAAGCTGTCTTGAAAAGAGTGAGCAGCACAACTGTGCACTGTTCATTTCCAGGTTGTTTTGGGGACATAGGCATGCATGCACTTCCCTGTAAACAAACAGGACTGCACAACCAAGAATAACCTTACTCATATAATCTTCTCCTCTTGCTAGAAATAAACCCACAGTGCCATTGAGAATTGGCCAATTGAAACGAAACAGTCATATAATAGGAGCATGTTTGGACAGCCAGCTCCTGCTGCACCAGCTGTTTTGTTGTACGTCGCCCTTCATGCACAGGAATACAGATGGAGGAGGGTCCCATGTCCCTGGGAAGTGATACATCTGGTGAACCAACCCACCTCTAATCAACATCTTAGCTCTGCAAATGGTGGCTTCTGATAGCATATCCAGGCCCAGGATTGTCTTCAGTGAGCAGGAAGCAGCAAAGCAACAAGGTGCAAGGGGCTGCACTGTGGTTACAGGGTCAGCTGAGCACTCTGCCAGTGCTTCTGAAGCCAAATGTGTATTCCTACAGTGTCACTGATCTAAAGGAAGATCTCAGTTTTAAAGCCTTGGAGCACAGCCAACAGGGAAGCTTTCTGTGACAATGATCCTCCTGTAGCTCCTCACAAATGACACATTTCCCTGGGCAGGCAGGATGCTGGAGGTGTAGTCCTAAATGTTACTCTCAGTAAACCATGGGAGATACACAGAATTTCCTCTTGAAGGTTGAGTTTGTTTGGGTTGCTTTGTTAGGGTGCATGGCATTTAACATATTTTACAATGGCCTTTTACAACAGAAGGGTGAGAACAGAAATCTAGCCAATTTAGGAGTAAGCTTGCTGAATTTGTGCAGGGACTTAGATGATGTAGTTGCTGTAATAACAAAGGACTGGACTCAGCCTGTTTAGAGCACCCCCATGATCCTCCTGCTGCAGTGTCTTTGAGGCTGAGCTTTCTGGCAGTTTATGTGGTCTTGACCTTTAATATAACTTGGAGGTCACTATTTTCAGATGCCACAATACATCTGTTGTGTAATACAACTTCAAGGCACAGACAGGAAACTGGGCTCTCACACAGGCATAACCTTGTTACCTCATGAGAAATAGAATCCACTAAAAGTATGGTAGGGACCTGAGGGGCGTTTCCTGAGCATTGGAGGAGAACCTCACACCGAGGTCATCTTGGAACAGCTGTAAGATGTGCCCCCATCAAAGCTTACCTCAGTCCTGTGCACTGAGAAGCAGAAAACTGTCCAGTGAACAATAAACTGTATCACCTGTAATCCCTGCAGCTCATGCCTCCTCCATGGTTATCAAACGCTGCATGTCTTTCCTTGCTTAAAAGTTCCAACACTGATAACTGAACCCCAAAATGTTGTTTTCCTGACAGATAGCTGCTATGTAGATTTGGGCTGTGTTACAGCTTGGTGTTGACACCAACCACCTAGTTCCCTAGATGGCGAGCTCTGTGTGTGTTTACAAAGGCTTAACACCATTTCATCCCTCTGCATCTGCCACATATACTGAGGTTTGTGCCTGCTTAGCTGTTCCCTCCACTGTCTCCTCCCATTCCCTATCCAGCACGGGAGGCAGGCCTGGCTTGCCCCTTGTTTTTGTACAAGCACCAGCAGAGCTGTGAACGCGCATTCCCAAGTGCACTGTGCACAAGCAAGGGAAACAGCACAAGGGCACTTGGCTGTGGTATGTGGGCCCTACATATTCCTGCTGCTCCAGTCCATGTGTTTGCCCCATGGCTCTGTCCTCCATCCCAAGATGTGATGCTGGATAATTCCCATGAGATCCACGTGGAGCTGTGTGACTCTCCGGCTGGGCACTCCCAGCTGGGGCTGCAAGCACACATCAGAAATACAGTTCAGGACAGGTTGCATTAGGACAACAAGTTAAAGTCTTGAAGACAAACAAAGCAGGACCCTTTGGGGCCCATGATCAGCCATGCCACACCCATTCAAAAGTCCCTGCCTCCCACCAGGGGCTGTCCTTGGCTACTTCCCAGCCTTAGACCCTGCAAAGCTTGATCCTGCATTTCTGCATAGCCAGCTTTTGAAGGCAGGTAACAAGGCTGGTACAGCATCCTTTCAGGTGGGCTGCCAGGGAATTTCCAGGGGCTGTAGCTTGAGCACAGTCTGCCAACCAAGTGGTCAAGGCTTCAAGGGACAAGTTGGGTCAGCCCTTGCAGAACGTTTTCCTGCCTGCTCTGTTGTCCTCACGCCCGTCAAGGTGGCACAGCACCTGCCAGCCTGCTGCCAGCTCCCTGTCACGGCCAGCCCAGCCAGAGTTACTGCCACAGGGCACCCACTTCTTGCTGCATATTCACTCACTCTTTTATGGAGGTATCTGTAATATGCTCACACTGTGGTCTCTTTGGTCAAAGGCTTCTGTGCTTAGAAAATAAAAAAACCCAACAAATTCTTTGAACACCACTGGGAGCATTTATCCAGAACTAGAGATGGTGAGGGGAACTATGCCATACCAAAACTGTACTGCAAATATACTTTATCCTGCTCATACCTGTACCACATTCCTATGAATGCCTGGGATAAGATCTTGTCCCATACGGGGAATCTGGAGCCTCCTGATCTGTACAGACTACAATTTAGGCTGAACCCCTGAGGTGTGTGCCCTCTGTAGCTGACATGTAGGTCAACACAAATGCATTCAGGTTTTGTGGTCACTGCACTGCAACTCCAGACATCTAGTTCCTTGCCAGCATGGGGGATCACCTTTATCCCCACTGCATTTCTGCAAGGACTTGGTGTGCAGTTTCCACCTGTGCATGGCTCCATGTGTATGCTATGAGTCAGTTAGAGCAGTGGAGGAGATGATACCAGAAGGGTCTTGCAGGGCAGCCTTGCGAAGACTTACGAGAAAAGTGTCACGTCAAAGAGCACGGGATTTGCCCAGGAGCTGCAGTTCAGTGCTTCTCCAGCAGCACCCTCAGGTTGACCTCCCAGAGCACTACAGGTATGACTCATGATTGCTCACAACACAAGTCATCAGCAGGGGGATTCCTTAGGCGCACTTTCATTCGCTGTGCCAAGTTATCGCTCTGCAGAACTACCAAGCTCTTGGCACTCAGAAAACATGAAGAAAATTAAAGCTTTTTTCAAACATACTGGCCAAAACCACGCATCTTAAATATTCACGTGGCTCAGGTTGTTTCAGGGGTGACTGTGAAAACCATATGCTGGGTAAAAGCTCTCTTGACAAGCCCCAGCAAAACGTATTCTAGTTTCAGGCTCAGCAAACTGTTACTGACATAATTCAGTCGAAATACAACGTGCTCTAAAGGAATATCACTGCCTGTTCACCTTCAGGGTAACACCCGCCGCCATTTGGCCATGAGTAGGTTATCTTGGGAAAACCCCAGATGTTTCAAAGAAACTAAAAGTCATGCCCACATGATATAATAACTTTCAGTGAGATTGAACCTAGGAAGTTTTACCTGGGTGTTGCCCAAGGTAGTCTGTCTCAAGACCAGATGTCCTTTCCCCCACAGATGTCTCCAAGGCAGTTATGTCCAGACCTTCCTTTCCTTAACTGTATTCATGTAGTTAGAGCTGTAAAAGCCAGCTGGGTCAAATTCCTATGGTCAGAGCTTGCCATAGTGACTTTCAACTTTGTGTTTTACTGAGCCCCTGAGAGTCCAACAGGGAAGAGATCTTATTAACAATCTCTTGTCTGCTGGAAGTGGGATGGACTCTTAGACCAGCAGCACAACAGTCCAAGCCTGCTCACCATCTGGAAGGGGGTCAAATAAAATAGGGGTTGGAGAAGGAGCCAGGACACACACATTTAAACAGGATCTTCCTCTTTGATATAAATGAGCTCTGAGGAAAGAGATCTGTTTGAATACAGTTGGTGGAGGTCCTACTTTCTACAGGGTCCTCTATGGAGACCCACTGACCATTCAGATTGTGTTCACAAGGACAATGATAGTGTTTGCTGCTCCATAAAGACCTCTGGTATGTGCAGTAATACATCTCCTGTTTTTAACATAAATGGAACCCATTTTTAACACCCTGCTTAATGGTATATTTATGGCAAAAGAACTACTGTAGCAGAGGATACAAAAAGCTATATTTAGAGACAGACTTGCCTGTCAGTTGGAGGTCTCTGAGTAATGAAACTGTCACCTCAGACCCTCATCCCTCAGGAAAAGGGGCAGTTGTATCAAGCCTGCAGACAAGAAGTGGTGACAAGACCAGCTCTTTCCAGGCAGGCCTACAGAAAGACTTCTTCCTTCAGCTTCACATCTCCAGCTTAGGAATGAGAGGAGAAGGAGAGAGGAAATTCTGCCCATCCTAACAGAAAGTGGTGACATCATGGCTGTGACACCATTTGCTTCAAAAAGGGATAGAAAGCAAAGCCATAGGGACATCTGAGATTGTGGATCCAACTTCATCACTGTTGGTGATTGTTGTCAAAATTTTACCAGGAAGAGATATGAGCTTTACCCAAAATCCACAGAAATCACAAATTATTATTGGCTGCACTACAGGAAAATCTCATTTTGAGCAGTAGATTGCAACTTGCATGTGCCATGTAATGAGTAAAGACAGGAAGAACCCCCTGTGTGTTGCAGGTAATGCTGAAATTCCAATTAATGAGTGATAGGTAAGGAGACTGAAAATGCACTTTCATTGAAAACAAATGATAATTCTCAGTTACATAGCTAGCAGTATGAGTGACAACAGTGATGTGAGGAACAGATCGAATATAAATGGAACATAACCAACAGCAACATTTGAAGTGGCTTCTAAAAATGGGAACAGGAACTACAGAAGGTCAAGCAAAAAAGCTCAGTACTTTCCTGATGATGTATTACTACCACGTAAAATGGGCTTTAGCCACAAAAAATGTCAAGCGTGTAAATCACAGGCAAGCTTTCTGTTGAACTGTTGGCTGAAACAAAGGTCTCATTTATGCAGAAAGATTTTCTGTCAAAACAAATGCCTGCAGTTTTACCTATCTTTCTGGGCATCTTTAATGGCCACGGATTTCTAAACGTAGGCCAGGAGCCTGTGTATAGCACAAGGAGAATTGCATTCACTAGAAAGGGAGTGAAGCGTCAGTCTGACAAACCTCCTGCCATGCTGCAGGACTAAGAGAGAAGATGCCTTCTCCTCCTTTAACTTTAGAGGTAATCCATTAGGTAACCTAGAGAGTAGTCCAACCCTCATATGATCATCCAGGACGGTAAACGATCCTCACTACTCAGGTCACTCATAGGCTGGAATTCTGCTTATGCTTTGGTAGTGATGAAGAGTATCATCCTGCAGCTTTGAGGCTCATTTAGTCCAACCTGGTGGAAATGCTGCCTCCTCCTGTTCTTAGCCTTCATGCAGCTCAGCTCCAGATATTTCAGTTTTATTTAGAGGCAAACAGGAGGAGCCTCATCAGAGGTTACTTAGCTTTGAGCTGTCATCTGCACCCCGTGCCTTACCACCTATAAAACAATCCAACAAAAGCACTGTAGACTTTGGGGCAAAAAAAGGGCATTATTCCAGGTCCTACGGCGGATCCTTGCTATCTTGGCACAGAGAAGCCCTCTCTCCTCCCTGTTTACACAAAGTCTTATTTCACATGCAGCACTGGCAATTGTGAAAGTGTTGTGCTGGAATTCTGGACAGACAGTTCTGGCAAAGAGATATTTTGAGGCTGTCCTGCCTGTTCCCCATGGGTATATGCAGAGCCCAGTTACAGCTCTGGACAAGCTGTGGAGGAATCTGCTCTGTGGACACTCTTCCCACTCCTCACCTGAGGGCTCTCACCGGCATCTCTCACTTGGGAATCACAGAATCATGTAATGGATAAGGTTGGAAGGGACCACAGTGGGTCATCTGGTCCAGCCTCCCTCAAGCAGTGTCATCCTAGCGAAATATGAAAATTTTAAAACAGGGGAAGGAGATGCACATCAGCCAGCACTGTCTTTATCTGCTGTCCTAAAGGGGTTGAATCTGCCAACCCTTAAACCCCAAGAAGCATGGAAAACACAAGTACTGGATAACTGTATATTTTCAAAACATTACGAGACATGCTCAATAAATGTCAGCTGCACAATGAAAAGGCACAATGCTGTGTATTGGTAGCTAGATGTGGAAATGCAGTGAAATCTAATCTTTGTTACTCCAGAAAGGGGAGCTTTATCGACATAGTCTTTTTGACTTACCACAAGAAATGAAAAATTGAAAGATTGGACTGCCCAGGACACCCTCCAGACACAGTAGAAGTGAAACATATTTGTTGGGCGCAGCATTTAAACTGTTTAATCTATTTTATTCTTGTTTTAAACTGCCGGCAGTGAAATGTGCGACTGGGCTCTGAGAAGCAAAGATCAGGAAAAACCTTGGAACAGTAACGTGATGATAAATGGAGTAGAAATGGATAATAAATCACAACGGATTAACAGCAAGAATAATGCCTGAGACCTAGCGACTATCAAATTATGTGAAGTCATTCGCTGTGAAGCAATTACCTTCCACAGTATTTCCGACCCTCGCAGTAGGTGGCCAGCTCTATTGATTCAAGATACGTTTATAACGTCAGGAGCTAAAAAAAGTGTTTCCATGCCTTGGGAAGGTGATTTCTGTTAATGCATTACTAGCAGATACTGCCACAGAATATGGGACAAAGCAACAAGAACACTGATGAATGCCAGGGCCGGGTTTACTACGACTGTGTCACCTGTACAAAAATGCTGAAGAATATGCTGACCATGCTGATTAATTTATTTCCAGTTGTTACTTGAGCTTTAGTCTCAGACTTGCTATTGTCTTCAGTTTAATTATTTTAAATTGTTTTCCTTCAGGTAGAATTTTAGTGGGGAATCTCTGCACTTCTATATTTATGAAATGCTAACCTGTGCTAAAAAGATGAGTTGCTATAAAACAACTATTTGCCAAAAAATACTAAATAAATAATCAATAAATGCAGAACATGATTTACTACCACCTGTGAAAAATTTACCAAGATATCTGCTTGTGTGAGATTATTAGCTAGCAGCTTAAGAAAAAAAAAAAAGATATTTACTGGTACCCAGGTTAAGTACAGAGAGATGAAGATTGATGTGCTTACCCGGTTTTTGCACTTCTTCTCTTCAGTACAATATCTGCTGTAACAAATGGGAAGAATTTACAGAGAATTTGCAGGAATATGCAAAACGCAGCAAGGCTTGCTTGAAGTCTGGGTCTGCTGTTTTCATGTTTATCACTCTTACGCTACTGGTGGAGATATGGACAAATAATACCCAATAAATGTAGTAGGCCTGGGGAGCTTTGCAGTTTTTGAGGTTATATTAGCCAAAAAAGTAGTTTGCTTGGTGCAACTCATTTTGTTTGGAAAACTTGTAGCAGCTATGCTGAAAAGATAAGTCTTTGATTATCCCTTACTTACATGAAAAGGGACTTGCTACTCAGCAAACTTTTTTAAATATAGAAGCCAAGGGAGGCCTGAATAAAACTGGATGTTCAGGATACCTCCTTGAAGCTGGACCTGTGAGGTAGTACTGGACACATTTTAGCTTGAGTGTCTTAAAAATTAATCATGGTAGCTGCAGTCATCCAGTGCTGGGATTCCTGTCCATCAGCTCAGACTCTCTGGCAGCCAGGGCACTGTGGTATCAAACCAGCCTGGGATCCTGCTTAGGAGGAGTACTTCTAGCGAACAAAGCATGCCTGGACCCTGTACTATGGCTTCAAGCTGTAGGTGTCTGCAGAGAACCCACTTTGCAGGCTTCAGGACTAAGGCTGTGGAGCTTTATGTTGAGGATACTGCATGGCTCGTTGCTCTGCAAGCAAAGAGGCAGATTTCAAAGCTTGAGTGTTCATATCCTTGAGGAAGCAGGCACACTGGTGAGCCCTTAGTGTGCCCTTACACAGGAGCTACATTTCTAAAGGGATATTATTGTGGTTGTACATGGGGTCTCGAAGGCCCAGGTTGAACACAAAACGAAAGTGTGGGATTTTTCTTCTTGTTTTTGCCCAAGAAAAAAAAAATCTAAAAGAAAATGCATTGGACATACATTTCAGTCACTGGACCACAGATCAGCAGCTGGAAAAGTCTGAATTAAAACCCAAATGGGCAAAATGAAAATGTTATTGTTCCCATCTGCTGTAGCACTTTAGATGCCTGAAAGTCACAAAGTCAAAGCCATTAAAATATTGCACAAACTAACAGAAGATAAAACAGGGGCAAATACAGTTAAATCATTGTGCAAAGCCAAAAGCCTCCGCAAACAAAGAGTTCTGAGAGGATTTATTCAGCTTCAGAAAATTAGAAGTGGTGGGGAAGTTCTCATAGCATGTACAGCTCGACTTCAACTATGTCTGTTGTTGCTTGGAAGTCCTGTGGCTGAGCAGGTCAACGTTTAAACTACCTGCCACTTCAAAAACAGTCTTTCTGAAATCTGAGTACAATGTGGCTTAACCAGATATAGGCTATAGCTTACTTTTTCTTTAGCCTTTGCCTCTGATTTCTGCAGGGAACCTGCTGGTCTGGGTTCATACTTTTCTAGGCTTCTCTGTCCACAAGCATCACTTTGAAAAGGAGCACAGTGAAATGGGAAAGGAAGAGAAGATTGAAATGTGCTTGAAAGCATGTAAACCCAGAAACGAACAAAGCTGCCTAAGACAGAGCACAATGGAGCTTTAACTGTGTTGAGACATCACCTACAGTGTGAAATCACATACAGTGAAGTTGCTGAGGGAGCTGGGCAGCAGGCACTGATGAAGGCCATGTCTCTACTACACCCTGCAGTTTGCTGTAGAGTTACTGGAGCTTTTTAGAGCTTGGGCACCAATGGGAAATTATATAATGTCTGTAGATACACTAAGAGAAAGCATTTAAGTCAGTCCTAAAGGTACAGCTGGAAGCCCTCTAGCAGAACTGTCCACATTTCCTCCAGCTCTGGATGTCATAAAAGACACCCACCACCTTTCCACTGCTTGTTCATTCTTAACTGAGACTCCTTTGTGCTCACCAGGTGTGGTCTTCAGTTGTATCATCTTCATAATTGTGCAGGATGTGATTTGCTTCAGGGATTAATTACAGCTGGTGAGGAGGCTGCGGTCTTTTCCCCGAGACCTTTGCTTTAAATATTGCAAAAGTTTGCTTTTAGAGCACATGAACACGGAAGGGAAAGAACTTAATTTTACACTGCAGAGAAGGCTAGAGAGCCAGGCTCTGCATTCTCCTGGGAAACAGGAAATTTTTTAAAAAATCATTAATGGGATAGAGTAGCAAGGCCATGCTAAACACGACATGAAATGATCAGCATAGCTGTGGCTGAAAGTGTAAAACAAGAACAGACCCAAATTTATTTGCACACCTGCATCTGTGAAAACTGTGTGGATTTAAAGGGGTAATGAAAATTACCTTGTAGTGTATTGGAATAGGGAAACCAGTATTAGCTGTGCTAATGAAATGGCACTTTTGATAATTTAAGCTGCATCTTTCCTAATCCTGCCCAGAGAAGTGAGGGGTTTTGTTGTTAAAGAAAGCATACTGTGGTTTTGTGGAAAAAATGCCCATGGAAAAAGTGTTGTTAAGAAGAAAAATATTTGGAGTTGAGACACTGCTGATGAAAGAGGGGAACAATTCAAACAAGGAAGAAGAGATAGAACAGAGTAGCATTCTTCTTACATTCCTTTAGCAGCTTCTTCTGAGGTGCCCAGACACTCGTTTGGGAAGATGTTAGTGCTCTCTTGGATATCACTGCTCTTTCAGCCTCTGTCAGACTTCAATATGGTACCTCCCAAATCTCTCAGGCATACTCTGCTGGCTTAGCTTTGATGGGATAAATGGGACACAGTGTCCAAGGTGGAAACATGATTCTGCTACAGCTGAGGGTATTTACAGTGAATTGAGAATATGGGGAAGAGAGCCTGCTTATTCCTAGGGTGACAACCATCATTATGCACCTTCAACTTGTTATTAAAAAGCCTGTAAACAGGCAGCTAGAATGAATCATCTGAAGTATTTACTAGGACTTTTATTTGAACAAAATCACGTATCATTTCTTCCAAACCACAAAAAATATTAAAACCTTCTTTGGCATGGCCTTCAGGATGGTTAATGATAAGAATGAACATTTCTTTAGGATACATAAGGAGGAAAAGAGTAAAAAACATCTAGGGCTCCACTGCTGTAGCTAAAGTTCAATTCTATTTCCATGAAGAAAAACCAGACCCAGAAGGGACAGACTTTTTAGCTTTGTTTTCACCAGAGGACAGATGTGATCCAAGGGACAAGGGGTTCAGAGAGAAAGGAAAACACTGGGAAGAACAGGAGGCAGGGGAAGAAGCAAGACAGTTGCTCAGCCCTTGAATTTCAGATCATCCTGAAGGTCTTGGCCAAAGCCCCTGTTTGTCTCGGTCGCCTTGGTGCCGCTGGGATGGCAGATTTCCTCACATTCCAGAGGAAAATGGTGAAAAGAGTCATCCTCACTGGGTGACTTTATAATCCACCCACTCACTAGGCTGGGCCCATCCCACCACCCCAGCCAGGAGCCATGCAGTGGGGGCACATCCCTGGGGATGGAGACAGGCTGGGACATGGGCACGGCTTGGTGGGACACACAGCCAAGGAGGGCAGGGCTGTGGGGGGCTGGAGGGCTGCTGGGGCAGCGGCTGACAGCCTGGGGGCTGATGTGGGGTCCTGGGCCCCAGCAGGTTGGGGAGCCCAGTGTGGCTGACAGGGTCAGGCAGGGCTGTGAATGCCCTCAGGGCTTCGATGCTTTTTTCCCTTCATCTTCTCTGGGATTTTAAAATTGTTTTACTGTTCCTCTTGAAATTTTTCACTTCTTTCTTCCAGTTCCAATGAGTACATCATAGGTCAGGAGATGGTTCCTCCCCGTCTGACCTGGAGACAGCTGGCACCCACTGGATCTTTCCTTTTCTTTCCTTGTTCCAGGAGCCTCTGAGGTGGTGTGGGGCCAGGAGACCTTTGGTGCAGGCACTGCTCAACCCCTGGCATCAGCCTGAGGCAGAGGGTCCCCTCAAAAGCAGGGAGTGAGGGTTAGCAGGAATGAAGGGATGATGAATGATGGAGGAGGTATTGACACATGGACTTCCTGCAGTAGAGGTGTCAGAGCTCTCTTACTGTGGAAATGTAATAGGGACAATATTTGGGGGAGAGAAGGATTATTCTGAAGCACAAGGTTGCTTATTCTTCCAGTTATTTCTAGTGCTGTAATAAAAGCAAATGCATACTGTCAGCCTAAGGTGAATGAAGGTGTGAACAAGGAACTGGAGCGACATCAACTGCAGTGTGGTGCCTGCACTACCCCCCTTTATATCAACCCATGTAATTTATTTATGCATTTGGACTTGCTATTTTTCCTTCTCCTTTCTCCCTGCTGCCCTCTCTCCCTGCAGGACTTTCATTCCTCTTTCCTGCCCGGTCCCTTGTGTTGCCTCTGGCTGCCTGCTCCTGCCTGGCCTGGCAGGGCTGGACAGGGTCCCAGGGCTCCCCAGCCCCGCGGCCACCACTCCTGGGACCTCGGGAATGCTTCATAGGCGGCTGTGGCAATTTTACAGTGTGATAGTTTTTGTGGGAAGGGTGGGTTAATTAAGTCATCAAATGCTTTCTTATCTCTGGCAAGCAAAATTAGAGAATCACCTTTATTGGAAGTGTTTCAAAAAGCGCTTCAGTCCTGTTTCCTCTTTGTTTCTGTTTCACACAGACCCCAGCACCCTAAAGCACTGTTTCAAGCTTTAAACTAGCTTGTGTTATGTTTTGGTTCATCTTGTGGCTGGCTCTACCAGTTCTGCCGTAGCATTTGGAACATCCCAAAATAATTTCCTTTTTTCCTCCTCTACTACTGCATCTATTATCAATCAAGACTGCATCATCATCCATTTGGTTGCTTTCACCTGTTTTACGAAACAAAAAGTCTTACCCATAAACATAAATAATTTAATTTGAACAATTAAAGAAAAACAGCTTAACTGGAACCCACAGCCATAATTTTAAGATTTTTTTCCCAGTAAGTAGTTTGGGGAAATGATGGCAGCTGGAGCCAGTGATGATTTGGTTTATTTTTCCAAAAGGGAGTGAGCCTGGCCGAGTCAGTAGCGTGCAGGATTGAGCTTAAACTGCTAAAAAGGCTTTCCAAAGAATGTCTGATGAAAAATCTGAGAATATTGTTCTCTAAAGAAGGAAAATACTGTTCCCTGTAGTGGCAGAGCTACTGAGTTTCTATTGCCTTTGAAAATAATTCAGTGCTTAGGAATACATATTGGAAGAGTTATATCACAGATTCTGTAACACACATTTAAACTGTAAGTTTTCCTTCATTATTTTGTGAAACATTCTTCTAATTTTTATTATTTTTAATAGATTCCTCTGTTGGAAAAGTATAAAGTAATTTTCAAATAGAATTTGTAAATAACTTCATTTTAAATTCAAATAAAATATGGTTGAAACCTCAAACTCATTACTCCAAAAATCAGCACAGGCATTTTGAGGAACAGAATGAGACATTGTGTCTTTATTTAAAATTTTTAACTTTAGTGGCTGAGACTTCACATTTTCAGGCTTTCTCAAATATGAAGGAGTTTTTCATTTAAAATATTATCATAAAGCAAAGGTTTAATTTCCTTACAACCAAACAATTCCTGGAAGATTTAAAGAAAACACTAGTCAAAGGAACACTTTCTAGAGAATTTCAAAAATGCAAAGCAAGTCTCATTGTCTTGTAAGAGTTACTTAAAGCAAAAAATATCTATATCTACATCTGGGATTTTTTGGAAAAAAACCAAAACCAACCAACCAACCAAAAAACCCAACACTTCCTCCCCCCCAAAAAAACCCAAACCCCAACAAAAACCAAAAAACCCCAAAGGGTGGACTTGGAAAAATCCCAGCCTTCTCAAACAGCACTGATATTCTTCTCATGCAGCTGTTGATATGGTGGTATTTCAAAGACTGGGGGCTTGTGTGGCGGGCTTCATCAGATCCTTTGAAGTTCCTCCCCTGCTTCATTTTAGTTATAAATTTTAATTTCCAAGTGTGGTTCCAATTGCTAACCTCAGAATATTCATTATTCTCTGCTCTGCTATTTTGGTATTTTATACATAAACTTAATTTCAAAATTAAGTTAAAAAGTAGTCCCTTCTATAAAGATAACCTTCTGCAGAGATCTTTTATTTACTTGCTTGTTTGTTTGCTCAGGGGGCCACCTTTAGCTGGAGTTGCCAAGCCCTCTTCTCTTGTAATTAAAAGGTATGTTTGGAGCAAAAGGAAAGTATGTAGTGGTTTGTTTATTCAGGAGAAAATGTTTGATTTAATTTAACGGATTATATTCTTGAAAAGGAACAGGGACAAAAATAGATCCTGAGCCAAAGTCTGCCCTGAGCTACATCTTGCTTAAGCGCTGCCAGAGCCGTGCTAGGGAGCAGGTCCCTGAGAAAGGGAGGCTGTGGTGGAGCTGTGTTCCATCTCTGCAGGAACATGAGGGGAGATAATAACCCTACTCTGATAGCCAGGGAAACGGCCCTTTGGTCTGCTTTTCTGCCAGCTTCAGCATCTGCCCTTGCCGAGGGGATGAGCTGAGCAATGCTCTCTGTACATGTGGCACCCCCATGGTGGGGAGGCTCCCCGGCTGTGAGTGACTGTGGAGAACAGGGAGGGTGACCACATCTGTGCAACCGAGAGAGACCAGCTGAAACCACCAGTTTGATAAAATACACCATGGGTTTTGCACAGTCATCCAGAACCAAGCTGAAAGTTCATGCATCCCTTCTCCAGTGCTCCAAATACTCGAATTCTTCTCTTAGAGATACCTACATGAACCAAGGGCTGGAAACAGTAGGCTACCAGTTGTTGTGTGATTTAGTTTTAGCATCAAGATTATGCACAATAAGGGCACATTCTTGCTAGGTGCTGGGGTCTGCAAGGCAGACAGATGTAATTGAGCTGGCACTGCAGTGAGGAGCACAGCAGTTTCCTGCTTCTGAGGGATGTAGCGCTGTTCTGCCAAACAAACAAGGACTAGTCTTGGAAAGGGCATGAGATTAGTGAAGGGTAATAAAATCTTGATTCCAATGGCACTTAGAGTAATTCTTTCCCTCTTTTAGAGGTACGGACAACATGCCCTGTATGTAGGACAATGACAACATGCCGTCCTCACTTTCCTTCCTTCTCAACTCCAGATCTCCATGAACACAGCAAGGAGGGAGAGGTGGAGGGGTGGGGAAGAGTGCAGACAATTAGTGTGAGTCCTTACTCTCTCTTCCAAAAAAGCCCAAACCACAGTTAAAAGATTTGAATTATTGGGAGACATAGCTGCACATTTCAGGAAATTAAGATATTTCAGTCAATTAGAAAATGAAAAAAAGAAAGGAAATAAAAGATTTCCCAGTGTTTGTCACCTACTATGCATTGCCATGATTCAGCTTTTCCCTTTTTTGGGTGGAATGAGATAAGAATAGGGCATTTAATGCTTTTAGAGCTGGACATCCTAGAAGAGGAAACTGTTAACAGCGGCCAGTGCAAGGGGGGTAGTTCTTTGCTGCTCACTGAGAGCAACAGCTACTGTTGAGGATGCTTGTGTTTAAGCTCTGTAATTCTATAATTTTAAAGGTTTGATCTTTTGATCCTCATTTCAATCCCTTCTTTACATGAGGCAAAACACTTAACAACAGCAGGTACAGAAGGTGGAATAAAAACCCAGGGAAAAAACAGAGATATTATATAAAATATTTTTCTGGTCTACAGCCATTTGCAACTTGGGATCACCTTAGATAGAAAGGGTGATTAATATTAAACAGTATTTGATGGCTTTTTCTTCCTTTTTTGTCCAACTGGTCTCTCAACTTACAACAGCTTTCCAGACTCCTGGTGTCCTGTGACAAGGAGCTTTGCAGCTTAATGGTGTACGGTGCTAAGTACTTTCCACTACTTTAGCTATTTTGTTTCATGCCTTTTGATTTTTTGTGTTCTAAGAGAAAGTTATTATCTGCTCTTAATTTCTTCATCAGCCATGATTTTATCAGTCTCTGCCATCAAGTCCCCTGCCCCCTTAATTTCTTTTCCCTGAAAGACAGATGACCTGGAAAATAGAAGGGTATGAAATCCTCCCAGGTGCATTTAACAGAACACACAGTCACAAATTGTCTCCCTGTAAAAGAAAAAGCAATAGCCTTAGTCTGCACTACAGAGTCTTTCTTGAAGGAATAACATCTTTGTGCAGGGTAACACTCAAATTTGAGTTCTAAAAGCAGGACGTTGACCTTCTGCCAGTCTAGTTGAACCAGCTTTACAAGTATTATAAATCCTGGGCTGGTTCAAAGCTTTTGAACAACTACACTTTGTTTTGAATCACAAGCAGCAACAGAACCTTCGCACTGCATTCCCATGACTACTTCAGGGACAAATTTAAACTTTGGAGAAATAAAATGTTAAAGTTTTTTAGATAAAGTATCTATATCACGAAAGTATTTTTAATATTAGCACCTACTGCTTCTCTTCTGGCTCTTCTTTCTCTAGTATTAGTTGATCATATTTCTCACCAAACTGCAGCTGCTCTCCAGTATGGGTGAGGGGCTCTATTTCGCAGCTGTATTTAGGCTATGCAGGAATTTAAAGGTATTAGGAAGGTCTGATCCTATTATGCAATGGTTCTACTGCCCCACCTGCAGGCCTTGGGGCTTACCTTTAAACCTGCTTTGTTTGGACCAAAGAATTCTGCATTCAGGGGCAGAGGTATGTTCAAACAGTGTCCTGACATAACTGGAATTGAAGACCTGACAAGAGGTTTTATTGCTCTTTGGTTTGGGCATAATTTTATGTTGGAGAAAGTGAAAACACTCATCTTTCCCCTAACCTATAAACCACAATATTTGGTTCGACTACAGGTGTTTTCCTGCATCACTTTGCACTCCCAGATTACTCTGGTTACATCTGCAGGTGCCTAAGATGAGTCTAGAAAAAGGGCTTGCAGAGGTGTTGTAAGATAAAACCAGTCCTTGTTTCCCTGCAGCAGGACTTCGGCATGAGACCTCAGAGTGAAACACACTTTATCTCAGACATAGCTGAGAAGCTCAAGGACAGCTGGGAAACACTAAACAAATCAGCCTGCATGCCCACACCTCATTCTAGTCAAATGGCCTTGAAATGTGTTTACAGACAAAAGAGCTGTGGCTTGTGCTGTTTGGCTGTGCTGGGAATCACTGTGGGAAATCACTGTAGAAAGCCTGGGTTAGTTTATTAGCTTCACAAATCTTAGCAAGTTATTTTCCTTTCTACAAAAATATGATTGTGCTAAGAGGCTTTTGGTAGTGGGGCCTTTCTTATGCAACGTTACATTTACTGCTGGTCTTATTGTGGTAGCAAGCAAAGTACAAGGAACGAGCACACAAACCCCTCTGACTCCGGAACTGCTTGCAAAACAGGACTGATGACTGGGTGAGGAATCTGATCATGGCCACAAGGGAGATAAAATGTATTTCAGATTTAGAGAGGGCTGTAGCAAGGTGCTCTCAGCCAGGTCTTCCTTTTTGCTAGGTGGGGAGAGGTGCCCGTGCTGCCCTTGGCTGAGCACACTGCCAGGAGGCTGCAGTGCGAGGAGCACTGGCACTGCACCTGCCTGGTTCTGATGGCTGCTCACAGGTGCACTTCCCGTGCTGGCTCAGAGTATGGTGTCTAACAGGCAAGAAGGCTTGCAGAGTACAAACACCTAGCACCCTTTTGCCTGCCTTTGCAAGCAGCTCTCACACAGACAATCCCTTAGACCTCCCTTGCTTATGCTGCTAATTAGGCTTCTAGCCCTGTAGCCAAGAACAAGTACAGCCTCTGCCAAGAATCAATAAAATGCAAAGCAGCAGGCAGCCAGTATGCAGCCCATTAGATACCAGATCCTTGTGCCAGGCTGCTTTCCTGTATCAGCATACCATGAAACCTGAGAGGAATATCTGAAAGGGAATCACTGCCTCTATACGCACATATATGTGCAGTATCCTTGGGACACAGCTTTCCAGAATGGGATGTGATCAGATTTTAAGCACTGTTACCACAGAAACTGAGCAACATGGAATGAGCCGACTCTTGCTGTCCCTCAGAGCCATGCTTCTCCCAGCACAAGAGATCTTTGCACAGCCTCAAAGAGAAAATGTGCCCACTGTGACTGTGAGCCCTCTCCCAGACTTCCATGGTCTCGGTGTAAATCACTTTTATTCAGTAATTTAAACTTCTCCACAGTGTACATGTTATCATATTTACTGCTATTTGCTTTTTTTAGTATGTGCTTTCAGGGATACTTTAATTGCATTCTCTCTATCTATAGGAATATTTCTATGAACACTTTGGGTTTCTCATGGAGAATTCACAAAGCGTTTTCAGGACAGCCTTTGTATGGATTATGGACCTACCTTGGCCTTGTATCCCAGCACTTAATATTCACAGGCCACCAAAAGCACAACAGGCCGCACTGATAGTTCGTAACACAATCAAATGTGGTGCGATATTGGGGTGTATGCATCCCATATAATGTGTCCCACATGATCAGGTTTTCAGAAGGGACATCAAAACCTCTGGAAAGTCATTGAGTCTTCATGTCCCAGTGTCCCAGGTTACAATGTAAGATGTGCCCGAAAGTAAGTATGCTATCACCATCTTTATAAGCTGTTAAAAACCGGTGGGACAGCGTTGCCCACCTCCTGCATGACTCATCCCTGATAAACTCTGGGGATATCTCCTGTTAGTGGGCCAGCTGTTGAAACCAGGTGGGGCAATGTTCCTTATCTCTCCCATGACCCATCCTCCCTCCAAGGGGATATCTTCTGTTAATGGGCCATCCAGGCTCACCTCATGACTGATAAAATTACATCATCCCATTGTGAGATGCTCTGGCCAGAGGGAGGAACCAAGCATTCCATCCTGGATATAACCTGAGATTACAAACACCATGGGTAGCCTTTTTCCACTGGATTCCCAGAGGAAGACCAGACCCCTCAACAGGATCACTGCTTCAACAGAACCATCACTCCAGGAGGACTGCAGCTACCATTTAAGCGGGCTGCTACCAACACCCTGACCGACAGGGTGTCAGGCTGTATTCTGACTCTGTCAGTGTTTCTGTACTACTGCATTTATTTTATTTTTCCTATTAAATTGTATTTCTGACTTGGAGTGTCTCACTGGTTTGCTTTCAAACTAGTACACCTAGCCAAGGCACAGTCCTGTCCTCTGCTTTCCTATGTCCTGTGCAAGATGCAGTGCAAATTATGACCCGAAACAGATACTGCTCTGTTTTCTTAATCTTCTTTTTAATACATGCTATGTACAGCTCATCATCCCAGGCACATTCAATGTTGTTTTCAGGGAGGAGAGTTAAACAGGTTTTGCTCTGTGAGGCAGTAGGGGCTTCACTGCTTTCTGCTGGAAAGGACGGTGTACTCTTATCTCAGGATGAGAGCAGGAAGGCTGGTTTGATTACCATGCATCAGACAGAAGATGTTATGGTGCTTTGGGCTCCCATATTGTGAGGACAAGCCCCCCGTGTTGGAGGTTCACATGACCCTGTACTCGACATCTACCTGCTCTATGACATTCATTCTCCCTCGGAGAAAATACCTGAGAGATCTTGAGACACAAGCAGTGGCGTTCTCACTGGTAACACCATCACAGCCATCACCACCATGTAGAGCTGCCATGCCTACAGCCATCTGCTGGCAGTGTGAAAGTGTCACAGCCTACCCGAGCAGTCAGGTGGGGTGGCGAGAGGAGAGCCCTTCAATTTGTCCCAAAAACTGATTTGAAGTTGCCTCTGCCATGTACCTCACCAAGACTTGCTGAGCAATCCTGCAGCATGCAGAGCTCAGCATAACACAGAGATATTGCACCAAGCACATACATGATGGAAAACCCACAATGCATTCCTAGGAAAGCAGTGAGAAGCTCTTCTGTAAAAGGTTTTTCTAATGGAGGTGCTCCATTTCACATCAGATAGTGTGAACCTGAAGGAAATAATTTTGCAAGTACATCCACCCAGGCATGCAAGACAGCCTGGAGTTAAGTAACATTCTTGCCCTTGGGGTGAACTTGTATATGCCTTAGTATCTGACCTTTTCACAGTATTTTTGTGGGGAGACACACACAGCAGGAAAGATGGTGAGGGAGAATTCCTCTCTCCAGCACTTCAGGCAAGTGTGGTTCTGCATTAGAGCTGCAACATTTTTGCTGTTAGTAAAGGAGGAAGAAAAAGAAAGCTAGGCAGCCCTCGCAGCTGGTTCTCCTCTACCTTGGCTAATGTTTGCACGGGAGAAGTGAGAATTATTAACTGCTCCAGACAAGTTTTACTGCCTCAAGGTCATAGAGTAATGGTGCACTGAAAGACCACAGAAATGCAGCAAAACAAGTCTCTTGGTGCTGGGGAGACCAGAGCACCTTGTCCAGGAAAGGCAGAACTCTGTGCACACCTATAAAGCTGCATCCAGGTTTGTTCCTGGGATCTTTCATCTATGGTGCTGACACAGCACAAGGACATGAATGCTAGACCTACTAAAACCAGCTTTTTATTTATTTATTATTTATTAATTTATTTTAATTTTTATCATTTACTGCAATTCCAGGGGGAAAAATTAGCCCTAGATGTCTAACTTAAGTTATCACTTGCTAAATTTCTGACATCCTGGTCTAGTAGTCTTCACAGCTTTGTCTTCCTTATTGAGCAGTATGTTCCCTGTTCTCTGGTTGGTACCTGTGCTGCTACGAGGATTAAAACCAGTGCTCCCCCGTGAACATGTGCCAGCTCCCTCACTTGCAGTGTGATTAATGAAGCCTCTCCTCCTGGCTGAGAGCAAGAAATTCACCTCCTTTCTCCATGCCCTTGAGCACATGCAGAGCCTTTATCTGAGGTCACTTTTTTCTTGTAGTCCACAAAGCACAAGCAAGGCTTGTCCTCTCAGTGTGTGACTCACCTTTTTGGCCGTATTTCTCACTCCCCAGGCCAGGTGAAGATAAAGAGCATTTGCAGAGGAGGAAAGCAGATTCCACCTTCAGAGCTCCAACTGCCCTCACCAATAATCAGATAGGTGCTGCCCTGCCCTAAGGACATCCCCTCTCCTATCTCCCTCGATTATGAGTCAAACTCCACCTACTCCCCCCTTGCACTGCTGGCATCCTATTTCCAGGACAGAGCTCTGCTGCTTTCAGCTGTGCCTGGTGCCTGAGGTCCTTGAGCCAAGGACAAGTCACAGCACTGCAAGCACAGCTACTCTGCAGTGTCCTGTGCTCAAGGCTTCATTCCACAGATGTCAGAACAAGGTCACAGCACCTTCCTCCCTCTTTCCTTAGAACATGACCTGCTGCGTGGTATCCATACGCAGCAACATCGATCCATCCATCCATCCATCCAGAAAGTCCTCAGTCTTAGCATTTACAAACTTAAAGGTCAGTAGATCTCACTTGGCATGAGCAGGAAAAACACAGACCAACCTTGTAGGAAGACAGATGTGTTACTCTGTGTAAGTTTCCTTTGTGCAATGCAAGCACGACCCTGAATTTTCAAGGCTTGCGCTCACCTGCTTTTTTTGCTGCAAAAAAGCTGGAGCTGTTAAGGTGCTTCCAGCATGCAGTGCCCTGATATAATGTAATTAACATTTTGACCACTGGATGCTACTCTTGCTCCAAA
This sequence comes from Eulacestoma nigropectus, assembly GCA_013397775.1. Classification (NCBI taxonomy): domain Eukaryota; kingdom Metazoa; phylum Chordata; class Aves; order Passeriformes; genus Eulacestoma; species Eulacestoma nigropectus. Next base: position 191,917 of record VZTE01004978.1, on the reverse strand, counting down.
CATCTGCACAAGGGACTGCAGGGTGAAGACTTACTGGCAATGCAATCTTGTAATTTTTTAACCTAGAACCTAGTTAAATCAGTCAGCGACCTGTGGATAGGTGTTAATCGCCTGCCCATCAACTGAAAATGAATAGTTAGGAAGTCGTTATGGGGATATAAAGGAATGTCTGCATCCAGCTACACACAAGCAAATGATTAAATTAATGGTAATGGACTGAGATTTTAGCAGTGAAGAAGCAAGTGATTTTTCAAACCCTTAGGCTTGGGATTTTTAGCACGTTGCCCAAGACAGACAAATGGTTTTGTATGTATTATACCAGTGGTGCCCAAAGGCCAGAAATTAACCACATTTTTTAGGTACTTTTGACAATTTATGATGCACTCTACTCACTATCCCACCTGCACCAGAACAGTTAGTAAGTCTTAGGTGTAAGCAGGCTCTTTTACCTTTATTATTATTATCATTATCATTATCACTATCATCATCATCACCATCATAGGCAAACATTCTTGAACATAGCCCGTTCTCTACTTATTTTGCTCTCTACTACATGCCTCCCCCCAGCCTTACTGCATGGCTCCCATCCACTTTGTCCAAGCTGCTCTCACTGATGTGAAGCAAAGCCTTCCCATCAGATGAGCACAATTGCTATGGTTGAGATACGCCCAGAGCAATTAATCATTTATTGATTGGTACATCTACGAAATACTTCCTTTGTGCATACTGTGTTGCAGGAGCTCCTGTTTTCATCTTTCCCAAGGGAGGAGGAAAGCCTTTTAAATATGCATGATAATTTCTCCACCCTGGGCACCATATGGGTGGCTGATATATCCTCCTACAGGTGGACACAGCCTGCACCCTACATAAACTGAAAGAAATTCTGTATGTGGCTGCACACCAGTTGTGCACAAAGATGATTCTGTGGTTCTCAGTGTTTTCTTTCGATTCCTCACACATTGCAGGAAACATCCAGGAACAGTTCCCCCAGCAAGGCAGTATTTTCTTACAGTGTAATTCTATCTGAAGACCCAGTAACTTATTTACACATTGCCTTATCATTCCACAGTTCTGGTATCTGCAGGTAGGCATCTAGAAGAACAGGTTTTGCACGCTTTTCTGAGATCCCCACGTGATCTCTGGGCCACTTTGCCATGTCTGAAGACACACCTGGTTTGAAATCAGAGGTAAAACTCCTGTTCAAGATATGAAAAGTATGAATCCTCACAGACAGTACTTAAATAGGAACAGCTCAAGGGTAATTCACATTGCCTATTTTAGCTGCTTAATGTAAATGGTTAATGCTCCTAGAGGGATGAGCCAACTGATACATGACAGAAACCTAATCCAGGAAGAAATGAAACTCATTATGGAGATGCTGGTTTCTGGACATTTGTGTGTGGAACGGCAACGGAAGGGCTTAATCACTCTGCATACCAATGCAGCACAGAGTTATTAAAACCAAAACCAATCAAACAAAAAAAGCTTTCTCTTTTTGACTCAGTGTTATCACTTACAAAGTGGCCGGCCAGAAATTCTGAACCACTTTCTTTATCTCATCCTAATAAATTCTTAGAGACTAGAAACTGAAAATAGTTTATTTATCAAACTTCCTCTCTCTCCATTTTGTTTCCACCTTTTCTCTGAAAGACTGCTGGTGGGCTGATGTGATACTTCAACATAGAAATTGTGGGAGCTTTTTAAACCAACATGTAAAGGCTCTTTCATATTTGAACCTCCTGATCTAACTCTGCTTGCTTGCTAGGACTGAGCAATCTACAGCTGTTGCTACACACTTGCCTGTTGTTATGATTTATACACCAGACTAAGGCGAGGGATAATAAATTCACAAAGTGTAGCTCCATAGCGCATGATCCTCAGTGCTTCAAAATAGAACTGTCTCTGGTGGGCACAAGAGCAATCGGAGCAGAACTTTGCCCTGCAGGCATATCCTTCACCACCCCATCTGTTGCCCCAGATACAAGGGATGGAAATGCCCATTTTGCTAATTTTTTTTCCTTTAAAAATGTTTTTCTTATCTTTTCTTTCTTGAAATTGTTCCAAATGACATAGGAAAACAACATTCAAACCAGGACACAGTAGTGGGATGCATGCTACAAGCCAGAACAGCATAAAGTATTCAAAGAAGGAACACGTGTATTCAGGTCAAGTAAAGAGAGGGATTCCTGCAGTCAGGAATCCTTTCAGTGGCTTGAACAAATTGTTACTCCTTAGTAATCATTTGACTAGTATGCCTTCTTCTTTTAGCTCTCTTCAGCTGAAGAGCTGGTGGCCTGACATTTGGTCCCTGGAGCCTTTCCATGAGATTTGCCTTCATTCCATGTCAATCCTCTTTCCAAGAGCTTGAAGAAGCAACTTTAGCTTCCTGTAACCCAGAGTAAGGAATGCAGGACACCCAGAATAGAATAGGTCAAGTTCAAAGCATGAGATTATCCAATCCCCCTGAATTTAATCAAGAGCTGGATTCTTTCAAATTTGCCGTGAGTTAGTCAAAGCGAATTCTTAGCCAGATTTGCTCTGAGAGTTTTGGACAGGAGTGTCCACCTGCAGCCAGAGCAGCATCTACAACAGCTTTACCTCTAAGAGCTTTGCTTTGCCCCCTCCCTTTTTTCTCACTTCAGGACCATTATTTCCTGCTTTGAGCTAGAAAAACATCTGTTCTGGGTGAAGATGGAAACATGGGACACAATTATTGTGAATTATTTGTGTTTTACTAAATCCATTTGATTCTCCATTCTGGCAAATTCAGGGCCAACAGTCTATTTCGAGGTTGCCTAATTGTGAAAAATTCCCTCCACACATACTTTTGCCTTTTCTTTTCTTCACATATTCTGTATGTGAGATTGCAGCAGTGATAAGCCTCTTTGCCATACTTGGATCTTGCTTAGAGCAACCAATATGTGGGAGTTCAGAAAAGTTCAAACTGCTCATTTCCCACAGCAATTTACTGACTTGTGGAATGAAAGCTGCTAGATCAATAAATATACATAGCCAGGTTATTAGGCTTTGCACATAGAAATACAGGCCTAACTCAGTGAATGCCCAAAGCTGAATGATTGGCTACTCTTGCTTTCATCATTTCATGTAACTTTTCAAATATTTATTCCTGAAATACTCCTGAGCTGTATTACTTTACAGCTAAAACTTTGCAGTTCCCTCCTGCCCCATGGAAAAAGTCAGCCTGTACCAAACACTGATCTTGACTTACACAGATGTAGGATCCCTGGAGGTCCTGAACATTGAACAGCAGCATCCAGGCTTCAGGTTCTACCAGCTGCTGCTGAGAAAGAGCTGTTAGTGGGTGTCTGTTTTTAGATCTTAGCAATGTGTTGAATGAAGATGGGGAAAAATGTCCCTAGTTTTCCTGATCTCCCATTCCATCACAAACCATATGTCCACTGCTATGTCTCGAAAAGAAGAGCCCTGGACATTCAGTCATTTCAAGTCCAAATTCTCTGACAGTGGTTGCTTCAAACACTGCTGCTCTGTGGTGGGATCTGGTCTCTGTAAGTGTCTCTTTCCATCCTCAGAAGCAGATAAATGATATATTCCTGCTTGTTCAGCAGGGAATCGCTGGCCTCCACAGGCAGGTAGGCAGTTCCCTCTTCCCAAGGCAGACACTGGGAAGTTACTCCACCAGTGAGGAGTCCAATGAAACATCAGAATTAACCTCTGGGTCAAGATTTCCCTGTCTGATTCTGCACACTCTCTAATTTTCCCTTTCTTTAAACCTAATTTGTGCTCCATCTCCAACATGTGACTGCTCATCTCCAAATATCTAACTAATATGACAAGCACAGAAAAGTTCGTATATTTAATACTGTAACTGGTCCACATGTCCCCTCTCTGGCTCTCCATGTGCCCATTGCCTTCTCCATTACTGCTTCTTATCACCACACATATTTATGCCTGTACATATCATGAAATTAATAAAATGAAAGCAACTACATTAATCAGACTTTTTATCTTTTCAGAGGCATCAGCATTTGTACAACAGAATGGGGAAGGAGAGCTTGTTCCATATGCACTTTCATCCAGTGCTGCTGGATCCAGACCCAGCACTGGTGTGCAGAGCTGTTGCTGGCAAGGGAAGCTGCCAGGCTGCCCATCCACTTCAAGCCTACCTGAGATACCCATCCTTACCTGACATTAAAGCCATGTTAACAGCATGATCCCCTCAAAGCGGTAGATGTGCTTAATAGTGGGAGCAATAGTTGCACTAACACGTATTTTGTGTGATTTTTCACCAAGGATGGACCTGTTCCTCTAGATGGATTACTTTATTTACAGGATAACCCCCCTGGGTTTTCATACTCCCTGCAAAGAGCAAGCAGTATGTTAGAAAGCCCTTCTTCTATCTAAACCTGTCTTCTAATCCCCCAGATATATTCTTAAAATTAAAATACACTTGCTTTCTTCTTTTATTGTGAAGTCACTCAACAATTAGCCTGCTGAAGACTTGTGAAAATTTTAATTGCTATTAATGAGATGCAGTTCTGACTGCTATCTGTCAAAGAGAGCAGGAGAAAGTGGAGAAAATTATATTTCTAAACAGGGATGGAAGAACGTAACCTCCTTGACAGGACCGTGGGCAAATCCCCTTCTGGAGCATAGCTGGCGGTATCCAAGGTCAAGCAGCTTCCACCGATAAGGGCTGCTGTGAAGAAACACAGAAGCACAGGCCTGCCCTCCTGCCTCCTGGGAGCTGTTTTTAGCTGAGGCTTTACCCCTGGCCCCACCTGTGCTGCATTGCTGCTGTGCTGCAGTGATGTCTGTGCCCTGACTGCTGTGCTGCTGCTGCTGCTGCTGCTGCTGCTGCTGCTGCTGCTGCTGCGGTCCTGGCCCTGAGCTCCTCCAGCTCAGCTTCCTGACTTGCCCTTGTACATGTCCTGTTGCTATAGACTTGCTTGGTGACCACCCCTCTGTGCCTGATGCCAGTTGCTGCCCTGGACCTGATCCTGCCCTGGCTTCTCAGCATCCTGGCCCCTTGTTGGTGAGGGCTCAGCTTTGCTGGCCGTGCTGCCAGGGAGCAGCATTGTGCTCCTCACAGCACCCTGACTCATTTTTAGGCTTTCCAGAGAATGATTTAACCACATTCTCTAATATTGCCTTCAATTCAAAACCCAAGTGAAACGGAATTGCCTCATGTGGCCACATGCTGAAGCTGTTTCTGCCCAGCTCATTATTTCCAATGAAAAATAGCAGATCTGTCAATATTTATATTGCATCCTCAGTAGAAGTCAGCTTGTCTAAGCTGAAGTCAATATCAACTATACTGATTCATGCTGGTTGAAAAATCTGATCACATTTTCTAAATGCTTCAGTTAAGTTAAAACCCTTGCACCTTTAGAACAAGAAATATCTTGTGTTACTACCTCCGTGTTAATATTTTCCCATTATGTAGATCAGAGGCTCAAGGAACGACATCAGCACTTTCCTTCAGCGCCATTTATAGCTTTTGACAGCTTCCTGACATTGATAAAGCGTGTTACAAAAAACAGAGTCAGCAGGCTAAAGACACTGACTGGGTTATGTTTTTATTAAAAGCATTATTCAGCTGTCACACAATGTCACATGTAAATATCCTCATGATGTTCTAGCAAAGCAATGTCATATAAGCAAAACGTCTCTGTTTCCCCTGTTGCCTTTGCTGTAAGGATACCACACCAGTTGTAAGAGAAGGGAATGTGGGCCCTGAAGCTCAAATCCACCCCTCCTGGTTTATGGGTGTTCCTGGTTTCCTGGGCACAGGACATATGAATTCTCAAGCTGTATGACAGAGGTGTTACCTTCCAAATGGATATCTCAAAATCTAAACAAATTATTTAGAACCACTACTTTCACTCTATTTTTCATGTGAATAAGTGCTGTCAGATTGATCTGCATTATCAACCCATCTCTGAACTCAACTGTTACAAGCTCTGTGGAGATTACCAGCTCTGGACTCAGTTGTGATATACTCTGTGGAGATTATTTGGACGTCTCCTGTCGTGGTGTGCACCTCATGACAAGCAAAGACACCTCTTTCCATACTGGACTCACCACTAAAGCCATGTCTTGTGGAGGTACACCCTGACTAGTTCAGGATCTGATTATGTGTAGCTGTGCAAGTGCAGGGCTCATCTGCAGTCTATATTTCTGCTGCTCCATGGCTAGATGACAACCTGCGATTCAATTCCTTGCTGTACAGCTACATTACTGAAAATCCCAGAGTTAGATACTGCAGAGCTGGCCCGGAGTAGCCGCAGAGATTGGCACAGATGGTCCTTCTGCCTGCCTTGACACAACTGGGTGATGGACAGCAATAGAGCTCCATAGCACCATAGAACAGGATCACTGAATCATTTAGATTGGAAAAGACCATTAACATCACCAAGCCCAGTCATTAACCTAACATCAACAAGTTCACCACTGAACCCTGTCCTCAAGTGCCACATCTTTTAAATACCTCCAGGGATAATGGACCAGTCACTTTCCTGGGCAGCCTGTTCCAATGCTTCATAACCCTTTCAGTGAAGAAATTTTTCCTAATAACCAATCCAAACCTCTCCTGGTGCATCTTGAGGCCACTTCCTCTCCTTCTGTCACTTGTTACTTGGGAGAAGACACTCACTACCACCTTCTTTCCAGCAGAGAGAGTAGAGAGTGATAAGATCCTTTCTGAGCCTCTTTTTCTCCAGGCTAAACAAGCTCAGTTTCCTCAGCTTCTCATAAGAACTTTGTGCTCTAAAGCTTTGTGTAAGTATATATATATGTATGTATAAAAAAATAAAAAGTAATAACAATAAACAAATATGTCTCTGTGTATTGCAGCATCACAACTAAAGATGCAACGTGATTGACTGGGCCTGCAAAATGTGTTTCCGTTTGAATTTGGCATTGTTTTCCCAGCAGAGATAATAGCAATAAGCTTGTAGGAGTGATATAAAAATAGTAACTAATGGGCTTGGAAAACGAGTTCTGAGCACAAGATATCAGATTTGTGATGAGCAGGTCTGGCAGCTTGATGCATACACATAATATTTGGTGTCTTTTCTCTAAGCTTCACTGTCTCCCCGTTCTTGATTATGTATGGCATTCACCTCCATTTTTCCTCTTTTCTTTATGAAGTAGCATTAACTAAGCACTGGAGTTTTGACTCCAGTTTGCACATGATCTAGATGAGGACAACACTGTGTCATTAGAACTGCCCAGAAGGAAGAAAGGTGAGTCTGAGGGCATGAAGCTCCCTCAAGCTTCTTGATGGGAAAAGAAAGTCAAAAGAATCAGAATTATATCAAATGCCATTTTAAAAACCATTTTCATGATTTTGGAGACTTTATCTTGTCTTCAACAGTGGCTATAAGAAGGCCGGGGTCTGGCCACTTACCATTGCTTACATGCCCAGCACACACACATTCATTACGGCTGTGAAAGGGCACATTCCTTTCAGTATTTATAGTTCTGTTGACTGTAAAGAAGAAAAGACAAGGTGCATAAAGGCAAGACATATAAGAAGCTTTATGAGAAAGGATGGCTGTTAGAGCCTTGTCTTTTTTGCTCTCTGGCAACGCCACCTAGGAATGTCTTCCTCCAGCTGCTGTTTTAAGGGTTGTTTTTGCTCTCTGGTCTGCTGTTCTCTCCTTTCCTCCTGTTTTTAAGGGGGTAAGGGATCCATAGGGTTTGCAGGCTGGGAGGCTGCAAGCAATGCATGAAGAAGCAAGAAGGGAATTCATTGTCACCAGACCAGACTGTTGAACTACAGCCCTGTAAAAATGCATTGCACGGTGCCTGAAGGTGCTCTGGGGGAAGCTCATAAACATCACATGGAGGGTGCTGGCATTTTCCCTGGCTTGATAAATAATTACATGCACCTTCCAAATGTTGTCCGAGGACAGTGAGACAGCACAACAGCAGCGAGGTGGCAGCTGCTACAGAAATGGGTCTCTGGAAGAGTCACACAGTTAAGGCAAGTAAAAGCCAAGGAAATCATCCACGTGTAAACTGACTTCCTAAACATCCACACCTTCTCTTATTGTGTGCACTTTTGCGCAGAGAGATGGAGCGTGGAAATAGGTGGAGTACTTATCGTCAGCCAATTTGAGAGGATTGTTGCCTTGTTTGGGTTTTTTTTTGTAGGGGAGGGCAAGGCTGAGCAGAAGCATTGTATATGCTCTTTAAAAATGAAAGAAATGACCACTTAGAGACAGAGGAAGCTTTTCTAAAAGCTCTGTCTTCCCCTGCCCTTATTTATTATTTAGTTCTTCAGCTGACATATTTAATACTGCAAGGCACTTGGAGACTCTAGTTTGAAAGAAATACTCTGCACAAAATCAAGCTTCCTCAAAGGAGAAGGATACATCATCAAATGTTAATTACTTTTTCACAATTAGACAAACCTCTTTTTTACTGCTCTGCTCAATAAGGAAAAAAGAATGTGCAGCATGTCTTTAATCTCTTCAAGATACGTGTTATCCGCCCCTCTCATTTTCTGTTTTGAGAACAATGAAAATTTCACACCAGTGAGTTGACTCTGACTGTGTCTTGGGTACACACAAGAAGGGAATTAGCTATGCTATCTGTGGTATTTTCTCTTAAAGCTGAAATTGGCTGGAGACACAGAGCCACATAGTGATTTATTTTATTAACTCTAAGGATAAACCACGTAAGAGCTGTAAAAGAAACTGTGGGCCTTGTCCTAGGCTGTTTTATGTTGACAGCAGTAGATAATACATTAAACTGAATGCACATCGAAGATACCACTATGTACCATAATCACAAGAGAAATAAAAATAGAGAGTTCAGTGTTCAGAGACAACAGCCACGAATATTAGTTTTTCACCCAGAAAAGCAGGGTCTAGCTCCAGGCTGAGCAACAAAACCCTTCACATGCTTCTTTCCTTTAGCAAACCAACATATTGCTCATAAAGCTCCTCTGAAGACCTTGATTAAATGATTAATTATCACGAACCTGTGAATTGCAGGACATGCTGCCTTATAGCTTTTGAACTTACACACTCCGTTGTGCCTTTGAACTACAGCAACTAGAGATCTCTCTGAGTGTAGGGGGGCTGTCATGCATTGATTACTGTATTTGAGGGAAGGGAGTACATACAAATCCTTTCAGCAGAAGGAAGAACAGGCAATCAGCTGTTTTCTGAAACGTCCTCTTGTGTTTTGCATTCTTACAGGGCTTTACAGAATGGATTAGGAGTTTGCCCTTGTAGCACCCATTACTGCAGTGCAAAGTGAGTGTCATTAAGTGTAGCACGTCCATGCTTTGAGCCAGGAGCTCAGGGGACCCACCTGGAGGAGATTTAAAAGCACAAGGCTGTGACCAAAATTCTGGGTTGCATTGTGGGGTCTTGCCCTGCAGTGGGATAGGTACATCGACGTGACTGGAATCACTTTCCCCCAAAGTCACAAAGGAAAGTCATCTTGCCAAGTGCACACCAGGAACAGTCAACAGCCTCTGCCACCATGGAGGAAGCAGAATCTGTACTGAAACCAAGTCTAGCTATTAGCAGATTCATATCAGAAACTCAGACTATTTATTTAGTGAAGTAATGGGAATGAAGAATGTGTAATGAAAAATTACAATTTGGGAGAGTAGGGGGAATTTCTCAGGCACAGGAGTTTCACAGCTACTCACCCAGTTCACATTTATATATTGATCTGGAGAGCTGCTGCTGCTGCAGTGAGGACTGAGACTGAAATTCTCAAAGCATGAACTGAGCACAACCTGAGGTCAAGAAGAAGCTGAGAGATGAAAATTTGGAATGAAGGTGTAGACACCTATATGTGGCCCAGCCAGTGCTGTAGGAGGGCAGAGTGCTGCATTAAGAGGCATAAATTCTCCTTTAGGTTAGTGGTCAGATAACTGCATATGCCCTGCTTGCCATCAGCCAGCGGTGTGGCTTTATCGCAGCTTACATGCACAAACCTCAGCAAATGCATGGAGAATCAAGAATGCCCTCATGCTTGCATTTAGCACATGCAGCAATGTGTAATTCAGACACAAAACCTACAGGCTGTTGCAAATGAAACAAGTACAGTCATTTTTTCTTTGAAGAGAAAAAACTAAAACTGAAACCCACTTGGGCTGGGGACTGAATGGTGTCTGACTTCATCTGTGCCTCCTTGCTGCTGGTGGGCAGAGAAGTGGCTGCCCCATTTTTGAAAAGTTCTGGTGGAGGTTTAGGCTCACTGAGAAATTGGATTAACTCTGTGCTGCTTTTAAAAAATAGATATGTTGTGGGAAAAGAAGGGAGGAGACTTGCTTTATCTGTTTTGTTGTGGGTGAAATTGAAAGTATGGTCTGTCTTATTTGGGGAAGTTTCAAGGCATGATTTTTGCAAGGAGTTTCAAAGTTAGCTTTATAAGATCAGTTTGGAACTATGTTAAGACATGTAGCATAGTTGGCTTCACAACAGTCTGGAGGGAAAACTAACTTACATGAGTTATATCTGATTTGTGAATCTCTTACTGGAAACATTTCTAAGTGAGACTGTGATGGAACTGCCTACTCACTCTAATAATGGCAGCAGGGAGTAGACAGTTACTAGTTACTAGTAAAATATTAAGGAGATGAATGAAATGTTTAATCTCAGTGTTTATAGTCTAATTTTTTGCTCTTATTTTCCTTTACATTGTCTAGCTCAGTGGAATGCCTTGTCAAGGAAAACAGCTATATTCTTGGAAGCCTGAAACACTGATGATGTCTCTTCAAGAGGCTAGATGCAACATTATCGAGGAACTACGAGCCTTGACTTCTTGTTTGTTAAATGGGTAAGGAAAAAATGTCTGAGGGAACTCAAAAGGCTGCAGTTCTATGGCTTCTCTTTTGCAAGCGAGCAGGCTTTTCCATCGTCTTCTGCCTGTAAAATACATGAACAATTTGCAGCAATTTTAGTTAATTGGATCATTGCTTTTTTTCTCCCTTGTAACCTTGTAATTGCACTCCTACATATTTCTTCTGGCCCCAGTTCTGCCTTTTTTTTTTTTTTTGTCTGCTTCTAAAGATAATAAATAATACTTGTGTTTTGGTTTACCAGTAATAAAGTGGACCTGGTGGTACACAGTCATCTCACAAGAGCATACTGAAAGTTAACTACAATTTAAATCTAGATCCTCTGGTTCTTAATTACCATGTAGTAACTGTACAGCACTGCAGCCTTAAAAATAATTTAGTAATGAGTTACTGAAGACATGACCTCATTTTATTCCCAGTATCAATTTTAGAATGTGAAAATGTTCCATTTAATCTCTTTTCTGAAATAGAATTGTGACTAACTAATTAGCAGCAGTTAATTGACATGGATTTAGTTTAGCTAAAGCTTTATCTACAGTATATTTACTACAGCAATAAAGCTTGCTGCAGATGATGATGCATGGTAAAAAGAAAAGACTGTGCTCCCCAAGCAATATATTTATGTCATAACTGGAAAGAGCTAGAAGCCTTGAGAACACTTTATCACTTCATTCCTGGAGCTATAATTGAGCAAATGCTATCAAAGATAGTTGTGGTACAAGGTAAATAGGTAATGAGAAGTTAGAAACATTTCTTCTGCTCACAAATGAAAGGAGCAGGGGTGGGGAGAGGAGGGAAAGAGAAATACCAGGTATTCCTAGATATACATTTACAGTATTCATGTGTCTGTGTGCACATCTATGCTCAATTTCTTGTATCTCATGCAAAATAAGATGTGTTAGGAGACTTCGGGACTTAATTAAAATAAGCACATAGGTACTCTTCCTTCATTGGGAAATAATGAAATAACCAAGAGACAGGCAAATTCTAAACTCATGAGGTGCTCTAGCCCTCCCTCTAGTGCCTCTATAGCAGATTTAACACGGGATTTGAATTACTTACTTAAATTTTTTACATCCCACCCCAAGCCCTTTTATCCACATTTACTAGCAGCTGTACACAGTGGGTGTCAAAAGCTGCTACAGGTGGGAGGCATGAACTCCCGGCTAACAGTCTTTCACATGTACCCCCTCAGATTGGTTACAGGAAACAAGCTCAAGTTGAAGCTTGGTCCTTTGATGGAAGGTTTAGTTCCTGTAAGGATTTTGGGATTTGGCCCAGGACAAGTAACAGTCTCACAGCTAGCGGACCACTGTGCAATGCTCATGGAGGCTTCTCTATGGTGGTCTACTCATCTGAATACTTCAAAGCTCTTTTGGAAGCATCTCCAATAGCCCTGGCCTCAATGTGTTCTCAGTAAAATGCTTAGAACTGCAGGGTGTTCAGCATTTAACAAATACAGGATTGGTTTCAAAAGTGGCCTTGGATTTGGAGACACTCAGGCATTTAAAGAGGTGGAAAGGCATCCACAGATATATTCAGCAAGATGCTGCACTTTGCTTATGGTGAGGTAGGAGCCCACGGGATTTTAGAATCCCACTAGGCATCTGCATACCTACCCCAGTGGGTACTTAGGTATGATCTTGACCTATAGACACTATAGGTCTATGTGTGAAGGATTTATTTTCCACAGAAGAGTTTTAGCAAGAAATACATCAGTCAAAACTATAAACTTTTTGACTTGTGAGTCAGCTGATGCCAGCCTAAAAAGGCTCTTGCAAGTTCAGTGTCTCTTTTTGATAGTACAGTTAATTTGGCATAGGCAGATCTGATTTTAGGCACTTTTAATGCTTCCTCAGGTGGAACATATTGCATACCATTTCTGATCCAATGTATGTACCTGTTTGGCTGCCAGGACTTTGATACAGTACGTGCTTTCAGGGTTATGCTCACTGCATCAGGCAATAACATAGAGGGAGGGAGTGGGCAAGCTTGTCTGTTTTCCTTCCACTAATATCCCAGTGATATTCACCTGGTGTATGGTAAATATAGGTTCATTACAGTGCTTATTTACCTGTTGCACTGGTGGTTCAGAACATGTATGTGTCCTCTGCTAAAGGGGTTCTAAATTTTTACTTTGTAGGAGAGCGCCCAAGCCAGAGGTTATGAAGAAGGGGCTACAAAGTGAGCCAGAGAATGGTGTGCATTCCACTCTACCCTCAGGGCTGTTGTGTGGGGAGGAAGAAAACCCTTCTGTGCTTAGCTACATCACACTGAATACTTATAAATGTGCTTGGAAGAACACAACCAAGCAACAAGGCTCTTCTCTCACTAAAACTGAATGTCACACTCTTTTGTGTACTTTTTTTATATGCACTGGAACCATTTCCATTTCTGAACCTGATCCTAACCCGTGGCAGAGTGCTTCCCCCTGAGCCTGGGACAGGTTTATGGGAGCTAAGAGCTTAATTCTCTGCCTAGAAGAGGTAATTGCACTGAGGTTTAGCTTAACAAAATCATTCTAGGCTTTGAAAGAAGCCAAGCCAACAGTGCTCTTTTGCTGCATTTTGAAAAAAAATGTAAATAAATTAGTCCTCTTAAGCGTATATTCTTCAATGACCTTGGCAGTATTAATTCCTTAAAACCTTGGCCTATATTCACTTCTGACTGCTTTGCCAGTTATTTTTAATAAACAGCTGATCTGGGGAAATGTATTTTAAAACTGGGCTCTGACTCCACAGTGGGAGACCAAGCCTACCAGTACGGCAGAGCACTGGGAAGGCTCCAGGGTCGTGAGTGGGAAATGAAATACAGCCATAATGTGAGGTGCTTCTGTGTTTGCTGCTCTACTCATATTCCCTGGCAATAAACAACCCTTGCACAGGACAGGACAGAACAGGACACTCAGTACCACTCAGGACACCCTTGCACAGGACACCCAGGACCACTCACGATAAAGTATTTTCAAGTCGTGTATTTAGGTGGTTCAAAGTTCTAATAGGATTGCCTTCTGTAAAATCATAGAATGGCTTGGCTTGGAAGTGACCTTAAAGATCATCTAGTTCCAACTCCCCTGCCATGGACAAGGATACCTTCCACTAGACCAGGCTGCTATACATGTATGCGTTTGTTTTTATTTTTATAACAGATCAGAGGAAACAAGAAGTCACAGGCACTGAGCTCAGTACACTCCTAGTCCCATTGATCCTACACTTCTGTCCTTTTCCATAGACACAACGGGACCTTCAGGACAGGTTCAGTCTTTTCTTCTCAGTTCATGTGTTTATGTTCTGTGATTATAATTGGAGCCCGTAGGCAACATTCACAACTTTTAACAGGCTTCCGTTTGAGTAACAGGTGCTTGTTACAACAATTCCACCTCCTTGCTAATCAGGGCAATGTTTGAGAAGGCAATACATCATTGTATTCGGAAATGGTGGGTTTTGAGTGTCTCTCTTGCATCTAAAATTTTTCTGGGCAGGACAGCTGGGGACCTGGTTGGTATCTGGTATCACATGTAGACCCACTGTTACTTTGCGAGGGCCACAGCTGCTAGGGAAATTGAACACCAGAGTATCCTAGCAGGACTGGGAAGGGGGGATTTCTAAGCTTAGACACAGCAAACTGGGAGCAAGACTGTGCATTCAGGCTACTCTTGCATTGAACAGGGCATTCCCCAGCTGGGTGGGTGGCGAGCGAATCAGCCTTGCTCCACTCCACTCATACTCAGGTGGGCTGGTGGGAGTGTCACTAGCAGAGGGTACTGAATCAGCTGTCCAGGTAGCAGTCTTTTCCTGATGGCTAGCTCTTGCCTTTTTGGACGTGTTAGTGAAATATCGCTTCGCTACAAGAGGCAGTGAGATGCTGACACCTTCACTGCACTGCAAGTTGGTTCTTGACAGGCATTGCAGAGCCGCCAGGGCTGCTGCTAGTGAAAAGTACCGGCAAGGGAGGGCAAATTTTATTGCTACTGATATTCTTCCACTGTGATTACAGATAATGGATTGCATATCAGCTGGTCAGTGGGAAAGCTTGGGACTTCAAGTGGAGTACTGTGGGGAAAAAAAAAATCTATTTTTTTTAAAAATAAAAGCAGACGTACCCTCTCAAATATCTGTTTGAATTTATGTTTTGAAACAGTCATAAAACATATCTGAGATACGTGGGATGAGTTTGTGTTGAGAGTCATATATTTGGGAAAAAATATAAACATGCAGGCATATATTCTGATTGACTTCCTATTTTTATGATAATACTCTAACAACCTCCTGCTGCAGCTATGCATATCCTATAAACTCACTTTCCTTTACCCTAGCAAAAGCTCACATTCCTCAGCTGCCTTATAGATTGAAAACTACCTGGATTTGCTGCTGCTGTTTGTTATCCAAAGCAAGGACATCCTGAGTTGGCACCTCATGACTCTCTATTGTGCTCTGCTTTAACATGTGACCGTGCACGCTGAGCGCTGGGGACAATTTGGCTATTCACACAGCCCTGCCATGGAGGCCTTGCCGCTTGTTCTGCACAAACATTGATCTTTTCAAACAATCAAATCCATAGATGTCAAGGCCAGGGATTTGAAAAGGGTGGAGCAAAGGTTCTATTTAGTAGCTTAATATTCTCGATAAGGCAGCCTGCTGGTCAAAGTGCATAATGAAAACTTCTCTGCACTTAATGATATTTTAATAGAAAGAGCTGCGATTGCAGCTAGGATTGCAGCTAGGACAGTTGTTGGTTTTCTTTTCAGTTGCTAAAGTCTCTTTAAGGCAGCCATGACCACCACCTTGCCTTGTGGAAATGCTAGTGAGTCTTGCAGGGCAATCTCTAAAGTGAAAATAAAATCACAGTTTAACTTCTGCAATGCAGTACAATTTGTGTGTGTGGCTATATTTCAATATACAGAGGTAAGATTCCACAGCAGCACAAAGGTGCTGGAGCGTATCCAGAGAAGGACAAAAGCTGAGCAAGGGTCTGGAGTACAAGTCTTGTGCGGAGTGGCTGAGGAAGCTGGGGTTATTTAGCCTGGAGAAAGGGAGGCTCCAGGGGTGATCTGATCACTCTCTACAACTTCCCGAAAGGAGGTTGTTGCCAGGTGGAGATCTGCCTCTTGTCCCAGGAAACCAGCAACAGGACAAGAGAACACAGTCTTAAGCTGTGCTAGGGGTCGTTTAGGTTGGACATTACGAAGAACTTTTTCACTGAAAGGGTGATTAGACATGGGAATGAGCTGCCCAGGGAGGTGGTGGAGTCACCGTCCCTGGAGGTGTTTAAGGAAAGACGGGATTTGACCGTGGCTTAGTGCGCCATGGCTTAGTGCCATGGTCTAGTTGACAAGCTGGTGTTAGGTCATAGGTTGGACTCGATGACCTCAGAGGTCTTTTCCAACCTAACTGATTCTGTGAACTGAATCTCTTCGGTGGTAGCTTCCTCCTGCCTGTCACACCAGCTGCGGGCAGCAGGTTGTTCATGTGTCTCCGCACCCAGCCGGTGCCACGCGGTGTCAGCCAGCACAAGCGGCAGCGCCGGCCTGGGGCACGCAGCTCCGAGGCGCAGCAGCACCGCAGAGCCAGGCGCTGCCCTGAAGCCGGGATACTGCCGGTGGGAGGCTGACCGAGCGGCAGGCTCGGGGGCCGCTCACCTGTGCGGGGCGGGCGGCGCTCCCTCACCTGGGCGGGACGCGCCGCTGAGTGACGGGCGGCGGCCCCGCCCCGCGGGCACGGGCGGTGCCTCCGCTGCCAGCCAGGCGCCGGCGGGGGCGGGCGTCGAGCCGAGCCGAGCGGGGCCGGGGCAGTCGCGACGGGCACCGGGACGGGCGCGGGGCCGCCATGGAGCCCCCGAGGGACCAAGGTAGAGCGGGAGTGGGCGCTGCCGCTGCGCTCCGGGCGGGTGGCGGTGCTGGCGTTGGTGCGGCGGGGGCCGAGGGGGGGCTCNGGGGACGGCGGTGGCTCTCGCAGCCCTTCGCTGCTCGGCCCGGACCTGCCCTGCCCTGCTCAGCCCTGCCGGGCCGGGCCGGGCAGCGCTGGGGCCCGGGGCGGTGCGGAAGGGGCTGCCCCCGGCCTGGGCAAGGCTGCGCCGGCCGTCGGCTCGAGAAATGCGGAACCGGGGCCGGGCGGCGGAGCACGGGGCGGCTGCCGGGCCCCCCCAGCCGTGGATGCACGGGCAGCGCATCCCGGCCTTCCCGCGGCGCCTCGGGGGCAGAATAAACTTTCTACTTGCACCCTGCAGTAAAAGTAAAGCTCTTCCGTTTTACGAGTGTGCAACTTTTGATTGACCAGCGCTGTTCGCAGGGTTTGTTCCCTTTTAGTTCTCTCCAGCCCAGGGTTGCTCCGCAGCTGGCAGCTCCGTTTGGGCAGCTGCCCCTCCGCCCCTGAGCGGCGGCAGGGCTGGCGCCTCTGTGGCTCTGTGGTGCTTCACTGGTGTGCATTTTGCCTGGGAAGACTGTTGTCGTAGCTGCCGTGGTTGCAAAACTCTTTCTAAAACTTCAAGGTTTATTGAAACCCAAAAACCTTGGGACTGCTTGCCCAGGAGAGTGGTTGGTGCCCTGGTGAAAACTGACCCAAATGCAGGCAAAGCACGTTCTCCTGCTGTATAAGCTTATCCCACAGAGGTGTATTACGTTTATCCCCCCCATTCTTGGATCAGTTGGAGCCTTTTGTATGGTATGGTACTGAACTACGCGCCAGCTGCTTTCCACTAGACGAGGTAGGGCAGGCTGGGGTCGCTAGGTTACCTGCATTAAGCTGGCAGGGCTGCTTGGCCCAGCTCAGTGTCTGCACCCTTGGGCTGATTTCATTCAGGATTTTCTTGCTTGGCATGCTGGGGATGGCAGGAAGCTTGCACTTGTGGTGGCTGGGGTGTTGGAGGTGCACGAGCTTCTGGGAACGTACCCCTGACTCTGCCACAGTCAAGCTCTGTGAGGTGAGCTGCCAGGTGAACTGGTCTAGGCACCAGCCTTGATTTGCTCCCAGCTAAGTGTTTTGAGGCATGTATAGTATACTTGTACAATTAAGAGTGACTTCTGAGTTTCTCTGTAGCTAGAGAAAAGGTCAAGGTATCTTTGCCTGGCCAAAAGGTAATCTGGTGAGGGGCTGAACCTCCTCAGGGAGGTTCATTCAACCATTTTGAAGTCCTGTGTCTATTAGATTAAAAAAAACAAAACAAAACAAAAAAACCACAAAAAACAACCCCCAAGAAAACCCCCACAACAAAAAAAAAGGAAAGAAAACAACCTCCAAATCCTATTCTTGGGTACTAACAAACAGTATTGTGCCAGAAAATAGCACAACTGTCAGTCTGATCAGAATTTTAATTCCAGCTGCAGGAGCATTAAAACTGATTTCAGTATTTGTCCCAAAGTTCTTGAGGCTCTTCTACAAAAAAGCAAAGATCCTTATTGCAACTGTGGGGTCTTGAACAACTTCTGATGGGAGAGTAAAATAACATGATCTTTTGAAAAACTTTAGTGACAGTTCTGACACTTACTAGAGGTTTGTTTTGCTTTTGTACTCATTTCTGTTATAAATGGCTTTGTACAAAGAGGGTGTTGCACGTCAGGATGTTTATCAGAATAGTGTACCTAGTGTGATGTAAGGGACTGTTACAGAGCAAGCATGGTGAAACACCTTCTTCCTCTGCCTTCTTTTTGGAGTAATTATGCTGTTTTCATGGTGTAGTGGAGATCTGCATGTACTGTGGGAAAATCTAGAATAGTCAACATACTTGTGCCAGTTAATTAATGGCTTCTAATACCCTGCCAATTAGACTTCAGAGACCACCTTCCTTGGCAAATTGGAAACTCTGCTTGATGATACAATATTATTACTTACTAAAGCCAATGTATGTGGTTGAAGTCCAGTCTGCCAGGTTCTGTCTCTGGGGCTGGCTTAAACATCCTGGATTGCCTCTTCTAATGAGAAGTTAAGTTGTTTAAAATTGCGAGGTTTCGGAGGTTGCACATTTTGTTGTTATGGTGACAGCTTTCTCAGATAGCAAAAGTTAGGAGGTAGGAAGAAAATCTAGATTATGGTTAAGACTGCAGCCAAAGTAGACAAGGCTAATGCTCCAGGTGTAGAATGTGCTTAAGTCTCTCCTCTCTCTTGAGCAGTCAGATTGGGCAGCAGTCCTTAAAAAGTTGTTCCTAGCCTACCACCAGCAGTATCAGAACCACTGACCAGCTTTTCACTTGAAATGCGTTTGTTTTCAGCAGAGGGGTATTTGGACTGGCTCTATGGCTCCATGTGATTCTTTATGCACTCCAATAGCTCTGGAAGTAGGGCTCCAAGCACTCGGAGCCTCTTGCTCTGTGATTACAGGCACCAAAGCAGTAGTGTCAGCTCAAGCCAAATGGATATAATATTATTCTGAGATGAGGAGTCCCTTGTTCTGTCGCTTTGCTTTAACTTGTCGTGAACAAAAATATGATTCACTGTATGGACTTAGTTGCTGAATAGATTAATAGCTGCAGTTGTGCTTTCACAAAGATGCTGCTGTCCCCTCTGCCTCCCAACTCCCCCCCTCCCTCCCCAAAAAAATCAAACCACAACCACACCTGATAATGCTTGCAAAAAGAGTCTCTCTGTGGCTTGCCACTGTTATTGTTAGTGCTGGTACAGTTTACCAGGGGAAAAATAAGGATGAAGCTGCCCCTACAGTGGAAGCAGTGTTCTGAATGAGGAGATTGTGCCACTGAGCAGTCTCACAAACACATGCACCACAGCAGTTATCTAGTAATGATCCATCTCCGATGTTGTGTTCAGGGGTTCGTCTTATGCTTCAGCCACACTTCACTTATGTAACCTGGTGTCTTTCAAAATCTTCAGGCTTTTGTGGTATTTAAAAGGAGTCCCAAAACACTACGTGTGATTTCTGGAGAGGCTATGTAAACCTTTCTTTTCCTAGAGCCTTAACTTGCACTTTTGGGGTGCATTTGACAGAATGGACTTTAATGTTATTTTTTGTGCAGAAAGAACTTGTTGCTGGCAGTAGGACAGCATTTCCCCCATTGTCCCACTGGACAAAGCTGCACCTTTTCCTACTGCTTTATTTGTTTTCTTATCATTAGGTACTTGCAGTACTGTAGGTATGATTTTTTTTTTTTTTTCATTTAATGTGCAATTGTGAAATCAAACACTTGTAGATAAATACAAGTGGACAGCTGTTGTGGGAACTGCAAAGGAAGAATGATTTCACTGAGCTGATTGTCTTTAACAGTGACTTGAAGATGACAAAAATATCAGAAGACTTAGATGAGCAGGTCCCTTGAACAGCAGCATGCTTCCATTTCTTTTGTATGAAAAACTGTATTGGTGGGAGAAATCTCGTTCTGACTCAGGCTGAGGGTCCTGACTTGATGGGGTGGCATTAAGTGAGTTATTTGATGGTGTTGCTGTCCTCCTCTCTCAGCCAGTGCATGAACGAGGTACGGAAATGCGGGGGATCAGTGCGCTGTGTTGGAGAGACTCTGGAGCAGCTGATGCACAACTGTTGGGTGGGCAGCTGGGGGCTGGAGCAGTGTCAGCTGTTCTGCCTTTCTGCAGTGCTTGAGCATTGAAGGGTAACTTGAACTCTCCATTCTTGCTCACACCCACTTCAGAACGACATGGAGGAGGGGCCCAGCCCAGTGGCCCAGCTGTGGAAAGAATCTGTTGCTTGTGGCATGCATGGATCTTTTTCCCTGTTCCCTACAAGAATGCTGTCACAAGCAGTCGGTAGAGTCCTTCACTCAGCCAGAGTAAGGTCTGTTCTCAGACCTTTTGGCGCAGGGAAGGCTTAGCTGAGGATTTATGTCCTTTGATCCTCCAATGAGGCCAAGCTGTAACTGCTCGGGGCTTTTAAAATCCTACATGAAACTGATGCAATTCCTTTTTGTTCCAGTTTCCCACACTTTGAAGCAGCCCATGGGCTCCCCTTTCTCCCACTGCAAATGCCCACCAAAGCAATGAGAGGCCTTGGAGGCTCAGGCTGACGTTGCTGGCCTAAAATAAAGCACTGCACCTTGGGTTTGGTTTAAGAATGTGCTGGTGCAGGCTGAGCAAGTGCCTTGCTCTGCTTGATCTGGGTGTTTTTTGGGTAAAGTGGGAACAGCTGTTTTTCATGGCTGAAAGTTGGCTGCCATATGTTAACACCTCTCCTGGCCTGGGCATGAATGCTTTTGAGCTGCTATGAGCTGTGCCTGGAGGATGCAAAGCACAGCCCCTTCCATCTGCAGGGGCTGTCAGTAACCACATACTGCACTACTCTGCCTTGGGAATGTTATCTCTATTCATTTTTGTCTCATTCAGATCTCTGTTCGTGCTCCTGTCTATCTTGTATGTACATTTTTTCCCCTTGTCTTTTACAGCTGCTTCATACAGCAGCCTTTGACTAAAAACCTCTGCTTTGTGCGCCAGATGTCAGTATAGTCCCAGGAGGAGCTGGGTGATGAAGGAAGCAGGTGTTGGGGTTTCTGATGCTTTCTGCCATGCACTGACCCTGCTGCGTAAGGAGACCTGAAAAGCTGCTTTGGCTGACCTGAGTGTTGGAAATGCTGGGAAGGCTTTGTCCTCTTTCTTCACAACTGTTTGCTCCTTTAACAGGAAGAGGTCCTGGCAGTTTTTATTGGCAGAGAGTCCCTCAGCCAGTACAGAGAAGTCTTGCAGGAAGACAAGGGACTAGATTTGCCATGTAAAATCAGTGAGCTATTTGCTGATTGCTGATTCCTGAGGGTGCTGGACATTGCTGCAGGTAAGGGAGGATATGTGCTATATCTCTTCAAAAAGTGATGTTTCCATGGCAGCAGATAGAGTGCAGGGAGTCTTCTTGAAAGCCAATGTTTTCTTGACCAATTTTCAAAAGAAAATAACCCAAACTCCTCCTTTCTTAATTTAATAGGCGAGAGCAACAGTGTCGTTTGCTGAGCCCTGTGCAGCAGACACCTGGTGAGTGTGGGGTTTTTGTGCTTTTATGAGATGCTCGCCTCCAGGTAGGAGGATGATGACCTTGCGGTCGCCTCCACTGGAGTCTTTGTAATGTGGGCACTTCTGATTTGAGATTTGCTGTATGGAGGAAGGGAGGTGTTTACCCTTGTTCTTTGAATATCCTGCAGTGAGTAAGCAGAAAAGTGTCAAAGGGTGACTGAAAGGGAAAGCAAGCATTAAGTGAGATTAAGCACTAAATTGAAATGCTCTTGTTCAGCCAACACTGTCACTCTGTGTCAGCTTCAGTTTAAGTCTCTAGAGGGACAGCTTTCTCTCCTGTTAAAGGTGTTGACTGTCTTCAAAATTGCTCGTGTTTGGGTGTGTTAGCCAGAGTGATTGGGAACCTTCACTCAAAAACCTTGTATTGGAGGACAGGCTTTCTACTGAAAGCCTTCTCTTTTGGAAAGGGCTGCAGTAACAGACCAGCTACCCAGAACTTTCTAATCTGGATCTCTCCTGAAGGTTCAGTGTCACTCCTGCCATGTCCTCTTGCTTGTCTTCTTCCTTTTCCTCTGCTCTGGTTAAGAGAGCAGAAGTGAAAGAATATGTAGCTGTGTGTTGGCTTTGGCCATTTGGCAGGATGATACCATGAGCCAGGCTAACTGGTCTGGAGTATCCTTGCCCTGCTATGAAAACACTTATTTCTGGCAGAGGTGTAGATGGCTGTGTGGATTTTCTGCTAGTGCAAGTACAAGCGGTGGCAATCAGCTGCATGAATCTGCAGCCACTTGTCCCTGGGTGGGGCGAGGGGAGCAGCACAGCACAGCACTGGCTGCCAGCAAATGCTGGTGTGTGGAAAAATGCTCATTGTACTGTTACTTGCTCCTGAGCAGAAAGGGGTGGATTGATGCTATCTAGAGAGAAACCAGCACTACTATTGTGGTGTGTATGCTGTCACTGAAAGAGGCAGCTTTCCTGTTTTGCAACCTGACTTCTCTATTCCAGAGTGTGACAGCAGAGCAATAAGTGTCCTTGGATGCTGACTGACAGCGGAGTGGCCCAGCAAATGTTGCCTTGGCCAAGCCTGGAATGCTCCCTTTTCTGCAGAGCTGGGGTCTATAGGAACGTGCTGTGCTACATGTGGTTTGGAGTGACAGGCTTCTGAACTGCTGTTCTCCTGCTTCTAACCTCCCAGCAGAACAACAAATGTGTGCTGTGCTTGAAAACTTCATAGATAAAGAGGAAGCACACTTCGTATGAGTACATGGAAAGAGTACCTGTTTATTGTTAGTGTAATTGAAATGTTAACAATCTAATTCAAGAATTAGTTTAGAAAAAGACTATTATGCAGATGAAGTCTTAGTAATAATAAAGGTAACATACAAACTTAGTTTCTACAACTTTTTCTTGGTGCCTTACTCGTCCTTCCCCTGGCTTCTGAGGCTGTTAGTATAATTTTGGTGGTGGCAGGGGTATTAGAGCAAGTTGTCATATTGTGACTCCATTTCTGGGAGGAATAGGGTGTTAGTGGTTTCTTCCTCACTGTAGGATCCACTGGAATCCTTCTGTTATGTTTGCTTTTTACACATCTGCTGTTTCTTTCATGGCTTTGCAAGCTACGTGTTACATCCAAATCTATTATATAAAGTGCCTTTTATGTATGTTAGGTATTATTCCTTTGCTGTCTGTTATCTCTAAAATAGTTTTGTCCAACTGCACATCTCTGCTGGTAACTGATGACTTTCTTACAGCCATGGGATCTCCATTGTCAGCCCTATGCCCTCTTACTTGTACCATGCCTGTATTCTCACATCCTGTGTCTCTACTCTGAGACACACTGAGTAAAACAAAGCCGCAGGCAAATTAAGAGCGGTTGAGACAGAGCAAGCCTGACAAGTCTCTAGTCCTGGGGCCTTGCAAGCTCAGCTCAAAGCTTATGTCCTGTCACCAGCAATGGCAGTGTTGTTCTGTGGAGTAACAGAGAGGCTGGGGAGCACCTGCAGCTTGCTGGGGATGGTGGGTGAGGCAAGCAGAGGCAGAACAGCAGGTATTTTTCCTGTTTTGCTTTCCCTTGTCTAGCAGCTAGAGGGAAGTGCTGCTTCATCAGAACCCCCTAACCCTTGGATAGAGATGAAAAGATGTGCCAAGGGAGGCAACCTGGGCTGGAGTTGGTGTTTTCAGACAGATGCTCCTCCTGTGCTTCGCTAGGATTAAAGTCCATGCTTGGCAGTAATGTTGGTTCATGAGAAAAACCTCAAAAAGGTTGAAAACAAAGCTGTGTAAGTAATGTTTCTTAACTTCTCTTTAGCCTGGCAAAGCTGTGTAGCATTGGGAATGTTTCTTGTGTCTGTTTTGCGTTGTTTACTTTTTGCCTAAAATACTTTAATTAAACTACTGGCAGGGGTCCCAAGATGAGCAAGAAGTGATCCTACTCATTTCTCTGTTCTCTGCCTAAATGCGTATCACATCATGACATTAGAAAGTCTTAATTAATTTGATCAGGATAGCAGAATTTGAAAGAAACTCCCCTTGTGCTTCCACTCGAGTCACCTCTGTCTGATGTTCATTGCAGTGTTCTACAGCAATCCAGTCCCTGGGAATAACATAGAGTAGTGGACATTTGCAGCTGCTGCTAGGACGGGCTGCCTTTGAAGGAGGCCATTTCACTGAACTTGCATCTTCTGATACTCTGTAGTCTCTGCAGAGTACATCAGAGTCCTGATGTGTCCCTTGCTTTTCCTCACACAGGTTCCCAGGAATGGAGCTGTGCAAGGACTTGCCTATAAGCATCTTTAAAGAAGCTGTCCTTTAAGTGGGAACCAGTACTTCCTACTCAAAAGAAGGGTCAGGGTTATGAAATGGGCACAGCTCACACTGGCTGGAGAGCACCTTTCTCTCTAGTGTCTGCATTGTTCTGCAGAAGAGAAATTCTTTCAGCACATCCCAGAAGTGTTTTGCCTACATCTGAGGAGTCTTGAGAAGAGGGCTGAAGGCAGAGCAGAAAGCCCCCAGATCAATCACTGTTTTTAACCTGCTGACTGCTTGGTGTGCTTTGATTACTGCTGGCAGAAGTTACTTCTGTGCCTGCACGCAGACAGGGCTCGATGTGTGTGAGTGGATCACACGCTGCCATGCAGGCTGTTTCCATAGCACCAAAAAGATCTGCGCCAGGCAGTCCCTGAAGAGGCTTTGCTGAGCAGCTGACGTGCATTCAGGGATGAGGAGCATCAGAAGTAGTACCAGCCTAGGCATGGGGTGGGAATGGAGCCTGATTTAAATATTGACTTTCCTGTTGCCAGATGTCACTGTCTTGGCAGAAGGAAAACAGGCTGTTTTACTGCAATGTGCTTTGCTTATAGCTATGAGCTCTGAAAAGCACCATTCGTGCTCTGTTTCGTCTCCTCAGCAAGCTGCTTGCAGTGTTGTGCTCCAAAACTGTTTTTTTAATGGGGAATTTGTTCTTGAGTAAAAGGAAGGACCTGAAATGACTTCTTGTCTTAAGACTGCTCTGGTGCCTGCGTGGCAGGTATGTTTTACCTTTGTGTGCTCTGAGTTGTGACAAGCCTTTGTGTCTGCTGCCTGGGCAGACTCTTCAGGTGCTGTGCAGCTCTGGTATCCCAAGTATGTTGTGTATGAGCCCTCAAGAAAGGGATGGGTCTACCTGCTGTGTTCAGAGCATTGCCATGTGGCCTGTTACCACCTCTGGAGACACTTGAAGGAACAGGGAACAGAAGGTCCTGCAGAGGACCCCAAAGAGAACTGTCTGGACATCTGAAGAAGGTCACAACCCCAGCTTGCCATTGTCTGAAATGGCAAACTGGTGTGCTGCTGCTGCTTGCCAAGCAGGTGTTCATCCCTGATGTTCTTGTTGATCAAGACTGAGCACACTGTGGGTCTGGCTCCCTGCTTCTTCCGGGTCTCAGGCCACAGTTGGATCCCTGCACGCTATCTTTTCACACCAGCTCCTGGTCCAGGGTGTGTGGGGACCTCAGCCCCAAGCTTGGCCTGGGGGGACGCATCCCAAACCCAGATTAGGATGTTTTGGGGGGATCCTGTGTGTCATCAAAATTGTTTATGTAGTTTAACTGCCAAAGCTCTACTGCACTTCTAGCTGGCTGCTACTGTCATATGATTTAAGTGCAGTAATTTGGAAGGAGGGGAAGACTCTGAAATATTACTGTTATTTTCTCCAATAAAGCAATCCTTAACTGCAGTAAAGGTGTGTTTTAGACACCCACTCTAAATCTCCTTGTCTGAAAACTCTGATGAAGGAATAAACAGTTGCTGCTACCATTTAAATAACTGTTTATAGCAATCAGTCTTAAATACTAGCCTTCCCTAAAATACATTTGAATTTCTTAGTACACTTCTAGTAAATGCTGAGGTACAACAGAGACGCCTGTCTGTACTTTGTGAACTGCTACTTGAGCTTTGTACATTGATCTCATTAACACTTGATGTAGCAGAACTAATGTGAACACTAAGCAGGTAGTAGTACACTTCTTTGGAAAAGTAAAATGCAGTGGCTGAATGTCTCTTTTTGAATATAGTCTTGGTTTTTAGATGCAAACAAATCTTGCTTTCCTGCCCTTCAGGTTAATCTTTAAATACTCAGTCAACTTAATTGTTTTTGATTTTCTGGAGGAATCTTTGATTATTGTAGGGGGAAGAATTCGGTTTTGGACTGTGGTGTCTTCAACAGTTGACTTTTTCCAAAGAAATCAGTCTACTGCAAGTGCATTCTTGATTACTCAGTTCCAGCAACCGGTGCTGCCATTCAATATAAACTTGTTTAACTATGTTTAATATCAAAGGAGGAAAAAGCCAGCAGCTCACCAGGCACCTAACAAGTGCCAGAGAGCTGCTGCATGTATTGCAGGACACAGCTGCTGTGTGCAGGGCTGGGCCAACTGCCCACAGATAGGGTTGGTTGGACAATACAGAGCACTTCTGTAAAGAAGCAGGAGTTCCATGGTTTTGTTGGTGTATGTATGGGGGTACTTGTTCATGTGCAAACGTGGTTTTGAGGACTTGTTTTTAACAGTCCAGCAATCCTGCAGGAAAGGTGGTTGGTGCTCTCAGAGCACAGCTGCAATGGTAGGTGAGCCTTCTGCCTAATGCACCCCTCTTGGTGCATTGCTTAGAACACCAACTTCTGAGCTGCAAGTTGTTCACACTCTTAAGTGTGTAATTTGTTCCTATAAATTATTCTGGGTTAAGGCAACCTGCAGTATCAGTACAGGCTGGGGAATGAAAGGATTGAGAGCAGCCCTGTAGAGAAGGGCTTAGGCTGGTGCTGGTGAATGAAAAGCTGGACATGAGTCAACAGTGTGCACTTGTAGCCCAGAAAGCCATAACACATCCTGGTCCTCGTCAAAAGCAATAGTGGCCAGCAGGTCAAAGGAGGTGATTCTACCCCTCTTCTTGGATCTTTTGGAATCCCACCTGGAGTATTTTGTCCAGTTCTGTGGTCCCTAGAACAGGAAAAACTTGGGCCTGTTGAAGCAGGTTCAAAGGAGAGCCATGAAAACCATTGGAGGGATGGAACACCTATTGTATGAGGAAAGGCTGAGAGAGATGAGGTTGTTCAGCCTGGAGAAAAGAAGGCTTCAGGGAAATCTTATTGCAGCCTTTCAGTAGTTAAAGGGGGCTTATGAGAAAGATAGAGACACACTTTTTAGTGGGGTCTGTTGTGACAGGACAAGGGGTAATGGTTTTAAGCTGAAGGAGGGTAGATTCAGACTAGATTTAGAGAAATTTTTTACATTGAGGGTGGTGAACGCTGGAACAGGTTGCCCAGAGAGGTGGTGGATGCTTGATTCCTCGAAATATTGGAGGTTTTAGATGGTCCACAGGACATTTGGAAGGTCCGATGGAAACATTGGACAGGGCTCTGAGCAACCTGATCGAGGTTGAAGATATCCCTAGCAGGGGAACTGGAACGAGATGACCTTTAAAGCTCTCTTCCAACCCAAACCATTCTATGGTAAAACACAGATACTGACCAAATCTTTAACTGGGAAACTTACACCACCCTTAAAGGGTATTTGGGGCATCCTGCTTTGCTACCTTTGTGTGTGAATTGTAGATGAACATGAGTACTATGGTTCATGAGCAGCGGTGAGCAGGGAGAATTAGTTTCTGCATATTTCTAAATGGTAGCAAGTGAAACCTGTTGGAGTTGATGCTTTGAAGCTGAGTGGTTTCGATTGGCTTCTGTGCCTGTCACTGTGCAGGTTTTTTGGCATGACAGATTTTTGGAGATTGTATAAGAAGGAAAACAACTTGAGTGTCAATGGAATCAGCAGAGCTACCTGCTGAGTCCTTCCTGCTGTGGTGAGGAAGTGTTTTTGGGATAAATGGCAAAAGGGAGAGCCTTACTGGAGTGAATGTACAGTCTTCTTTAATTCTGTTTTAGCACACTGATATGTGAAGTCTTTAATATGCTTCTGTTTCTTATTTCCAATTCAAGAGCAAACTTCACCTTGGTGAATCCCAGAAACATACTTCCCTCCCATCCCCAGTGAAGAGTATTTTCCTATTCAAAAGCATCTTTTGAGAAAGTGAAAATATGAGAAGAGGGATACAAAAGTCAAAGCAAGACCTCTGTGTGTTGTCGAGAGGAGCTGAGACTTTTTAATATTTTTAGAAGGGAAAACTGATAAATTAAGGATAGAGCAAGTGTCAGATAAAAGAACTTCTCTAGCCTTCCTGTTCCAAGGTAATATTACTGGAGAGGCCTTGTTTCCCCTTCGTGCAAGGTGGTGCCTGCAGCATTTCTGAGGGATGTGATGGCTTCTTAATAATAATGCTTTATCACAACTCCCTGCTACAGGGCACACTTGTGGATTGACAACTGAAGACCAGCAGTGTGCAAGGCAGTGTTTCGCCCTCCACCTCTTCAATATCCTGATCCAGTTCTTACCAGAATGAAAAACTGTGGATTACATTATTCATAGCTCTTGAAGCTCTGAATTATTCTGAATAGTTTTTTGTGCCGATGGCCAAGCTGTGATGTGCCAAACCTGATGTAACAATAACCTTCTGGGTACCAGCTAGAGCAGTCCTTAACCATAAAGTTTGAAAAGTTTACCAGACTAATCTGTTAAATAGAACGAATCCATTAAACTAGAGCATGACCAGTACTCAGAATGGCTATGAATATATGTATTTTTTTGTTTGATGTTTACAGTTGTGAAACAGGCCGTGTGGTGGATTAGCTTGTGCAACAGGGAGTGATGCTAAACTTAGACTTCACTTAGCAGTGTAAAGCTTTATTCTTGGAGTTTGCACTGATGTTCTGTTCCAGGTCAAATACTGGGAGGAGGCAACTTGTGGAACAGTGCAGTTGTGGAGCAGCTGTTCACTAAAATCAGTGGAGGCGTGCTTTCTTTACCAAAAAAAACCCCAACCACAAACCTCAACACAAAAAACCCACAAACTACCAAAGCCACATAAAACTAAAAAAAAAACCCCAATCACCCCCTCCCCTTTCTTTCCTTTCCTGCCTACTTTTAGAGATGAAGCTCAAAATCCTTCAAAATTTGGTCCTTCAAAGCTGCACTTCTTTCTTCCCCCTGGAGTTTCCATCGTGTCAGCTGCACCAGAATCAGGAAAAATGCCTGCCTGACTTTGTGTTCATTAGATAAGTCTTTTCAGTTTTGTCCATTATCATATATTTCAGTAAAATGAATGGTTAAACTCATTCTACTTTGCTGCAAAATATAAATGAGGAGCCTGGATGCTTATCCAAGCATGCTGATATTTAGGAAAACTTCCCCTTTTGTGGAATGGACTGGGACACAACTAGATTGTGCATAAATATATTAATATTGCTTGGAGATCTTGAGAGGTTAGTACTTTCATGATCTGAACCTGCGTAGGTTGTTAAAAAGGAAATACAGGTTGCCTGTAATGTCACCCAGCAGCAAAAAGTGGCACTTCATGTCCAAAGTCTGATCTGATAGAAGCGGGTATGCTCAAGTTTTCTAGGACCTGGAAGTCCTTTAAAGCTTTATATCTTTTTGTGGAATCATCACTGGACAAGCTTTCTTGACCCTTTTCTTTGCCACCTTCAGCTTTTGGAGTGATTAGTGTTCTATGACTGTCTGTTGATTTATGTGACAGCAGTGTCTCTCTAGGCTGTTTCATTTAATCTACTCTCCTAGTGTGACTTGGAGTAGGGGCAAATGTCTCTTAACAGGATTTACTCAGCTCAAGCAGCATTAAAAGTCAGTCAAGGACATATCAATCAGATAAAATCTCAGAGTACTTATTAATATAATGGCAACTTCAGTGGTCATAATACTCTAAAGGTAGATGCATTATCTGCATTGTATAAGGAAAAAAAAGCTGGTCAGTGCAGTTGGTTTGTTAGTGAATTGCTGCTGGTTGCTGCATGCACAGTTGCAGGATTCTCTCTCTTATCTCTTAAATGAGATTAAGAGCAGTGCAGAAGTATTCAAGCCCACATCCTGAGTTTGTCCAATTTGCAGCCCTGGCAGGATGTGTCCAAGGTCCTTTAAGTAGTGATAGCTATTGCTCCGAATCAGTTTGGAAGCACTGTAGGAATTGGTGCTGCCCAGCTGGATATGGAATTTAGCAGTGTGGGCAATCAGCAGCCACACTTCATCTGGAACAGGACACTTCAAGCACTATACAATTGAATGGGCGACTGGTAAAGTGCTGGACTATAAAGGAGTAGGTAATGTACCTTGTTTGATGCTGCAGGGAAAACAAACCAACTCATTCTGGGTTTTCAAGTGAGAGATTCCCAGTAACAGTGAACTGCTGCACAAGTACTTCATACCAGCAATCTGGTGGTGTGCACTCCTTTGTTAGGTGTTACTTTCTTAAGTTTAGGAGGGTGCACTGAAATGCTGCAGTGTGAGAAATATAGATGAATAATAAGGGCTTGTCTTCATTATGGGCTTATCTGCTTGGAAAAGCTGTAACTGGCTCATTGTCTACTGTCGGCTTTTAGGTGCCTCGCAGTCAGGCTGGTTCTCTGAAGGGTTTGTAGCAAAACCCATTACTGGTCTAAAGGTGTGGATTAACTGGTTGAAAAAGAGGGATCAGGAGCAGGTTCTTATGACCTGAGACATTTCTGGGGCATATATGACTGTGTATTTATCATACTAGTGCACTTCTGCTGCTGACTAGGCAGAGTTTTACGGTTTCACAGGTATTTCACAGCATGCTCTCAGATAAGCCAAGTGCAAAAATGTTAATAGGATTTCTGTACAGCTTGCTACTTGCAGTTGCTTGTGTTTGAGAAATTGTACTTTAAGTTTTATCAATTACACTTGTTTGACAGCAGAAGTCAAAATTGTAAACTTACTTAGTCAAGTCCTGAGAAGGGAAAAAAACTGGTGGTTTGCCATTATTGCTAAGCAAAAAGCTGATCTTTATCATGGATAGCTGAATAAGGTGCCAGGCTACAGCAGGAGTGCACCTTAACCATGCAACCAGTAACTTGTGTATGGTAAAATTAGCAGTGCTTCTAGAAGATGTTGCTCCTGTTGGTGTTGTGTGCATCCCTTGTGGAAGCCCACCTGGAGGTTACTGTCCTTTGACTATTTTGGGGACATTTGTGTGTTTGTGCTAAAAATTAATGTGCCCTGAGTGCAGAAGTGACTCTCCCAGTGCTTCTGAAGGGCAAGCTGACATCTCTAGATGAACTGACGTGTTTGGAAGCTTTTGTGTCAGTTTTTTGTGGACTGAGGAGCTTTGCTAGGGGAACCTGAGAGCATGCTCTAGGCAGAGTTGCTGGAGGAGTAGAGGACACTGCACTGGAGTGGATGAAAAATAAATTGAGGAGTTGGAGAAGGGAATTCAAAGACTTAACTTGAGCCTAGTTTTCTTGGGCTCATGCAATTGATAAAGGGTAAAAGGAGGAGAGGCTCCTACTGCAAGGCAGCTTTAGTTCAGTGACACTGGTAGCTTGTTTGTCTACTTCAACTTTTTCTTTCTGTACAAGAGTGAACTCTTCCTGCTGCAGAGGCATACATTCACTTCCCTCCTGGAGAAGGGGTGTCAGGGGTAAGTAGATGGCTTTTGTACTTGCCAAGAGCTTCTTCTGTGTATGGAGTCACATGTCAGGCCCAAAAAGTTGCTTGCTCATTCATTTAGTGAGCAAAGTGTAAGTATGTCCCTTTTATGAAAATACTGGAGACTTTTTTCCCCTCCCAGAATCTGTCCCAACTGGTCGGCTACCTTCTTCCTGCAGCCTCTTAACAGAAACCAAAGTAGTCTCTACTGCTGCAAAGGCTTTTGCTTTGCTTGCCAGCTGTCATAATAGTCCTATACCATGGGGAGATGTGTGGAAGTGAAAAGTCTCTTGTGAAGTCTCTGTCCATACCTCAGTTTAGAAAGTGTGGGAGAAAATTGAACTTTACTTAGTCAGCAGGTAGGTATTTGCAAATCCACTTCACAAGATGAAGGACAGGCCACAGACCTTCCCTAAGACAGGGTGCCAGGACCCCTTGTGATCCTGAAGAAGAGAGGTCCCTGGAGGATCCTTGGAGAGTCTAGGGGAGCAGCCTGTGACTTGTTACAGCCATTGTGTTAATCATAGGATGGTTGAGGTGGGAAGGACCTGGAGGTTCAACCCCTCTGTTAGGGCAGGGCCACCTGGAGCTGGTTGCCCAGGACCATATCACGGAATGGTTTTAGTTGGAAGGGACCTTAGAGCTAATCCCGTTCCAGCCCCCCAGGCATGGGCAGGGATGCCACCCACTAACTATATCAGGTTGCTCAGGGCCTGTCCAGCCCAGCCTCGAACACTTCCAGGGATGGGGCTTCTACCACTTCTGGGTCACCTGTTCCAGTGCCTCACCACCCTCTGAGAAAAGAATTTCTTACTAATGTCCAATGTTAATTTCTCCTCTTTTAGTTTGAAACTGTTCCCCCTTGTCCTGTCACTTTCTACCCGTGTAGAAAGTTGTTCTTCCTCTTTTTCAAGTCCCCTTTAGGTACGAAAGGATTTGTGGAAGGCCACAGTGAGGCCTCCCTGGAGTCTTCTTCAGGCTGAACAACCCCAGCTTTTTCAGCCTGTCTTTGTAGGATCTCTCATAGAGAGTTCATCTTTGTGGCCCTTCTCTGGACCAGCTCTAGCTGGTCAATGTCCTTCTTTGCTGAGAACTCCAGAGCTGGATGCAGTGCTTTAGGTGGTGTCTCACAAGGGCAGTGTAGAGGTGGAGAATCACCTCTTTTGACCTGCTGGCCACTCTGCTTTCAATGCAACCCAGGGGGCATTTGGCCATCTGGACTGTAAGCACACACTGGTGGCTCATGTCCAGCTTTTTATCCACCCAAGTCCTCCCCTGCAGGGCTGCTCTCAAGGACCTCTCCCAGCCTGTACTTGTATCTGGGACTGCCCTGACCCAGGTGCAGCACCTTGCACTTGGACCTGTTGAATTTGATGAGGTTCTAATGGGCCCACTTTTCGAGTTTGTCCAGGTCCTTCTGGATGGCATCCTGTCCTTCTGCTGTGTCACCTGCACAGCTCAGCTTTGTGTCATCTACAAACTTGCTGAAGGTGCAGTTGATGCCACTATCTGTGTCATCCGTAAAGGTATTAAAGACCACTGGTCCTTGATATCCATGTCCATGGACCACGTCCAGATGGCTTTTGAATATCTTCAAGGATGGATTTTGTGAAGTACTTACCCTAAACCCATGTTGCTTGCATCAAATTGTGTGCTGCTTGGTTGCTTCTGTACTTCTGCCCTTTATAGTAAATGATGGAATTTCTCTGCTGCACCAAATCCAGGCATGAACTTGGTAATTACATGGTGGGAGCTACTGTGTACCACAAGGACTGAAGGTTTTGTTGGTATTATTAAGGTACTGCTAGGACTACAGATGCTGTTTTTGTGGGTGATTTTTTATTTTTAGATATCACAATATGTGCTTCAGCTTAATGTGTAATAGAATTTGCTTTGTTCTTAAAACCTTAGTGTAGATTTCGTGGTGAGACCTGGTACCATAGAGTGTGGATGGCTGACTTTTCTGGAGCTGCTTCTCAGAAATGGAGGCTCTGGGATGCTGTGTTAAAAGTGGGAGGTTTGCTTTAAGAGTGCAGAAAAGCAGACTTGTCTTCTGAAGTAGGCAGGGAGTCTCTCCAATTGGAGTCACTCAAGTAAAGCTTAATTAGAATGCGAGGTTACATACTAAAAGTTTGTTTGGAACAATCCCATTTCTGCACTGCAGTCTTTTCTTCCTAATCTTTTCCCACTATTATCTAGCTGCAGCTCAGCACTGTTCACGTTTTTGACAGGGTCAGTCTCTTGCCTGAGGGATCAGAGTCTATAGAGAATGGCAGCATAACTGGGATAAGCGTCTGAAGTAAAATAACTAAATACATTCCTCCAAAATCTTCCTGACAGTGTTTTGACTCTGTTAATCTCACTTGGAAGTGCTCCTCTGTGTTTGCAGGGTTTGATCTGACTTCTCCAAAGGCAGTGCAAACTCTGATCACTGGTTCTGGGGTGCTGCTCTGTCATTTGGCCTGGACCCTTTCCATAGGTCAGAAAGCTTTTTACCTGTTACTGCTGGGGCTGATAAATGTGACTGCTTTGAGCACTATTTGAGACACACAACTTTGTCATAAATCAGGGATTTCTGCCTAATCTTCTAAATGCTGAAACATTTATAAGGTAGTAGAGAATGTTTGCAAATATAGAGAATTTAATCTGATATGAATGGGTTAAGTATTTTACTGTAGTATCAGCTTGTCTAGTGGCAGAATATGCTGGAGCATGGATCTACTCCCTCACAAGAGCTCAGGAATTAGTCTGAATTTATAATTGGATTGAGAGAACTGCTGCCTTCACCAAGACATGCGTCAGCTGTCTGAAATACTGTAGGCTGAGACTTTGGTTTAAGAGAAGAGCAATACTCGCAACCCTGTGATCCTTACCCGTAACATTTGGAAGTGTTTGTGTTGCAGGGAGGTACATCTTGGGAGAATACTGATCATTCTAAGATGTGGGTTGTTGGTGGTGGTTTTTTCTTTGGGTTTTTTGTTTGTTTTAATAAGAGTAAGTGAAGGCAGCACTTAGGCTAAAGAAAATGCTGGAGAAGATATTTCTGTACAAAGAACCGTACTGAATGATGTAGTTGTATCAGGCGGAGCTTGTCCAGAGAAAGCATCTGGGGGAGGCTGAAGTACTGAGATTAATATTGTGGTGTTAAGTTGTACCCGGCTAGAATACAGCAGATGCTTAACCCTTTAAGCCACATTCTGCTGACCATTACTAATGGGGCTGCAGAAGCCTGTGCCTGGACTGTTCAGGAATTGCTGTAGCTGTGCAGCTCTGTCCATATCATGCACAAATCTCAGGGGACTGAAAGAAGTGTCTGCTGTTAAAGGAAGGGGAGAGAGCACAGTGTGGAAATTAATACACAAATTTCAGGCTTGTTTAGTCTTTGGGCTTCTGTCCTATTGCTTCATAGCATCTTTTTCTTTTAATGCAGTTTTAAGGCCTCAGATCAGGTGCTGAAAGGCTTACTTGTCTGTAAACTGGCAAGACTTTGAAGATCAAATTGATGCTACGGAATCTAGATTGGCTTAAGATGCTTAAGTAGCTTTATGGCTCTTAAAATGGCTTATGCCGTATAAAACTCTGTTGGAGTGGGGAGAGGAGCCTGACTGTTGCTGCCTGATTGGGATCTACCTGGGAAAGATGGGGGTGGTGGAAGACCACCTGGCTGGAAGTCTTTACCCCAGACACACTTACTGGAAGGCCTCTTGTCAATCTTGCCTCTTAGCAGACTGAAGAAGATGAAATTCAAACCAAGTATAGGCTGAGAAGGCAGTTGAATCTTAGCAGGCAACCTTGAAATAAGAGACTGAATCTTTTTGCTAGGCCCCCCAAAGAGCAAATACTTCTTGCACCTCTTCCCCCTCTTTGTCAACAAAGTCTTCCCCTCATTTTCCCCCATTTTCTTTTGCCTACTTAAGTGCTGGAGTCATGATAGCCTTGCCAAAAGTATGAGCTGTGGTGCGCAAGTTTGGCAGCTCTGGGTATAATTAGGACACAAACACAGGACGTTCAGTGTGGTGAAGGTGCCTGTGTAACAGCAGAACTCAGAGTACATCTTGTGGATTGGTTATTTTGATAGCTTTGTCCAAAATATTGTTTAGATTATATCTTAGGGTAGCTTCTGCACTCCTCCAATCCTGAGGCATGAGTGGTAGCCTTTCCCGAGTTTAACTGTTTGTATGAAAGACTAGTGAATACATAGGTCAGTTTCTTCAAAGCCCAGAGCTGGTATTCATTCATACTTCATCAGGGTCTGGTTTCTGTAGGGAAAGAGGGATGTAATGTTTCCATGTGTAAACAAACCATTGTTCTGCTAGACCTATATGTGGGAAAAGCAGCTTCTCTGCAAGGCTATTATAACATCTTATCCTTACTTAGCTGCCATCAAGGTAGAAGTGCTTTAATACTATATTGCCTTGCTTAAATTGTTGCTAGAGCCTTGGGTTAAGGTGGAAGCTGCAGACCTGGGTAGCAGGTACTAGCTGAAGAGAGAACCACACTTGAGACTAAGCAGGGAAATACCTGGTGAAAAGTGTTTGCTCAAATTTAACAGCTTTTCTAGCTGTGGAGGGAGTTCCCTCTCTTATTCATGAGGTGCACAATCTGTACTGATTGTTAATGCTAAATAGTTACCTGGAAAGCTTTAAGTACACTCTCTAACCTTAACAGAGGAGATTACAACATGATTAATGGTAGGAATTGTGATGGTAATGCTTTGCTGAGGCTTGCTGAGCCTTCCTGAGACACTTTGTGACATTCAGTTGATCTTGGCAGTAATTGGTTCAAGCATCCTTGACAGAAGGTATCTATCTTTCTGCCAGTCTCTCAGACACCAGCTTCTAAAATGGCATAGATGACTTAAGTGCTAACCTCTTTGTTATCCTCAGGTGTTAAGGGCAAATGAGTACTTGTTCTGGAATAGCAAAATCTTCAGTTTTAATCTCTTGCACAGTAAGCAAAACCCCACTGCTACTTGTCTCTGGAACAGCTCCTTCCTTAGGCTTCAAGATCTTTGCAGGTACTGCCTTGCAGCTGGTGTCTATAGTAACAACCAAGGTACACAGTAAAACTGAATGTGCAATGCAGGGCAAAGAACAGAGATACTCGAGGATGCACAGTAACTACTCTAAGCCATGTAACAGAAGCCTAAACTTAAGTTTCAGCTCTGAAATGTGTGTGTCTTGCCCTGGGAAGGCAGTGTCCATCGATTAGGGTATGGCTCTACAGCCTCAGTTCCACCTTCAGCCAGCTTCATGTGCTCTGAGTTACTGTGAAGGAGAGGAAGCCCATACAGCAGGATATTTTGGTCATGGGAGGGCCCTTTAGAAAGGCCTCATAATGAGCCTGTTTTCATAGTGTAGAGAAATCTTGATTGCTGTGACTGTCAAGAGCTGCTAAACTGGTCAAAAAGCTTCATGCTGCAGAGCAAAACCTTGCTTTTTCGTTCTGTGCAGCTGCTGTTTGTCATCCTCATCCTGCTTTGTTTCCTTGGGCCATCACTTGAATTTGGAAAATCCCTTGGAGAGAGATTCATTCCTCCTCCAAATGCACCACAGCTAGCAGAACCTATCTTCTTCAGACTGGCTTTAGGCAGTGTAGGGGGAGTGCTGCCTTGCTCTGCCCTGAATCCCTGGATGTGCTAAGGAACTACTGGGGAAGAAGCAGATAAAATGGTTGTTACGGCTGGCAGGGGATCTCTCAAAACTAGAGATTGTCTTACCTGAAGTGGATGCATTAGGGATGACAGCGTAGAAGTTGTCCTACAGCAGATTTGGAAGGGTGGACTGCAGTCCTTTCTCTTTAGAGATGGATTGACGTGTACTTCAGTGTGAAGACCATCAAACTTCCCTAAGTGATTAAGAAGAAGCTTGTTGACCAAAACAGCTTCCTTCATCACCAGGTAGGATTTGTACCTGAGAACAAGTGAGGAGCAACACTCCTGTAAACTCCAGCAGATAAGAGAGCAGGAGGCTGACATGTTTAGGTGATGTGTTTGGGAGGTGCTGTAGCAACCCATCTGTATGGCCACTATAATTGAGATTAATCTGAGCAAAAAGAGTAACTTGAAGTAAGGAGCGCTTGCATGGTGTCCCTCTCTTGGCAATGACCTCAGGACAGTAATATTTCTGTAATATTTCTAAAAACCAAAGATTGTCTCGGGTGACTTCTGGGCTTGTGCTTAAGCTATGCGTAAACCAGAACAAAAGCTGAATTCAGCCTCTCAGGTGGAGGCTCAGATGTTTAATTCAGCAACTCTTCCCTGTAAGCCAAATGTATGTTTCAGCAGTGGGCCACGTCCTGTGTGTCTCTGACTACACTGAAGATGTGTTGAAGAGTTTGGCCCGTACAGACTTCTGTCTGTAGGGGTGGCAGGCCAGGTCGGTAGTTGAGACTGGCAATCCAGACGGCTCTAGGGGCATGAAACCAACTTTTGCGCTATGAAGATGTAGGAAGAGTACCAGATTTTTTTGAGTGGATGGTAAGGGGTAAATCTGAATGTAGGGAATTTCCTGTAGAAGACAAGAATGTAATGTTGGCTCCAGGAAATGCCTAGGAAATTATATTCTTGATTGTTAGCAGGGATCAACAGATTTTCATAAGGGGTTCTTTTTTCCTGTAATAGCTACTTGCAGTTGTAGCCAGCTAGCACTGACCAGTGTTAAACTGAATGATTATCTGGGGTTGGGAAAAAGTCCTAGGGTGTAGCCTCCCCTTCTCTCTCTCTTTCTGTGTCGGGAGAGTGATGGTAGAAAACACCCAGCTCTTTGTGTGCCACATCTGATAACTTGTCATTTTGCCTAACCCAGTTAGTACAACTACTGCCTGAGCCTTTTGCACAGAAGGCAGCTCCTGACTGCTGACTTACACAGGGGAAAGCTGCGAAGCACAATCTGTAGATATTCATATTAACAAACTTGGTTAATAGAGTATATTATTACTGCAGCTGTGTTACAGTTCTCTGCTGCCTCTAGATGCTTAACTGGAATCTATGACCAAAGCTTTGACCTTTGCCAGGTGAACTTAGCAGTATTTCTGGCACATGTCACAGCCACGTGTCAGAAATGCAGAGGGGCATTCTATCTTCTTTTCAGTGGGTTTGGAAAATAGCAGAGGCCTGTGTTTCAGGCTCCAGCACTCTCATTGTTATGAGCCTGCAGGTACTCTGCACCAGAAGGGAATGCAGGTCTGTAGCCTAAAGGAGCTGCTCTTTAATTAGCTGGAAGGTCTGTTCCTGTGCCTACTGACTGACTGCAGCCGAAATGGGAAGTTAGAATTCCAGAAGGGGTGTGCTTTCTTCTCATATGCCTGGGGAATACTTTGCTCGGACTTGACTTTGGCATGCTGCATTATCTCTGGAATAATGTCTGATCAGCTCTGTCCTTACTGTGCAGGAAAAGATTAACTTTCATTTGATTATGCTCCTCTGCGTGCAGGCTGCAGTGAGAATCCCAGGTGAAGGTGTGCGGTTTGGGAGGAAATTGTTGCTCAGCTCTAAAGGTGATCTACATTGCTAGTAAGCTTGTGTTTTCAGTGAAAGAAGCTGACATTGAAATAAAAATTAAAAAAAAAAAAGGAAAAAAAAAAGTAGTGAAGTGCTGCAAAACTGTGCTGAGTGCCTCTTTTAGGTGAGAAGCAGTTCTGCTTCCCAGGGTTGAATCTTAAAGGCCTGGCATGAAGTCAGATGGCTTATGTAAGTTGATCTTTCTTTATGGTAAATATGTCAAAACATAAATACATTTCAGGTGATGCATTACTGGTTCCTGCCAGTACTGGCTGCTCTAAACAATGCTGGTTGAAGCACCAAGGACATAGGGCAGTGCACTTCATAAATATTTTAACACCCCCTCCCCCCAGACAAAACCTTCAAAACCCCGCAGACCCAGATATGTTCATCCTCCTGAGCAAAAATCGTAATGCACATTAGAACATTCATCAGTAAACCTAGGTGGTGTTTATCGCCCAGCCTTCAGAGAGGAGTGCTGCTCTCTTCTATTCTGAACTCGCACTACAGTGTGATACCTGGGCAGCAGAGACTGTGTTCTCACTAGTGGTTATTACACTGGTGGAAGCAGCTGGAGAAATAGCTACGCACGCAGAATTTTCCATTAATCAGAGGAAAAAGTCCAACACAGATGGTATATAGGATAGATTACGGCTAGTAATCCTTTTGTGTCCTAGAAGATTAAGGATATCCTGGTGTAGCTGCAGTCAGCTGACCTTTTTTTATTTAAATGATTGAAAATAGTTGATGCAGTTCTGCAGAGGACCAAGGCTCTTCCAAAAGCCATGAGCGGTGCAGTGTGAATGTTTGTTAAAGGAACGGTCTGTTTAAGTCCAACTTCAGTTATAAATTTACAGGAACTTAACTTTGTGCCATGTAAACAGCAGCAGCTACAAGATGGCTAAGAAATCGCTTGCTAGACGAGTCTATCATATGTAGCAAAGCTGAATTCTCTGAGGAGGCACAGTGAGTGTCATGTAAAGAAATGGAGGGTTTCTGAATCCTGCTGTCTGGGTCGCCCCAGAAAGTGAAGATGAATGCTTTGGTGGAAGAAGAGGATGGCTACGCGCTCTGAACTGTCTGGCATGGATCTATATGAGGATTACAAATCGCCCTTTGATTTCAATGCTGGAGTGAACAGAAATTATCTTTACTTGTCGCCTAGCATAAACCTTTCTCCACCTGGATCACCTACATTGGCGAAGTCTGGTAACTTCCTTCTCTTCCTTTCTTAAAATCTCTACATGAAATGCTTAGCAATTAATATCTGTAAAACTTCTCAAATTAAAAATCTATAAAAGTTGGCCTGCTGTTAATTCTGGTAAGTGTATTAGCTTCAGTGTGTTGTGTAGGTAATGTCTCATGTGTTATGCATTTACCAGCTTTACATTATTTGTTCTTTCTTTAGTAGAAAGGCAGTTTGAGAAAATGAAGTGGCAAAAGCAATTAGGAACAAAAAGGCAACTTCTGCAAGATTGGAATAATTTGCCTAGTTTGACTATTAGATTTTTTGAGGGGGAAGGTAGAAATTGCATGTTTAGTAGGACTTCAGAGCTCTGGATAGTCTAAAATCTGCTTTTGCCTTAATACTGAAAATCTCACTGATTAAGGAAAATGCCCTCTAAAACCTTTACTCCATTCTACCTAGCATTTAAAATGCTGCAAACCTTCCACCTGCAGATACTAACTGCACTGGGGCTGCCCTGTGCTGTGCTGCAGTGGCATCTGTCTAGTGTTTAACCCTATGAGTTTCTAGCTGTACAGAAGGTGTTGTACAGAAAACCTATAGCTGTGCCTCCCAACACATCCTAGTCTGGTTTTAATGTCATTCCTTTCCATTCCTTGCTGCCTGATGTAATCTTCCAAAGTAATTTTAAATAAAGCAAGCTTAGACCTACTTCAGGTGTGGCAAAACAAAGTTATGCAGGTGTTAACTTTTATTTTGGTGGGCTTGTCACTTAAAATTTTAAAGAAACATGCATCCCTTGGGGAACCTCTGTGTGAACTGTAACAACCCTCTCTGTGAACCTGATGAGCCAGGGGCTGCTGGGAAACAGTGGTCAGCTTTCACTTCTGCAATTACTGCATCTCCCAGCTCTTCTAAAGGAGAGGGGAAGCAGCTCTGTGTCAGGTGATGGTGCATCACCATTACCACCAGCCTTTGCTGGGCTCTATTTTCTTTTTCATTGCTTTGAATGAATATCTAATTAGCATTTGGGAGAAGCCCAAGAATTTGCTCCCCCAGGTTGAAGAAATATGTCTCACTTTGGCTTCTTCACTGAGATAAATGGGAAGCACTTAAATCTGATCTTTCTTATATACTGAAGAATAAATATGCTCTGTAGTACTGTATGTTACTCACATGTTGGAGTGGTCTTATAACCTAGCAACAGGTTGTTCTCCTGAACTATAACAAGCATCTTTTTTCTTTAGCTTTGCCAACTGTATAGTGATAACTACAATGCTCATTCTGAGTGTCGCATGCAGAAAATGTCAGTGTAAAAGAAAGCTTTGTGGAGGTTAACCCACCCCCACCCCAAGGCTGCTCATCCGAAATGACAAGTACTTCCTTAAACTGCTCCTGTTTGCTGCTGATCTCTGAATTCAGGCCAGGGAGGTAGGAACTGCTGGTCAAAATAGAGCA
The DNA here is from genome assembly GCA_013397775.1 of Eulacestoma nigropectus. Taxonomy (NCBI): domain Eukaryota; kingdom Metazoa; phylum Chordata; class Aves; order Passeriformes; genus Eulacestoma; species Eulacestoma nigropectus. The sequence continues at coordinate 150,018 of VZTE01004978.1, read as the reverse complement.
TGAACTTGGATTGAAACTGGCCAAAGGAAACCCCAAATCAGAAAATCTGAGTGGTAATTGAATTACTCTAATGCTTTGCCTACCTTGGCAGAATAATAGGGACTTAAGTGCCATTTCCCTGATGGTGATCTATGGAGTCCTAATCAACTAACTTGCTCATGTCTTTGTTTGGTTCATTTAAGTAGATCTAATAAACTGCTGGGATAATATGTTAATCTTAGAAATATAGACCTAAAAACTGACCTTAAAGCTAGGTAAGTTTTCTCAATACTATCTAAGTCTTTACATTTTTTTCCCCCAAACAGATTTTTTTATTCAAGAGATATGAAATATTCAGTTAAATTTGGTTATAAGAGTGTACCAAATGACTGAATTTTAAGTCCTTCACAACTCTAATGATGCAAGAGAACTAAGATAACGAAAGGTAACAAGTTGAAAACCATAATAATAATTTTACATAACGATATAAAATAATAATAGCAACAGTTTTGTTGGCAAAAAAAGACTGCAAATGAGAGAGACTCTCTTAGTAATAGTTTGAGCCAAAGCATTTCCATCTGTTGGCTGATTGCTGATTTCCAGGTTTCTTGCCCCACACCCCATAGAAAGATCGAAGGTGGGCTATGCATGTCTCCTTATGAAGTTTTTTCAAAGCCAGGATCCTTCTGGCTGTCAGCCCTAGTTTATGGGATACATTTGTGTTGTAGCCATGCCATTGTGGAGGTCTGTGGGTTGCTAGCTGTGTAGACAACTGCTCCTTGGTCAGACGGCCCAGCACAGCCTTGCCCATAGCATGGATGAACCCTGTGTCCTGCAGGTATTGAACTGAGGAATGGGAGCAAAGCAAACAGAGATGTGAACGGTGACAGGGAGAGAGAGCAGAGGTGCCAGAATGAAGATTGATGGGAAGGTGTTAGAATACTTCATGTGGAGCTCAAAAAAGTAATAAAGGGGAGGGGCTCAGATGGCGAGGAGAGGAAGGCATGGTCAGATGTGCAGGGTGAGGTATGGAGCACTCTGAGTAGCAGTGATTTCCTGTTTCCCTAAAAACTCTAGGAATGTGAAGGGGAGGAGAGATCATTCCCTTGCTTCTTAGCATTGTGCCTTAAATTCCATTTGGTAGGCAAGAAGGAGAACAATCTTAAAAAATGAGTTTTCCGAAGAGAAGGTATATTCCCCAAACAGAAGCTGTTGCTGCAAGAGACAATCTGGCATGTTTTCCTACCAGTGGATTCACTTGATCTATTTTTGGTGATTTAATCCAGATAACTCCTCGTGTTTAGATTGAACAGACTTTCAGCTGGTTGTGCTAATGCTCTTGGAGCCAGCATGGTTTTGGTACTTGCAAACTTTCTGAAGTGGCTTTGTGATGGCAAGCAAGTGGTCCCCGAAAGGCCGCAGGTGAGAGCAAGGTCAGGAGTCATAGGTGAACATACAGGGGGGTTGTAGGGTGTTGGGGAGAAATGCAGTTCATATTGTTAGTTTTCCTTCAGGGTAGGTATTTGTAATTAATAGGCTAAATAGCAATTTGACAAAAAGGTGTGTTAATCTTAACTGTTAAGGAAATATGCTCATGTATAAAACAAAAGTTATCTATCTGATTGTGAGACATGAGCCATAATCCTTTGTTTGAGGTGCTGTAGTGCTCTGCTTTGGTTTGGGCATTGGATTTTGAAGTTCTTACTGCCCTAGATTTCTGACAGAAAATAGTGTATTGGGAAACCCACAGGACCTACATTATGTCTGTGTAGAAGACACATGTAAACCTCTGGGAAAACGTGGCACAGATCTCATGAATAATTGCAGAATGAGGTTTAATTTTCCTTCTGTAGGCTTCCTTCTCAGTGCACTCTGTGGAAACAGCATTTTAAAAAGTTCTGTCCATATAGCAGTGTGCTTCTAGAGGGCAAGTGTTCTGGACACAAATACAGGCTGACAGCATACTGTTTTGGAAAGAATTTGAGGAACTGAGCTTTACCTGAGTTCAGTAATTTGATCAAAACCAAAGTTACTTCTTTTTTTCAGCTTGACAGCTGCTAGGAGCATGTTTCATAGAATGCCTACAACTAATTACAGACTCACTGAATCTTTTTTTCCCCTGACTTTTCAATTAATTGTGATGTAGCTGTTTGATATGAAACCTCACAGCAAAATCATAGTGGTGATTAATTTAGAGTTTTTGATTCCCAGACCAAAGGATAGTATGGAGTGCCATCAGAAGCTGCTGAAATGAGAATGGAATTTTATTGGTTAGATGGTTAATTACGATAGTGATTAATAGGAAATGTTACTTAATATGTCTTCAACTTAGATGAATGATGTATTTATGTACATATTTACACACACGTGCATATATGCATACATACACATACCCTTCCTCGCTCTTTATTAACAAATAATCCTGATTTCTTTCCTCTTGTATTTTAAGATTTTTATTTTTCTTCTTTTTTTATTATCTGTAAAGCTATTTTACCTCTTGCATAGAGAATTAGTTCTGGGAATCCACAATCATGCCAGCATGCAGTCTTCCTGCAGACTGGTCTCTCTGCAATTAGACCAGAATGCCTTGATTTTGGCAAACTTTATGTTTAAGTGTCAGCTACAAAGATTCAAAGTGGGAAATCTATTGCTGGAAATTTTGTTGCATTAAAAGGTGTTTAAAATTATCTTACTGCAAGCACTAAGGACTAAGAAAAGATGAATCTTTAGAGTGAGTGCATCATAGTAATACAAATAATATCATCCTTCTTCCTTTCCCTGAAGCTCTGAAAGCAAAAGTTGAGGAAGACCATAGGGATGTTTGTGGTTTATATAGGAATTTGGCAGAGTTTTGGTTTCTGGATTTGGAAGGGGAAGATGCAGCAGTGTGAGTGGATGCACATCCTTATCACTCCCTTCTCAGCACTCTCCTGCTTTGAAGCAACAGCCCTTTGTTCCTGAGCTCTGTCTTTGGGCTTCCCATCTGTCTGAAGGTCCAGGTGCTAACCAGCAGCTCACTTCTAGTTCCATGATATCTGCAACCTTCTAGCCACAGTGGTCCCAGTTACTAGGAACAGAGAGGTCTAGCAGGGTACAGAGGAAGAGTTCATACTTGCAGTGCAGTAGTTTTCTCCACTGTTGTTAACCTTGCTTTTGGCTGCACCCGGTGTGCTCAGAATGGACACTTTTAAATCTGATCCAGAGGCTAGTAAGGGAGGGAGCCTCTGCACTGGCCTTGAGCATCTCCACCACTTCCAGAGTTTCTGTGCCAGATGAATGAGACACCAGAGTGCGCACAGACTCCTGGGCAGGGTTGTGTAGGAAACACTGGTTGGGACATAGCATTCTGCACCTTGGTTTCTCTCACAGAGTGGTGGGATGTGTTGTTCTCAACAGGTTTCCAGTCTCCTATTATACCAGCAGTTGCCATTATATTGAGCTTTAATACAGCTTGATAGAATGAAATATAAAATACCTTTGGTTTCCTTCCTGTAGTTGGGGAGCATGACTTTGGTGTCCTCTCACCAGTTTTCGTTGTGCACTGGCACAAAAGAGCTGTTAGCTGCTGTTTGGCAGTCGTGATAATCTGGCTTTTAATGCTTTATTCATCTCAAGGGCTGCTGAGGAGTGACTCTATACCTGAGGTTGGAGAGGATGCTGCTGCTACAGTCGGTATGGCAGAAACACTCTCAGAAGAAGAACAGGATGAGCTAAGAAAAGAGCTTGCCAAGGTAATTCTTTTGCAAATAGCTCTTAAACTTGTTTTGATAATGAAAATCTGGGATAATGTTATCTTTGAACATACAGTTAATGCTTTGTATAGTTATTCTGTGAGTGTCTAAAGCTGGCACTTCTGTGTATTGCACAGAAAGGAAGGAAGGGTGTCAAGGAGAAAAGAACAGCCAGTTCTAGTGATGGGAAATTAAGCTGGAAGTGCTGAATGTACAGATCTTAAACCAAGATACATAAATACCTAAGCCTTTCTTTTTTTCTCAAGTGAGAAAGGGGTGAATAAGCAGTCAAAGAGAACATGGTTGGAAGCCAAAACCCGAGTATTGTCTCAACTGGTGTGGAGTACCTAAAGCTGTTTCTTTCATGAAGAATGCTTTGTAGTAGTATCTGTGTAGGCACTGTATTGCTAATGTCTAACCATGTTACTATTCTTGTCCATAACAGAATATTTTTAAGAGTGAGAAAAAGTAGCATTCTTTGAAGGACAGACAGGCAAATATTCAAGCCTGATACATGCCAAAGTCAAGCTTTATGAAGCAGCCAGTCTTTTTCATTAGTAGCTCTATGGGGCTTTAGGACCATTATGAAAGACGCTAACTTAAGCCTAAGGTTGGCAAACAAAGGTTAGCTGTGAAATAAGCACATTTAATACATTCTTGTATTTGGCAGTCCTGAGTATCATTTCATGCCAAAGATAGTAAGGGTAGGCTGGTCCTGCTAGGATATATCACGCTGGACTTCGGACAGATATCCAAAACAAAGATGCATTGAAGATACTGTAAGGAGTACAGTAAGGAGCTGTACTCCTGTAAGGAGCTTAAATGACTGGGCAGCCTGATGCTCTAAAGTAGGGTGATCTTGTCTGGATGAGGAAGTAGGATTGGAGGCACACCCTTGCCTTTGTACCTATGGCCTTAGTGCCTCTGTCACTTCTATATAGCTCACAGAATGGCACTGTAGAACTGTGCTGACCATCTCTGGTCATGTTTCCAGGAGAAGCTTAAGTGACCATCTGAGTAAAGAAGGAAATATACAAACAATATGGTTTTCTAGTTATAGAGGAGGTGCTGGGTGTTTGTTGTGTGTTTGTGTGGGTTTTGACTGCTCAATCTGCCACCATTTCCACACCTGCTCTGGGGAAGGCACTCCTGTGGCTAGATCCAGTCTACAGGTGCTGGCTTAAGCCACAAAAGGACATTTCTGGTGAAGCAAGGAGACAAAATTTGTGTATGGATCAGACATGCTCTGAGCTTCCTGATACTGGTCACACACTGGTGTCTCTTCTGACGTGGAAGTAGAATACAGGCTTGGCGATTCTCCCGGGTTTGACTAATCTTCAACCTTTACATATCATAGGTTATGATTTCTAACTGTGCAGTCTTTTAGTTACCAACTTCCTTGTACCTATTCCAGTAACAGAGCTAGCTGCAGGTGGATTACTTTCTCACTAGCTCTTGTAATCTATGTTGGATTTCTCTTGTAGTATTTAGGAATGACTGCGAGGTAATGTTAAAACCTCTGTTAGCTCTCCCATTACTGATGTCTACTAGATGCTTTGAAGAAATACATAGTTACATGGTTGGGTATATTCCTTGTTAACTGTTAACCACTTGTTAACAACTCTCCTGCCACAGGTGGAAGAGGAAATCCAGACGCTCTCACAAGTGCTAGCTGCCAAGGAGAAACATCTAGCAGAAATCAAGAGAAAGCTGGGAATTAACTCACTACAGGAACTAAGGCAGAATATTACCAAAAGCTGGCAAGATGTTACATCAACCACAGCGTATGTACCAGCTCATGATGATTGTTTAGACTGTTGAAGTGAAAACTGTTTAGATCTTGTGTCATGTCTAAACACTCTGTTCTTGTGAAATGCGTATAAATAACACAAAGTTAAGTTGTATTAAAACTTCTCTGGGTAAATCAACATAGATTTTTTTTAAAGAAGAACACTGCTAGCCATATCTCATGCGAAAGAAGAATAATTGACCAAAATATGGGCTGTTCTAACACACTTCTTTTGTCTGATAGATCTGAGATACCAAGGTGTCTTAAGTCCAACAGAATATCCTTCTTTTCCACCCTGAAAAATTGTTGTAAACTGAGCCCAGGCAGGAAGAGTACGAAGTCACAGTTACTGTTCTTGCCAAACACAAGTGTTAGCTTAAGGTCTAGAGCAAGATACCTTCTGCAATTAATGACTAAACAGAATGTAACAAGATGTACCTCAAACTTTTTATGGCGAATTTTATTGACAGAACTATGTGGTACAAGAATTTAGACACTTGGCACAAAAAATAGACCCTTTTCAGTGTGTGTGCACATAGTGTTGTTCTTTTGTGTTTTGTTTTCTTTTATATTTTTTTCAGTTATTTTTGTTGATTGGGGTGTTTTCTGTGTGAAAAAAATGTGTTTACTTTATATTTTACTAAATCTTACAATAGCAGATAGCATCTGTTCTAGGGATGGGGTAGTGTAGGAGCATGTTGGTGAACCAGGTCTGAAGTCAGAGGTGGCAGAAATGCTGTAGCCAGAAGGGACTGCAAAGGCTCAAAATAATGTCTTAAGCAGGTTTTCCATTAGACCCCAAAGCTGAAGTGTACCTCTGCATTTGATACAAATATACACACGCTACAAGGTTCCTTATGTGTTCTATTAAAATAACTAAAAACTGAATGCTTTTTTGAACACAGATACAAGAGAACATCAGAAACCCTGTCTCAGGCTGGTCAGAAGGCTTCTGCTGCTTTTTCTTCTGTTGGTTCAGTCATAACCAAGAAATTTGAAGATGTCAGGTAGGTTTCTTTACCTTTTACCTAGTAATTGCATTTTTTATTTAAGTGGATAATCACTGCAATAAATTTATGCTGTTAACATACCTAGTGCTTCTAAAAGCTAATCTGTCCAGAGCTTTCAGCAACTGTTTTAGGGGAGGTAAGAGACTTGCTGCAGAATCTGCTTGTATGTCCTCACTGATGCTGAGCAGTTCTGTGGTATGTATTTTAAATAGGTGAGAGAAGCAACATGTGCTACTACCTCCCCTGCTGCTCTTACTTTTCTGGTGTGATTGCAGGTGGCACTGTCTCTGCCTGCCTCTGTGGGATACCCATAGCACTATCATTTCTGCTCTCTTTCCCAGCTTGTGAAATATTATATTTAAACAACTAGTAACTTTACCATTTTGTGTTTTGTTGTTTGGCTTTTTTTGATTGTTGTTGTTGGTTTTGGTGTTTGTTTGTTTGTGGTTTTTTGTTTTGTGTGTTGACTCCTTCCAAGTGTGTTTTATTTCTTTCTAAGCTGTTCTGCCTTACAGAAGTGGCTTGATTTTATTACATTTTTGAGAGACTATTGGCACTTTTTAATCCTTAACTGTTGTTGGCATGCAACATATTTTGACTTTGTGCTAAATGACACAGCCCTTCATACACATTAGGTACATCTGCCAGTCATTTTTAGAACTATTTTGAGCTGCTTGCAAAACTCCTCCTGGATGTAATACAATCAGATGCTTAGCTTACAATTCCTTGATTAGATAATTCTTATTACTGGAACCTATACAATTATTCATCTCCACAGGTAACTTGTTGTTAAACTTATTTTCCTATTATTGGGCAAATAAAAATTCACACGTTCTCACAGAATATTGCTACTTTGGAAGCAGTGTAATAAAATCAGCTGTTCGAAAGTGCTGCCATTAACCTCTTGCTTTTTGAAATCTAGTGAGAAAACACTTTGAGTATAGCTACACAGTTACATATTTTTCTTCAGATTTATCAGAACTTCCTTTCTCTCTTTAATGCTTACTCTGGCATTGTGCAGACTACAGGCATTTTCACATTCCTTTAGGTAAGGTGGGCGCAAGAATTGCTTCTGAAACTAAGCATGTAGTCAGACTGTCTCCATTAAAATTTTTGATTAAAGTTTTGTCTGTAAAAGGTAATTTCTTCTTTTCTCCAGTGTTAGTTAATGTAAAACTGAAGCTCTTTTAATGTCAGGGAAGATGTTTCTTCATGTTCACGTGGTAACTCTCTCAGAACATGAAATCTTTACATAATAATTAATTAGTCTCTCTTCCTTGTAAGAAAGAAACCCACTAAAATGATTCTGCAAAGTTTTTTGTCAAGAGATAGAATATGGTGTTGAGGTCAATGGCATGCAGGATTCCTCCTTCTTTGTCTGTACAATGTTTGTGCTGTGGCAGAGTAGAGATTTTCCCCTTTTTGTGTCTATTACAATGGCTGTTTAGCATTGTGACTCTAACTAAATTATTAGAGTCTAAATGTAGAATAGTTTATACATTCTTTGTTCATAGTTTGTCCAGTGAAACAGTCCTTGAGTTGATTACTTTAGCAGTGCCAGTATTTTAGTTACTTCATCTACATTACCTTTGATCTAAGCAAATACTCAGTGTTTTCAGTAGTTAAAATCCTGTGTAACAACTTCTGTCCATTGCCTCTCAGCCCATCTATGCACACCTGAGTCTGACTTAATCTTTTCTGTACTCCCCCACTAAGGAGTTAAAGACAGCAGTAGGATCTCTATAAAGATGTTGGGATCTGGCTTCTAGAGTACTAACTGGGAGCTGTTGTCCCAGGGGAGGAGATGGGCAGAGGCACAGGATGCTATGAGAACTCAGATTCTTAAGTGAGCTCAATTTTATCAGGTATGAGAACAGCAGCCAGTCTGAAATATGTCTCCTTTAGCATCAGTGAGACAATGGGAAGCTGGAAGATTTCTCTGTTCTTTTGGATGCAGAGCTCAGCTGCTCACTTAACAGGAGTCACTTTCCTACCTTAAGGCTATGGTGCTCCCCAGTTAGTGTTAGACTATTGCACTGGACAAGGACAAGCACAAACTCAGAGCTGTCTTCTACATCAGGAATACCTTATGAGTGTCCTAATTACTCCAATTAGTGGCTCTGTGAGTGTTGAGTACTCTTTATCAGAAACCGGGCCACTGGGAGGGAAGGTAACAGTACCAGCGAAGTCTGCACTGTTGGTGTGCTTCTCAGGGAGAATCATGGCAATGGAAATGCAAGATATTGTTATAAATTCAGGAGTAGCTGGGTTTAGAAAACAAAACAAAAGTGTGAAGAATTAGTGCTGTTGAAGATCTTAGTTGCACTTGAAACAAGAGATTAAAAGCCTTTAAGTTTTTTTGTTTTTCATGAGAACCAAATTCATCTGGAATTCAGCCAGTGAATTCAGGTCCCACGGTTGTATGACTACTCAAGGGCAAGTCTGAGGTTCAGAAAGGTTTAGATGCCTAAATTCCGTCCTGGACATGAGAGTTGATGGGCCTGGTACTTACTTGAACCAGTACTGAATATGCAGGTGCATTTTTATTCTTAAATTCTTTCATTGGCTTCATTGTGGCTTCACTTTCCCTTGCATGGTTTTAGTTGAGGGACTTCTCAGCTGTAATGGTGTGATTTCTTCCATGTTGGACTATTTCTACATATTACATGCAGCAAACATCACATGCAGGTGTTCATTCGTGCACTGCAAAGTGATTTAATAGGGAGTTGCAAAAGGGAGTGAGGCAGCTGCTGAAGCTGTGATTTTGAAAACTACTGAAATGGAGAGGAAGGGAGGACTGGTAGTACAATGTCAGTGTATTTTTGCTTCCTTTTTGTATTTGTTTCCTCTGCTCTTTGTTATGATGAAAATCAACTCTGTTCCTTCTTAGGTTTCTCTTAATACCTTTGTTCTCTTTATAAGAATTTGTTGAAGTTTTGATGAGCTAACCTTGTGTAGGCAATATCAGTATTCTGTGCAAAATAACAGTAGTACCAAGATGTAGCTTCTGAGCAGTCATGACTTTGCACTTGACTCCTCGTGCACTGCATCCGTATAATAAAGCAAAGTCCATCTTTGCCTTGCTCTGAGATTGCAGAATAACTTTCTTTGCTTGCTTTAGAAGTCTGGTCTATGATCATGTTTTCCTAAATACCTTAACTTAGCAGCATTTCAGCTACTAATGAAAGTAACTAGCTACTGTGTATGTTAAGCTGTGTTTTCTAGGCAGGAACTCTGGCATACCTCCTTGTGCCTTTTCAAAATGTGAGGCAATGGAGAGGCTTTAAAAAATTACTGTGTAAAGGCTAAGAAAACTTTAATGCAATAAAAAATATAGAAGACTGGAGAGCAGCTTACTGTGCCTTTTTTATTTACTATGTTTTTTTAAGCTAGGGATTTGCTTTTGAGCATTGCAAAGAGGGCTTCTCTTTTTCAAAATGCCCAACCTGATGGCCTAATTGAGTGAGTGCTTTAGTGTGGCATTCTGTTATTTGGGAAAAGAAATACAAATTCTCTTCTTCATAAAGCTGTTCAAGGCTAAATTGTGCCTCTTTGCACTACTTGAAAAACAGGTAGTTTATGTTAAAAAAAAATCAACTGCATTTATCTAATTCAGTTCTCTTGAAAACCAGATCACGGTGTGGTAAAACTATGTAATACCTTATGGTGTCATTTTGCAAAATGGATACTCAGTGTATACAGAAGTGTATTGTACAACAGCAAGTAAATTCTTCATGAATGTATGAATAGTTCTTCTATTAAATGATCTCTGAGATTAAACGAAACTTCTGTAGACACCTGTTAAAAGATATGGTGCAATACACCATAGGTTGTTGTTTTTCAGTGTGAGCAGTTCTACAGTTTGTAAGTATATGTATTTCATCCTCTTTAGCCTTAATCTTCTTGCAGGGAGGAACTTCTTGTAGCGTGAGGGGAATTGGCTGAGCATTGGCTGAAACTAGTTAGTGTTGGTGTAGTTCTGTAATAAAACCTGCCATGCAGCAAGCCCAGAACTTGTAGTAATCCACATCACGGTGAGGAATATAAATTACAGTCCAGAAGACAATCAGCTTCTCTGTGTTCTGGAGAAGCCTGTGGAAGCAAGACCATCCATAAGAATGAAACACAGGAGAAATGGGATTGGGGAAGTAGATGAAACATAGCTGTACATTACTGACATGTCAGGAAACCATCTGTCCATGTGTATCTGATTCCCAGTATACTGTAACTACAAATCAGTTACAACTACAGTTGTGCATCTGCCTTACGGGATCCCAACCTTAAGGGAACTTTTTGTGTGTGTTGTTTTTTTTCTATCACGGTATTTTACTGATGAGCCCCCAGAAAGAATCTCTTAAAACTCGTTCCGCAATAAACATAGAACTTTTTTCCTTCTGTTTTTTCTTCTTTTCTGTCTTCCATCAATTGTGCTGAGATGCTAATTGAAAGTTTGGAGGTACATCTTACAAGAGAGTTGTTTCCCTTCCCTCCTCTCCTCCCCCAGCAACTGCCTAGAATGTGTTCTCTTAAAAGACATCATAAAGCCCAGACAAATTTTGACATTCCATATATAGTTATAAAAAACTGAGATCCTCACTTGTAATAATTCTAAGTTACTGTTGTGGTATTTGATAAGAAACATTTAACATATAAGGCTTGTTTGTATTGACAGTAAACAGGGATTTTCTATATACTAAATTCAATGGCAGGTCTTGAGGTTATTAGGGAGCTCCTTAATCTATATCCAGTCACCTTCTAAGAATAGATGCGTCTTCTTGCTAGAAAAACAGTAACTGTATTGGAACACTGGCAGGTTATAGAAATCCTCCATGAATTTCAGAACACAGGACTAGGACTTTATCCCTGCGCCCAGCATAAACCTGATCTTGAACACTGACTGATGTGACTGCTTTTGCTGGAAAATGTATATTGACGAGTAGATAATTTGTATCAATGAGCGTAAAAAACACTGAATTGAAATGGAAGCCTTCTGGATGTAGGGATAATTCTTTCAGTAGGAAGATTAGTTGACTGATCTCTCAAGTGTTTGCTACTTGCTATCGCCAAAACTGTAAATGCAGCATGACTCCTGTTGCTTCAGAAACTTAAGGAGTAGACAGACTGTTGCAGCTAAGCAGAACAAGTACTAACAAGCATGGCACTTGAATCTTTCTAAAAGAGAAAAAGGTTGCTGCAGCTTTTGCTCTGACGTGCTTGTGTGTGTGTGTGTGTGCATGGCTAAGCAATTTAAGAAAGCAGACTCAAGCAGTTACTATCTAAGACTGTGTAAGACTCTTTGGCTGTTTACCAAAGGTAGTTTACAGAAGTCAGCTCTCTAAGCCAATTTCTTCTCAATGTAATACTTAAACTAACTTTTCGCTTTCTTTTCTCTTAATGCTGGCATTTAGTATACGCTCCATACAACATTCAATTAGTATGCCTATTATGAGGTAATGTATGCATAATCCAGCTGTTTGGTTTATTTATTTTCATGTGTGGAATCAAGTCAAATTGAACTTAAGTCAACTAACATAGTTAAAAAAAAAAAAAAACAAAAAACCAAAAAAAAACCCCCACCCAGCTTTGTAGTGGATTTCCTGTACTAACATATAGGATAAAATTTGTTTTATTTCTGCTTAATGGAGGTGGTTATCAAACATCTGGAATGTGACATTTCCCTACTGTTTGGAAAACTGTAACAGCTTTTCCCAGTCTGTTAGAATGTAATGCTACCAAGTGATTGCAAGTTTAAGAAGCAGTAGCTAGGCATATGTTTTTGAAAATGAAAGGGACTAAGAAAATAACCCCTTTTTGTGGTTTCACAAAAAGTCTCTTGGTGATCTGGGGTTCTTGCCTTTTCTCTCCCCTTGCTTGGCACTGTGTCCCTCCATCTCCTGAGAGAGTCTGGTTTGATGCCTGTGTCACTGTGTGCTTTCCCAAGGGAAAGAGTGCTGCTAAGTGTGGGTGACCTACACAAATGCCAAGCAAAGGGAGAAGAGAAGCTGTAGACTTCTTTTGAAAAACACCCTTGTCTTTAATATTTATATAATACATTTTTGAGTCTGTGAATCCTTAGTCCCAGTCCACTGAAGGCAAGCATTTTCCATCCTACACAGAGGCAGAAAAAGTGTACAAAGTGTTGCACAAATTTGCACATGGCAGTGACAGCTACGTGGAGCATTAAGCCACTCTTCTGACCCTAATGAATTATACACCAGCCCTCAGCACTGGAAGTCCCAAGCTGTTCTGCTCTTTGTATGCAGAACTTAGCATTTGTAATTACAGCTGCCTTTGGCACTTAAAGGCAAGGGGGAGTCTCACTTAAATTTAACATGTTAGCAGAAAATGCCACTGTGAACCATGTTTTATTAACTGAACATGTAGCAAAGTAAACTGAACTAGTTTTCGTATAAAAAGTGAAAAAACTTTAATGAGCTTTCTTCAGCAATAATGCATTACGCTAACCAGGAGTGATGACTAAGGTTTTCTGAACAAGTGATTTAAGCCAGAAATGTGTTTGAAATCACTGGGAATAATAAGCTGAACCTAAAGTACTTGCTAGTTCTCCCTTCCATGTTGATATGAAGGACCCTGTTGCTGGACCTGGCAATGTTTAGTTGCCAAAGATGAAAGTGAGCTTGCAGTTTGAGTATGTTTGAATTTTAGTTTTGTAGTACTTGGGGCGATCCAGATGTAAACTATTTTTAGGCTATCTTTAAAACAGGGAAAGAGTCCCAAACAAATCTCATGTTGCTGTTGGGAAAAAGCAACTGTCTGCTTGTTTTGTGATGTTTATAGGTTAACTATAACCTAATAGTGGTTTTAATTCCGTGGCTCCTTTTTTTATTTTCCTAGAAATTCTCCTACTTTCAAATCCTTTGAGGAAAAAGTTGAAAACTTAAAGGTAAGAATTACTAAAACACCTTAGGGATTGTGGAGCTGTGGATGTGGAGAAAAGACTCGAGTGGATTCTGGGAAGCCTGTTTTTTAGTTGCTGGTAAACTGTTGAAGAGGTGCTTTATGTGAACATCTTTTTAAGTACTGTGGAAATGATTTCTCTGCCTAATGATTTGCAAATAAAATAAAGGGTGCCTGCACCTCATACAGGAGGATGCCTTTAGAAGAACTAATAGCCAGCTAACCTGCACAAACAGCTAGTGTTAGGTATCTAAAATAATTAATACCTAATACTAGGTATCCAAAATGGTCTAGGCTTTTATTTCATGCCTTTCCAGGGACTAGTATCCTACACAGGAGAATAGCTTGGGATGCATCTCTCATTTCTGGCATAAAAGACAAAAGGCCTTTGCATGTTAATTTAAACTTTACTCACAAAAGCCTCAAGTGCCAGAAACAACCATTAATAACTTCTCCAGGTAAAAACTCACTTTAAAAATAACTAATCTGTGTAATCGGAACCAGATCTGTCTTCTTCTGGGCACACTGGGCTGGATGAGAAGCATGCAAGTGATAGCAAGGGGAACTAGGCCTTCTCTTGCAACTAATTGGCATTAACACCCCTGCAGTCCCACAGGGTGTATGCTGTAGAGGGAAGTGAAAAGGTAGGCGTGTTACCTGGAGAAAGTGAAATAGTTGCTCTGCTCCTCTAAACATCTCAGGAATTGCTGTTGAGACTCAAAACTGTCTGAAGTTCTTTCTTGAGAAATAGAGAAGTGAGTTTTAACTCTGAATCTCACAAAGACTTTATGCTGCATACCTTTATCCATTTGTAACTGAGGGTGTGTCAACCTTTGTACTCTGGAATCAGCCGATGGAATAAGGGCTGCTTCATGTATCACAAAGTCAAAGGGAGACTGCTGTGTTAATCTCCTGGTGAGTGTTTCCTGCCAGATATGTACAGATTTGTTTTAAGAATATTGTGGAGGTCTCTTAGACCTGGAAAAGCTGCTTTGTTGAAGAGAGTTATTAAACTCATGCAGAGGTACTGGTTTTGTACAGTTAAGCATGTTTGGCATGCCAAGTAACTACTATGCTATGTTGGGGCTCTCTCTGTGTTCTAGTCTAAAGTTGGAGGAAGCAAACCTGCCGGGGGAGACTTTGGAGAAGTTCTCAACTCTGCTGCCAATGCCAGTGCCACAGAAACTATTGCAGAACAGACAGAGGAAGAGACCCACTGAGATTTCTGCCTCTGTCCTGCTACCCACTGCCAGATGCTGCAAGCAAAAACCAAGCACACTTGTAACATTCTCTGCGCTCTTTCCACCAGATGTGCTTTTATTTAGCACGTAGTTATTTTACCCGATTAACTGATACCAAGCTCATTTGTGGGTTCAAAATATTTTTGAAACTAAAATACATTGTTTGGGGTTTTGTGTGGGAAGGGGAATTTCTATGCCTTTCAAGCATTTAAAGGACTTACCTGTAATTTGAAGGCAACCTTTAAAATATAGCAATGAAAAAAAAAAAAACTCTTTTGAGAAGTTAATTATATTGTACAGATACTGTGGATACATGATTTCTTTTCAATCTGTAACTACTGCTCAACTTAATCCTTACGGATCTACTGCTGCTGCCAAACTGAAGCTTGTTACTTCGCTCCCTTGTGATTGTTTCTGTTGAGTGTTGCCTGCAAGGGACACTGGACTAGGAGACCAGACAAGGAGGAAGCATCACTCCCAGCTAAAGAAAAGACTTCAGTTTCAGCAGGCTTTACACAAGTTAGAGCAGGATCACACATGGGTAGGAATGTACTGTCTCAGGAGCGTGTTCCTCATACAGCAGGTGTGGATAGCCAGCACAGAACATCTAAAACTTACCCATCTGTCCGTGCATTGTCCGCCTAGGAAACTTCTGACCAATGCAGATGGAAGCAAAATGTCTCATGGTGCTGGTTTGGTTCAGTCACCATAACATTTTCAGTCTTGTTTTTTGTATAGGATGTCAGTGTGGTGAGATAACACTCTTCTGAACATTTGACCAGTCACAAATAGATTCATCTTCATTCGCATGTAGTGGTGCCACATTCACTCTAACAAAGCATGGACTGGAAGAATAAGCCTGACCCCAGAAGTGGTTTTTTTTTAGTCATCAAGAGAATTGCTCCTACATCCTAATGTTGTTTCCCTTGCAGGCTGAACCCTGAAAACATCTGCTACACTTTCTTACTCTTCTTTATGTATTTAAGGCCTGTACCTCAAGCAACACCCCTGTTCCTGACCCCAGAAGTCTGTTTTGAGAGGTACACAGTGTCATCGCTCAGCACAGCTCTCTTAAAAGATCTGTCCTCCTCCATCTTGTTTTGTCTGCTGTACTCCTCAAATTTCTTGTTTTTCGTGTTTTTCTGCCACATGGTTAGAACATTTTACCACCGTGCTTAGAACTGGAAACAAGTTTTGCTACATTTGTGTGAAATCCATGAAACTTCAACTGGAGACACAGGTGTCTGGAGGAAAAAGTTGGCTCCTGACAACCTTGCTAGCATGTCAGATACAGAATGTATGCTTAATTACATGTGAGAAGCTTAATAAAAACCTGTATGTGAGGAATTTATTGTCCTGTGAACATGGAGGATAATGTAAATAAGTAAGGAAATTTTATTTCTAATTGAAACAGTCCTTTAAGTTTGGTTCAAAGCAGTGCTGATGCATACTACAATACTGGGGGGAATCTGCATGGCTGAGATTGGCATTTCTATAGAAGACTGAGCCTAGGTTGCCTTCTAGTGGCTTACAGAAAATTACAAAATCACAGAATGGTTAGGGTTGTAAGGGACCTCTGGAGTTGATCTAGTCCAAACTCCCTGCTGAGGCAGGGTCTCCTCCAGAGCAGGTTACAGAGGAAGGTGTCCGGGTGGGTTTTGAATGTCTCCGGAAAGTGAGAATCCACGATCTTCCTGGGCAGCCTGTTCCAGTGCTCTGCCACTACATAAAATTAAACTGCCCTGCTTACATCGTGAAGTTCAGAAAATGGGTTGACATGTTCCTTCAGCCTCTGACAGCTCCACCTTAACAAAGGCACAGAGAACTGAACGGTGTAGAGAGAATGTAGCTCTTCCTGTTTTGGGTCAGTACCATGTAGGACAGGTTTTTTTGGAATATGATCCTTATTGGATGGGGCTTTTATTTATTTATCTAACTGACAAAGAGAAAGGTCATCTAGTCCAGAGTTGAGCTTTCTGTATTCTGAAGGAAGGATTTTTTTTTTTTTAAGGCCACATGGCAGTCCTTTTATTATAACACATTATTACACTCCCAGGAGCTTCTGCTGCATCTTCCTCTGCCTACACCTTCCTTTTCTCGAGTGCAGGTTGCCATGGGGCTGCTGTGACCACTGAAGCTTTGCTTTCAGGGCTGGTGTGGTAGTCACAGAATCAATTAGGCTGGAAAATACCTCTGAGACCACTGAGTCCAACCTATGACCAAACAGCACCTTGTCAACTAGACCATGGCACTAAGTGGAGCACCAAAGGGAACGGCAGAAGGTTGTGGCAGGGGACATTCAGGTTGGGTATTACAAGATTTTTCACGCAGAGGGTGTTTGGGCACTGGAAGAGGCTCCCCAGGGAAGTGGTCACAGCACCAAACCTGACGGAGGTCACGAAGCATTTGAACAGTGCTCTCAGGCACGTGGTGTGATTCTTGGGGTGTCCTGTGCAGGGCCAGGCCTTGAACTCGATGATCCTCCTGGGTCCCGTCCAGCTCAGGTTATTCTATGAAGCGCCACGTCCAGTCCTTTCTTAGACACCTCCAGGGACGGTGACTCCACTCCCTCCCTGGGCAGCACATTGCAATGTGTAATTACCTTTTCCGTGAAGAAATTCCCGCCGATGTCCAACCCGCCCGTTCCCTGGCGCGGCTTCAGCTCTGTCCCCCCCCCCATCCAGTCGCTGTCGCCTGGGGGCAGCGCGGCGCCCGCCTTCCCTCACCCAAGATGGCGCCGCCCGCCTCAGCCCGGCGCGCTGCGCCTGCGCCCGGGCGGGAGGTTCCGCCCCCGGTCAGTGATGGCGGCGGCGCTGTGGGGGCGCACGGTGCGGCCATGGCGGGTGGTGGTGCCCGCGGTCCGCAGGGGCAGCGGGGCCGCGCCGGGGGCCGCCGAGACTTCCCCGCAGGGAACGGAGCAGCGCCCGAGCAGCGGCACCGCGGGCTCTGGCTCCCGGCAGGTGAGGGCGCGAGGGGATCGAGCCGGGGCAGCGTCCTCTACTCGGCCCTAGTGAGGCCACATCTGGAGTGCTGTGTCCAGTTCTGGTCTCCTCAGTACAAAAGAGACGAGGAGCTGCTGGAGAGGGACCAGTGGAAGGCTAGAAAGATGGTGAGAGGTCTGGAGCATCTCTCTTACGAGGAGAGACTGCGGGAGCTGGGCCTGTTTAATCTGGAGAAGACAAGACTGAGAGAGGATTTCATCAATACGTATAAATACCTCAAAGGCAGGTGTCAAGAGGATGGTGCCAGAGTGTTTTCAGTGGTGCCCAGCGACAGGATGCGGAGCAGTGGCCATAAACTAAAGTACAAGAAGTTTCACCTCAACATGAGGAAGAACTTCTTTACAGTGAGGGATGCAGAGCACTGGACCAGGCTGCCCAGGGAGGCTGTGGAGTCTCCCTCTCTGGAGACATTCAAAACCCAGAAACGCACCTGGACACATTCCAGTGTCACCTGCTCTAGGTGACCCTGCCTTGGCAGGGGGGTTGGACTGGATGATCTCCAGAGGTCCTTTCCAACCCTAACAACTCTGGGATTCTCTCTTCTCACCACTTCACCCTGCATAATAACTAGCTTACAGAAACGTGGACAGCTCATATTTCTTTTTAACATGCTCCTACAAAAATGTGATGTAGAAAGATTGCAAGCAGTTTTGGTTGTGTAGAATGCAAGGTACTGCTGCGTGGGCAAAGCTGTATTCTGGCTTTTACAGGCTGGCAGGGATGGTGTGGAAAATCCCTTAAGGATTTTATTGGGTCTGATCAAAGACCTGTTAAACCAATCTTCCAGAGACTTTTAGTGGAAATATAAAGGCTTTTATGAGTGAAACACCTGTAGAATTGTATGTGTGTGAAGCCAGCAAAAGAAACAGTAGGAAAAGGGTTGAAAGGATGCTGCATATTAATGTGAAAAACCACAGTTCTCTGTGAAGCTGTCCTTGGCAGTAAAATGAGGATGATGTGCTTGGCAAGGCCTGCACTCTGATAAGCTGCAGCACGAATTATTTGTCAAGAGCAGACCCTGCTCCTGTAGTGCGCGAGGAGGGTTACAGGATTGTGTCCCATATTTTATGTGCCATTTGTTTTCCTGTTACTCCACCGTGAATCAGGTCATGGAGAGAGAGATGGTGAGCAGCAGTCTGCTGTTTATTGAGGCTGCAGTGAATAAAATTCTGGAGCAAAGGACTACCTCATCAACAACTGTTGACTCCTGAAGGGTGTAAAAGATTTGTCCAAAACCTAGTTCACCATTGCCAAATAGGAATAATGTCAGAGGTGTGGTGAGGCCTTGATAGCTGGCAACCTTCATCCCCGGTGTTGTACCCAAATGGTTTTTCCCCAGGTGCTTGTTGGGAATCCGGGGGTGTGGGAATGTGACTGGATGGAACTTGGGAAAGAGTGAGTAGTAAAATAAATGTAGAGATTCTGTGAATAACCATCACTTTCTGTAGCAGTGCATTGAGTTTTGTCATGCTGATTTTCCCCACAGATTGTGACAGTGCCCATTAGCAGACATGTAGGGAAACAGGAAAAAGCTCTGTATGTGTACTGACATATTCCAGAATATCCCCTCCAAGCTGAAAAACCCTGATCTCTGATTATTCCTCAGGTGGAAGTGATTCCATGCTGGTATTTATCCTTGACAGTCATCTTTTTGTAACTTTTTCAGTTCTGTTTGACCACACCTGTGGCTGAGATTACTTGAAGTGCGCTCAGTAGGATATGGAGATTAAAGCTGTGAATTATTGTGGCAGGACTGGTTTGGTACTGGAGGTGTAGAACTGGAAATGCCTGTCACTGAATCCAAGACCTAATATCCCAAATTACTCCCTAATCTGTAACGTTCTGTTTTCCACTGGAAGTCCACTCTAGCAAGGCTGGCTGTGCAAAGATTAAAGATTTGCCTAACCCAGGGGCTCAGGTAGTGCCCAAGGGGATGTCCACAGAAGAGTTTAGGAGCAGAGTCACTTGATGTAGCTGTAGGAGATACAGAATGCTCCTTTGGGGATTTGGGGGATTAATTTTTTTTCCCCTTTTTGTTTTTCTGTTGGAGTGAGTAGCTGGAAACATTTTCTATCTATATACTCTCTTTTTATCTGTAAATGAATTGTCATCAAGCCTTTAAAGCTTCTTAACGAATTAAAATGTTACATTGTATTCACAACATCATTTTTAAGTGAAACTGCATATGGAAATATAAATAATGCATTACTAGAAGTCAAACTAGGGTTTTAAAATGAATATCTGGACCACAACTGTGAATTTCTCTACACTTTGCTGAGCTACTTTTTCACTTGAACCAGAGGAAGGAAAGTAGCTTGCTTTGCAGTGCCTAGTGTTGTTCAAAGCATAACAATGAGATGAAGATTATCATGAGTCTGCTTTCATACTGTTCTTAGCCCAAGTAGTGCTCAGTGAGTCTGAGTATGATTAATGTTTATTCACTGATTGCTCTTTGAAGAATCTACAGAAGAGAGAGTGGGTTTTGGTGAGAATCAGTTAGCAGTGGAAGTTGGCATGAAGCAAGAGGGAAATGAAAGGGATCTGACTACAGTGTAATCTGTTCATTTTGTGTAGTTTTCTTGAAATCACATTATCACCACTTTTAGCTGATATTTGCTTGCTAGAAAGTGTGTTATTTGGTAAATAAACTTTCCACAGCTGGGAGCAACCTTGATGTTACTCAGGTAAAGCTGGGTAATGCTTATGGGAGGATGCACTGGATGCTGATGGAAAGACTCAAAGATGTAGAAGATCTTTTGATGAGAGCCTTCTAAGTGTAGCAACATGCTTCTCTCAGGAGAGAGGGTGTGGTGGCTCTAGCTGCAGTCCCTGTCTGGGGTGCCCAGCAACTGCAGGATCTGCTCTTTGAAGCAGGAGGAATGTGGTCTTGCTCATCCCTTATCTGAGCTACAATCAGAGGAAAACTCGTGTTCCTTATCTCAGCTGACAAGTGCTGCCTGTCTTTTGCTGTGCTTTGTCCTGTGAGAGCCAGAGGTGTTTGGATTCTTTGTGTTTCTCTTTCTTTTGGGAAGAGGCTTGATAATGTTCCTGTATGGGTCTCCTATGTCAGATGTTCCTTCATTTTTGAAACTGGATGAACTGGCTGATATTTGGTTGGCAGTGGCTTACTTTAGGCAAATATAAGTAAGCTTGATAAATGGGCATGTTGACACATGTTTGTCTTCAGATGATTTAAAAAGCATTATGATGTATTTCCTAGTAGCTTTAAGTTTTTTTGCAGCGATATGTGCTGCTGACCTTACCTCAGAGTTGCCTGGTGGTGTCTCTGCTGTGCTGGTAGTTTTTTAAGGGTTTGAGTTTGTGTTTTGGCTTTCCCCTTCAGTTTACAGTTCTGTTGTTACTGTTTTGTAAATAGTGAAACTTACAGACAAGGCACTTAAATGTTGATTAAAATTGTTGTAAAGGTAGCAACTTGGTAAGCCAAATATCCTGATAAACCCACACGATATTTGTCTACAGCAGGCAACTCACTTCTTACTGCGTTTTCCTTCTGCATTTTTGTATTTAAGTTTTGCATTATGAACTGAACAAAGAAAAAAAACCAGGTTTGAAGTTCTTTTTTTTCCTCTATGGAATTGCTTAATGAAATCTTTTAGAAGGACACCAAATGCTTTATGTATTACATTCATTCATGGATTAAAGCTGCTTGCCTAGTAAATAGGAAACCTTGTCTTTAGGAAGGATGTGATGATTTTGATACAGGTAGAGGAGTGGTTTTTCAGCTGTATTGTTAGCTCAGTTACCAAAGTTCAAAGAAAATGCAAGAATAAAGTAACTAATTAAGAATAAATGCACATTTTTTCTTCACTGTGAACTAATTAATCTAAAAATGTTTAAAACATGAGTGGTGAAGCTTGTCAAGTGTCCTTTTAGGTAGAAATGGGCTATCATTATGTGAGCTTTGCTGCTAGCCCGCGCTATGTGTCACAGTGTGATGAGCTGCTCTGTTGGGACTTTTTTTATGTGAGAGTAGCAGGGCACAACCATCAGGTGCGTGTCAGGGACTGGTTACACGAGCAGAAAGTTGTCCTTGCTCAGAAGGAGGGATCTGCAGCCCCTGGCTCTGCCTGGCTCCTGCGCCCAGCCGGGCAGGGGTGCTGTGCCGGGGGTTGGGTGAACATCCCCGGCCGGCACAGCAGAGGGCACCGCTTGTTTCCAGATGTCGCAGGAAAAGCAGCACGTTTGAGGAATTTCCTATTAAATTCCTTGAATGCTGTGTTTGAAAGGACAGCATTTACTAAGAAGTGTAACTGATTTTGTCTGAAGTTCGGATAGAAGGGATTGGATTGCTATCAGTACATTATAATAACTAATTTCTGAAAGAGAGAGATTAGAAGTTATTCTTCCAGACATACACGTTTTTAAATTAACTTAGCCACAGATTCTTTGCTGAAAGGATTCGTAAGTTTGAGGAGGGCGTCTGTGTATTTAAATGTCTTGTCACTATTTAAAAAATAAAATATCAATATTCATTAAGAAAGAAAATGAAAAAATATTTTAATAGAATGTATAAAGAGCTGTTTTATCTGTTTATGTTTTAGGGGAGAAATTAAAAACTAAAACACAAAAGTGACCATTTTAAAGGACTGTATTACATTTCTGACAGCTATACGGGTATCTTTATAAAGAATGTGTAGTTGTCTTGCTTGTGCAGTATCTGGGCATCCTCAGGTTAAAATAATATGTGACACCGGATGTTTTGAAATCAAATAGTAAAAAAAATTCAGAATTATTTTCATCTAATAATTGATGGGAAATATTTCTCTCAATCTCTCTTCCCACCTAAGTTAGCATTTAGAAGATGATTTTCCTGAAGTTGCAGTTATTTGAGAGCAAAAATGCTGATTAATATTTAGTGCAATTTTCACTTGTAATTTTCATAGTGTAATATTTCCTAAGACACCCGTAATCTTTGTGTGGCTGGAATGCTTTGCTAGTGCTAATAAATAACTGATAAATAACATTCTTGGTTTGATTACAAATATAACAGCATTTTATAAAACCTATATGCCAAGCACTGAGGTTACTCTTCTAGGTGGATTATCTTCTGAACAGCATTCAGGTGCTGGAAACTGCTGGCTAACTGAGAGAGGGACTTGCCAGTTGTGGGGTTTGCAGAATCTGGAATGAGTAGTCTTTATCTGGAAGCTTCTCTTGATTGCTTTGCCAGATTGTAATTCTGCGTTTGAGAAACTTGGGTTATGTGTGCTTGTGCTATGCTGTGAGCACATCCTGGTGCTTTCAGGTTCGTGCTAAGTAAGGACTGTGTCTCAGCCTTTTCAGCATCCTCTCAGCTGGATCTGCTGGAAATGCTGGTTTGTATTAAAGTAGGAATGAGCCTGTTTCTCCTTCTTTTGACCTCTGTGAAGGAGCAGTTCTGCCTTGTGAATGCTTTGGCTGAGGCACCAAAACTTGTCTGTTCTGACTGGGATTTGTCCCAGCTGTAGGCACAGCTGGGTCTGTCAGACGACCTGACCTGCTGTGCCTGTGACAGAAGTGCTTGCATGACAGGATTTTGTAAAACTCACATGATGTTGGAGCAACACTCTCTGAAATGCAGTAGACAGGACTTCTGATGTTGGACAGCAGAGGAATGATGCATGCTGCCCCTTTGGAGGACTTAATTAATTGTCACTGCTGCCTATCACGAAGGTGTACTCAGGGACACAAATTCATGTGAGAAGGCCCTGGGCCCTGTGTCCTTGGTTGGCTTGAGGAAGATGGAGATCACAGCTCTGGAACAGTTGTCTCCTGGAACTTGCTCCTTCAGATAGCTCTGGGTTGGCAAGTGGTTGCTTTGGCATTGCTGGAGGTCCGTGAGTGGTAGGTGATATGCCTTTGATGACTGGCTTTCAGTCATTTCAGAGTGGATTTCACTCATTTCAGAGTGAAATCCCCAAAATTAAACTGTCTTGGGATTGCCATTATGGAGAAAAGGAAGTGGGTGTCAGCTGCCTAGGCTTGACTGAGATATCTGGAAGAAGGTGCGTGTAACCATAATGTAACAGTTAAATAGAAATTGAAATCCTTTCTAGTGGTTACTGTTATCAACAGGATAATTACATCCCGTGTTGCTGTGGGAGATCCCAGTTATTCTCCTATTATGACAATTGAAACATCATTCTGCCCCCTAGGAACCTGGGAAAAAAAGTGCCTGGAAGAGCAGGGTAGTGATAAATAGAGAAAACGTCGGGCTGAAGCTGTGACAGTGCTGTTGAGTGGGATTGCCGGTGTCCCATTCCAGCATAGCAACCTGAAATGCAGGGACACAAATGTAATTGTTCAGTGAAGCGATGTAGAGTTCTGTCTAAGCAGTCAAGCTGCACAGGCAGATACTGGGCTCAAAACACCATGGGCTGTTCTTAGGACTGTGTGTGCCCATCTGGTTAGATTCTCTTTTTGACATAATCCATTGCAGTAGGTTCACCTACTTTCTGTGATTTAGATGCCAATGTTCTGTTTGTTTGCTAGAAAGTAATCCTTGAAAGGAACTTCATGTTTTAAATTCCATATAGAAGTTATTTAATTTCAAGAAAAATAAGCAGCTTTATTGTGACCAAATTCTGTGCTATTTTGTGTCGTGAAATAAAATCTTAGCTCAGCGTTGTTCAGTAAATGCTCCACCTGCCTCGTCAACAGCGTATTTTCAAAGCTGCATTTGAAATTCTTTATGAAAGTCCTGTTTTGCAGTTTCTTTGCTGTGTATCCAGTCAAAATGTGAAGGTAAATGGAAAACCTTCCTTTTACTACAAACAAAAAGAAGCTGGTATTGAGTCAAAGAGTGCAGCAGATTGTACATTCATGAGACTTGTGGGTAAGCCTTGGTGGTTTGGGTAGCATTACAGTGTGTTAGCAATATGACTTTCTGGTTTTAAATGGGCAGTTGATTGATGAAAAAGTTTCAAAAAAGGGTCTAGAAGCAACAGATGATTAATTTTCTTGATACAGCTGTGCTGACCTTCCCCTCCCCAGATGTACTCTAATGTTTTATGCTATTCCTCCTAAGCTCATGCTCAGTTACATAAAGTCACAGGAAAAAAAAAGTATGTTTTTAAATTTTAGTCACGTATGTCACTGTATATAATACCAAAACACCCAGACTCAAACACAGTAGTGTAAACCTTTGACTCTTCTGATAATGGGCAGGGATAGCCATAATTGACTGAAAAAATCACCTTAATTTGCATTTACTCTGATAGCACAATATTTATTGTAGGACATATGAGATTAATCTGTTAATTGAAAAAATTGACATTTGTTTTGTGAACAGTACTGCTGCACTTGAGTTAGCAGCATGTAATAAGGCATTGGTAACTTAAATATGTTTACAAAGTGTTTTGAATAATTATGCTCCTTCATGAGTTGAAGAACAGTTTGTATACTGCATCTCGATGACAAGGTTAAGAAATACCCATCTTCAAATAGAAAAAAGCTGCAAATAGCTTTTTCAATGGAGATTTCTAGACAACAAAGAAGTTTTGATACTAAAAGTACAGTTCAGGAAAACCTGTTGAATATTAGGCACAGCATACAAATCCTATTCCTATGATCTTTTTTCTCTTTTGAGATCTACATGATCTTACTTGAAAAGTGTAATTATGAGAGACAAAGATAGTTTTCACCATCGTATTTTACTGGTTTAGTGCTACATGTATTTGGTTAATTGTTATTTGCATCTCTTTAAAAATGTGCTTAGTTCACAGTATCACATTGTTCATTATTTTGAGGGCAATATATATACAAATACAAACATTCAAGCATATCATGTGTTCTCTGCACAGCTGAGATTTTTAATTAGAAGTTGTTCTGTATGCAAAAATTAAACTAGGTTTGGTATATGCTATATTCATCAGTCAGCATTGCAGTGATTACCAAAATATATAGCTTGATGGAAGGTTGTTAATGAACATAAATTTATATCTAATAGTGTGTGATGAAACTTCTGTTGTTTTTAAAATTGAAGTGTAATCTTTTCCTAATCTGCAATCAAATTATAATTTTAAACACTTTTTTAAAAAGTATAATTTTGCTATGCGAGGTTGGCTTAACATTTGGGTCTGTAGCCAAGCAAAATCTTCCAATGCTCTTTGCCAAGTAGGACAACCCTTATAACTCCCTGTAACTGTGTTTGTTTCCCTTTGGACAATGGTGCTAAATATGAATAACCCTGTTCTTGGTAAAACTAAAGTTTAGTCCTCTCCATATTTCTTCTTTTTAGGATGAGAAAGGTTGGTAAACAGGAACTGTAACTTGGACAATTTGGAAAATGAAGATACTCTTCAGTGAAAATAATTTATTTCTGCATTACATGAATTTCAAAATACCCCTGTAGATATTTTTGTGCAGCAGCCTCTTTCTTAATTAGTTACAGTTCTTCCTGTGTGGAAGTCAGTAAAGCAGTGCAGTTCTTATATTTCTTCTTTAGGAGTTATATGCCACAAGGTTTTATGGCTTGCATGGTATTTGTATTGTTGAAAGTATAACACGTACTTACGTAACTGAAGCTTAGACCACTGATTTTTAGGTTGGAGATGATCACTGGGGCCATCTAGACTGACTTTGACTGACATAAGGCGCTGAATTTTAGCCAGAGACTTTCGCATTTACTCCAGCAAGTGTATTTCAGATAAATTTGTGGACTTAAAATTTGATAAATACTCTTTGCTCTCTCGTGAGACCCTTCCTGGAGTACTCCATCCAGTTATGGGGTCCCCAGTTTATGAAAGATGGAGCAAGTCCAGAGGAGGCCACAAAAATGATCGGAGGGCTGGAGCATCTCTCCTGTGAAGACGACAGGCTGAGAGGATTGGGGTTGTTCAGCCTGGAGAAGAGAAGGCTCTGGGAAGACCTTACTGTGTACTGTCAACATAAAATAAAAAGTCCTCTCTCAGTCTTTATTAGTAGGGCCTGTAGTGATGGGACAAGCGGCAATGGTTTTAAACTGGAAGAGGGTGGATCTAGGTTGAACAAAAGAAAGAATGGTGAGGTACTGGAATAGAAAGCTGTGGATTCCCCATCCCTCGAAGTGTTCAAGGCCCAGTTGGATGGGGCTCTAAGCAATCTGGTCCAGTGGCAGGTCCCTGCCCATGTCAGGGGCCGTTAGGACTAGGTGACCTTTAAGGTCCCTTCCAGCCCAAACCATTCTGTGAGAAAAGTGTCAATTGTAATATGTATGTATAACAAAGCAACATCAAAGTTTCTTTCCAGTGTTACTTTTGGTGTTTTCAGCCTTATGAGGGCAGTTGGATATCCAGTTAATGTAACTATCTAAATGGGATTTCCTAGAGGCTTTTTATTAGTGTTATTGTCATTTATTTAGGACTAAATTGATAACTAAAGTAGGATATTCTTCAGATTCCAGTGCTTATAGCTTAGTTGATTTCAAATGGAGTGCAAAGAGCAGCTCTAAGTTCACTGGTTTACAACTAAGATTGAAAATACTGTCATATTGTTTTGTCCAAGCTGCAAAGAAGGCTTATGGAGTAGATCATGCTGTCTCAGATGTTCCACAGGGGAGAGGGTGCTCTTCTCCAGAGAGTTAAATTCAGTATGCTCACAGGTATGCTGGGACTTTGAGAATTCCAGCACACTGTATGCAGCAGGCACTACGAGATTTACCTTCAAGTTAGCAGTGAGAGTGGAGTTCTGTGCCTATGCTCTTTAAAGCCTAATATTAACAAAAACAAGGACTCAGGGCTTTCATGAGGAGGTTTTTACAAAATACTATTAGGCTTTGACAATAAAATCCAAAGTCCACCAAAAATATTATTTGGAGTGAAGTTGGAATGATGCTTTGCCAAAACACTTTGTTACTGCTTTTTGTCAAGGGATGGTTAATTGCTTTGTTTCAGCTTCTTACTGCCATCCTTTTTGGCTGAAGAGTTTTTTTTGGTTTGGTTTTTAAAATAAAACCATATTTCTTTACTGTGCTGAGGAGAATGTATGGATGTTCCTCTTTTGATTGAAACAGCAGAAGTTTGCTTTGCTTTCTGGTAGTTCTTTAGGGGTGCTTGTGGCTTTAAAATTGTGATGAGAAATAACTCTGGACAATTAAAACCTGAAGTATGCAAAATTTTTGCAAGTCAATAAAAATTTAATACAGAATGAAAATAGAGCAGTCAATTTCCCTCTTATAGGCAGAACAGAGCTGTCTCCCTTGCTTTGTCTAATCATAAAATCGGAAAGTTTTTTTCCCTCCAAGTGTTAGTTTTGAAGGAAAGTCTTCTAGTGCTCACTGTGTTCTTCTTGAATATCACTATGTAGTACCACATTGTATTAAAAAGTGGTTCTGTTTTCTTCTCCCCTCTCTGCTTTTTTCAAAACTTACCTTTAAAAACTTGGGTACAGATACTATCTATGTTTATTCCAAAACTATAGAATTTGGAGTGTGCTACCGTTGACGGTGCAAGTCAAATCATTACTTAGACTGGGAGGAAATGAAGGAACATGGTGTCTGCTGGAACTCTTAGTTACACTGTTATTTCTTCTACTGGCCTGTAGATATTAAATAATTAATATTAGTCAAGAATCCTTATAACTGAAATAATTCCCATATAGAATTCAGAACATCCTTGCTTGTGTGCAAGTGCTGTCTTCATGGAAATTTGGCCTTGTAACAAGTGTTGCATAGGAAGTGATTCATATGAAGCTTTTTATAAATATCTTGTATATATATCTATATATATCTGTATATCTTGTAAATATCTAGCAGGGAAGCTTCCATTTTTCTCCTTGACTGCTTTCAAAGCTCTTCTTTGTGACTTTGCAGTCATTAATCTTAGATTTTTCCCTAAATCACTGCTTTGAATCACAAATCCTCGTTTTATGCTTTGTTTGGACTATTTTCCCTCAGTAGTTTTATTAAATAACACCAATCTTGCTTTTGTTTAAACTTTGTTCAGTATTTAATCTTCAAAACCTTTTGTTAACAAGAAGTTTAAATCAGTTCTTCACTTCAGTCTTTTTGTATAGAATAAAGTGGAAAAGTCTCTTGTTTAAAGGAAACTGAAGAGGTCTTCATTGTCTTTGTGGTTGCCCACTTTGGGTTGTAAATTGAATCTGTGGGGAAACAGCATAAACTTCAGTTGTTTGATATATTTTTTTATGGAACAAAACCTCAAACCACTCACTGAGGAGGAAAAAGAGCTGTATTCTGGGGACGATAAATGCAAAACAGACAGTGAACGTTAAGAGAATAGACTCTGTGTTCATGCTGACTTTGGTTATAATTGTGCCTGTGCCGTTTGTGGGGTGATGTGCTGTTATTTATGAGCCTTAGTAGGTGAATTTTGTGGCTGTTGTATTTAGTTACGTGTATGCTAGCTAAATCCTGTGTCCTTGTTTATCCTTATACAGCTCTGCCTAATCCAGTCTTCCTATTTTCCACTCTGTTCATAGTTTCACCTGTCTGTTTTATCCATAAACATTTGGAGTTTTTAAACAATAGTATTTGAAAATTTGCTTTGGTACATATTGCAGAATTAAACACTGAGCTTCAAAAAAATTCCAAAATAACCGTATACATTTTTGAATCACTGGCGTTATGCTGATGTCTACTGTATGTGTTGTCCATGTATGAATGGCATATATTAAGCAATTTGAAGATTGTCTTCCTTAATACTGCACAAGATGAATGTCATTGGCAAATAAGAGGGTAACAAGTAATTTGGTACTTTTTCCAATGGTTGTCAAATACTAGAATAGAGATGGAGAAGAGATGGTTCCTGTCTTTGCATTACTGTTCATGTTCAAGTCCAAATGATGCTCCTGAGTTATATTTCATCTTAAACTTCTGATTTCATAGAATCATCGGATGACCTGAGTTGGAAGGAACCTTAAGGATCATCTAGTTCCAGCCCTCCTGGCGTGGGCAGGGACACCTTCCACTAGACCAGGTTGTTCAGAGCCCTATCCTACTTGGCCTTAAGCACTTCCAGGGATGGGGCATCCACAGCTTCTCTGGGCAACCTATTCCTCCATGTGCTACAGAGTACAAGCAAATCATGTACTGTATATTACAAGTATTTATCAGATTTTGTTCCTCTTTTTTGTTTACTCTTTATTCTTATATCTGTTGATAATACGCAAATATGTGAACCCCTGGCCTGCAGAGCTATAGCTTGTGTTGTTTGAAAAAATAATGGTAGGCACAAGTCTTCTTCAAAGGCATAAGTTGTGTAAAACTGTAGTTAGTGCTGTATACTGAGGTGGTTATTGATGGTGTTTTCTGCATCTCGGGATGTATCTAAACTGTGGGACAGGGTTTAAAAAATTTGAAGGAAGAAAAAGAATGATTATGTCTTGTCCTTTGGGTAGAACTACAAGTGATAGAGACCCAAGCTGGGCAGTGTGGGATGTTTTGCCCAGTGCAGAACTACTTTAGAAGAGGAAACAAAAGATCCATGACTACTCAAGGTGTGGAGGGCTGTGCAGGTTTAGTGGGAATGCTGTCTTGGTAGACAATGGCTGTACAGTGGAATGAGGCTGAATATTCAAAGCTTGGTTTGTTTTTTAGAAATGCAGATTAGGCACTTACTAGAGGTTGGCTGTATTTTTCAAGTAAATAAGTAATAAATGTTAATGTCAGCTCTTACACTTTTAAAATATTTTTTCCCTAAACTTTTCTTTCCTACTAATACAGGAAGAAGAGTTTTTTCTTTGGGAAAGCTCTAAAATCATTGGTTACTGCTAGGCACAAAGTTGTGAACATGTTCAGAGTTGAAGGTAGAGAAGTTATGTGAGCTTATTTGGTCAAGGGGAGACTGCGAGCTGTTCACCCCTGAGATGAGTTAAAAGTGCAAGGCCTAAAGTTTGAGTGATTATATTCTGAGACAAGAATAAGAGACATGGAACTTCTCAATAAGGACTCATCATCATTGGAACAAATAGTTTAATGTATAAAAAGAAGGCAGGACCTAGGGAAAATGCTTTGAGATGTAATTGCGTGTATGCTTATATGTTGAAATTTCAGTCACTGCAGTCATATGTCAGTCCTCATGGTGCTCCTCTTCATGAGTGTTCAGTGCTGTTTTTGGGACAGCCTCAGTGTCTTGGAAGCTGTGTTGGTGGAAACAAAGCATGATGGTTATTCTTTGATAAATTCAGGAGAGTTCTCCAGTTGGCAGTGCTTCTTGTGCTGCTTCTGGATGGAAGTCCTTTAACTGCTGGATGTCAGATTTTGTGGTATAGTGTCTGAGTCGGTCCTGCTGTCTTCAGGTGATATTCTTCTGCATGATGGAGTTTTGACTTAAATACAGCTTGTTGCATTCAAGTAAAAAGGAGTAAAAGAGAGAAGTTTGGTAAATAAACTGCATGAATCACTATGAGCTGTTACCCTAGTAATGCCTTCAACACTTAAAAAAATCCTGGGATTTAGGTTTATATCTGAGCAACAGTGCACACTTCCAGTAGTTATAAGGTATGGAAAATTAAGGTTTGCTGGGCCAGTAGATAGTGGAATTTTTTAGGTTGCTTGTTGAAATAAGTGTCATCAATATATGCTTGTTCAGTGGGTAGGTTAATATATTTGATTTTGTTGTAATATTCTTTATAGCAGGCTCTAGTCATCTTTCCTAAGTAAAATAGTGCATGTTGAAAGTGATCTCAGGAGGTTATCTGTTCAGTCCCCTTGTTCCAAGCAGGATAAACTTAGTTCAGGTTGCTCAAGGCCTTTTCCAGTCCCATTTTGGGTATCCAAGCTGTTGGGGCCCTTAGCTTTGAGGCATCACACTAACTTATTACTGCAAGTTGGTTTTTCCGTTGTGTTGTGTTGTTTAATTAACTTTGGACAGAAAGGACTGTCTAGCTGCAGATGACAGTGCTGAGGAAAACAAATTTGATAGTTAGAAAGGGTTGTGCTCTTTGCACGCTGCTTGATGTTAATGTCTTTCACCCCTTAATTGTAGCAATCGTATTACCAATCTCCCATCTCATCCGTATCTCTCACATTCCAATGTGCATTCTACTTGCCTTTGCAAGCAGACATAAAGCACGTAGCCTGGGTTTTCAGATATTTTGCTCAGTGGGTGGGATAGGGCCACCCTGCTTGTACTGTCGTAGGCTCCAGAAATAGTATGTTACATTCCTCCATTAGAGTTACTTCTTTTGTTTGGATCCTACTGGTGTTTAAATCTATGACTTTTACCACTCTGTGGTTAATATATATCATCTTGGAGAGTTCTGTTGCTGAAAGAGCTGCTGTTTTTTCATTGAACTATGCACACTGAAAGTGATTGGTATCCAAATATTTATGAAAAAACTTTAAAATCTGGAAATTAGAAGGAAAATCGAACAGATTTGGCATTTAAGAAGGAGGAGGGTAGAAAAAAGCCTTTATACTTCAGGTACTTAAAAAGAATGTGCCATTTGTGCTTCTGAATTTTGTAATAATCTTCAGGTTTTGTGACTTTGCATGTTATCAATGCATCATCTATCAGAACTGCATGGCCAACGCTCCTTGAGAATCAGAAAAGTAGAGTCCTTAATAAAGTGTGTTGTCCTGTTATTGTACAGTCTTACTGTTTTTCCGTAATGCTCCTGTGGAGAATCCAGTTAAGGAGATTTAGAAGTTGTAGAGGAAAGCACTCAAAATGTCATTAAATCTCTTTAAATGCTTGAGATAAATTACTCTTTAATGAGATCTGCTGTAGGTTATGCAGAAAACAGGAGAAAATACTGCATTTTATCTCACTCTGTTTCTAGACTGTCCACAAAAGAGTCCTTGATGGCAGTAACTAATGGCATCTCTTGAGGATTATTGTATACATAAATCAGCTATTTGTGCTCTTGAGAAATTCCTCTCCAGGACGCAGAATAGAGAACGCTGCAGACTTGTAGGCCCGTGACAGAATTCTAACAGATTCCCGCTGGCTTCTTGGAAAACTGTCCACAGTGAAGAACGGCAAAAAATTTCTTCGTACATTATCATCTGTATTTTAGTTTAATCTGTTTCTAGTGAGCAATGAGCACATCTGTCAGCGTGTAAAGATAGCATTTGTCTGTTGTGTACAGAGATTATTTCACAGGCAAGTTTGCACATGGGAGAATTTTTCATCTGTATTTTTTCCTGCCGGGGAAATAAAGAAGAGAGATGTTATTAACTAGAATGGACCATTTTTAGGTGATGAAAACAGGAAATCCATAGGATATTAGTGTACTTATCTTCATGAAGTGCTGTGAGATTTTTTTAGTGTAGAGAGCCCTACCGAGTCTGCCATTGTATGAAGGCAACGTGACTGAGGTGAATGCCGTTAAATGAGTGTAATTGCCAATTTACTGTGAATTGTATTAATTGCTTAGCAAAAAAAGCTCAGTGTTGCTCACTGTGTTCAGATGTCATTGCTAATGACATCTATGTAGATAATGTAGGAAAATCTCCTTCAGAACAAACTTAGAAGTTCTCTTGAACCTCTCTACTAGCTAAGGCTTTTTCCAAATGATCTACATGTAAGAAAAGACAGTTCATTTGGTGTTATGGATCATTTAGTGTGGTGTCTGATTCCACTAGCATTAAATTGGTTCAAACCATAGGTGGACCTCCTCATCTCCTGTTGAAGTGTCAAAACAAAGCTGCTCTTTAGCCAAGCCTCTTTTGAATTTAGTTGTGGAGTATATGTTTGTTACCCTGCAGATGACAACATCCTGCCGTTGTGAGTGTTTTTGTTTGGTTTTTTGTTTGAGGGTTGGGGGGGGGGTTTGTTGTTGGTTTGTTTGTTTGTTTGTTTTTTCTTTGGACCAATTTTCTTATTAGTTTGCCTTGCAATGAAGAATGATTGAAAATAATCTGGGACGATATGATAGTAGTCCTTGTCATCCTGAGTTTGTGTTGTTGCCATGTTCTTTACTTTGCCCTTTTGTGGAAGACCTGAATTTTGCACTTTTTTGTGCCTTAGTCTCCCTTGAAACAGGTTTTGGTATTTCAGCATGAACATAGATTTGTCATCCCCTGCCCAGAGAGAGTAATTTTAGGGGGGATGTTAATTTTGAAATGTTTACTTCTATCTTATGATTTATATATTGATTTAAAATTTTCTGCTGTCCCCTTAATTAATATAATAAATCACATTTAAATATGTCCTCTTACTGTTTCCAGCATTTTTCATTTTTTTCTTGGTGCACTTACAAATGCATCCTGTGTAATTAATTTTCATGTGTTTGAATTTAGAATGCGTTGTGAAATTCAAACAATGCTGTGTTTAGAACCCTGTATGATAGTAGCTTTCCTGTGTAAGATCCTGCTGATCTGTTTGTGGTTTACCATGGCCAGATGCTTTCTTTTTGTGGTGTGTTTGCATGTATGCACGTTGTACATTTTTCAGCCTTTGTCCTTGGGGTGCTGCATGTAACAGTTCCTGTTTCTGAAGCAGCAAACGTACCAGGTGTCAGATCTCTAGCTTGTAATTCCCGAGACTTTGTCCCCTCAGAACAATCTGTGCTATTTGTGTCTTCCAGCAGAGCTGGAATTCAAAACTATCTCTTGTTTTGACTTCTCCAAGAATAAAAGTTTCCAAAAGTACAAGTGGAAAATGATGGCATTATTCTCTGTTCATATAAAATATAGATGGATTTTCAGCATCCACTTGAAGCAGTTGATGGTAAAGTGTGTTGTTGAAGCTGGCAGAGCTCTGAACCTTTAATTGCTTGATTATTTGGTTTAGTTCTTCTGCTGGTTCCAAAAAGTTTGAAATCTTGCATGAAGTAATTATTATCAATTAATTATACTAAATGTGGGGAAAATTAATAGGTTCTAATTTTTAAAATCTATTTAGCCATCTATAAAGTGATTTCCTTAGATTCACTTCTGGGTATGTATTGCTTCCAAAATGCTTCTCCCTTTTCATTTGTTCCTAGCAAGTAGGCTTTTCTTATTAATTGCATTTCAGTGGTGACAATCTTAAAAAGTGGTTCATACTTAGGATATCAGGGACAGCATATGGGAGATTGAGTCTCACTTTATATAGCTGGATATTTTCACCTAGCATATGATGGTAAGCCTGTGATAGTAAGTTTTCTCAGGTTACAGAACAGAGATGTTTTCACTCTATGGAGCATAGCAGGAAGGTTTATGTTCTCACATTTTCCCAAAGCTCTATGAGAAGAAACTGGCATTTTGTTTATTTAGTTACTTGGAGTTTGTAGAGTGAAAAATGAGAGAACTGATGGTTCAAATTTTTTTTTTTAATATTAGATCCGTCCTGTGCATGCTTTCTACTTTTGCTGCTTTTGCAAAATGGTTTTGTTCTTTAAAATAAAGATGTAAGTATTTTTAATTATTAAATACTTCTATGAATAGCTGCAAGGTACTAATTCAGGTTTGGTTT
This sequence comes from Eulacestoma nigropectus, assembly GCA_013397775.1. Lineage (NCBI taxonomy): Eukaryota > Metazoa > Chordata > Aves > Passeriformes > Eulacestoma > Eulacestoma nigropectus. Next base: position 115,009 of record VZTE01004978.1, on the reverse strand, counting down.
TCACGGGGGAGATAACAAAGAGATGAGTAGTGTTCTTTTTGGGAGTATCTCCTACATTTGGAATGCATTTTTAAATTAACTTACCTAACCAGTAGTAGAACTGGCAGATGTTTTCAGGAGATGCACACTGTTATGCTTTTCTTTGACTGAATTAATGAAAGCTTTACCTTTAACGTGTAAAATGTTTGGTGTTGGAGAAATGTACCTGATGCCTCCTTAGAAGTCTTGCTAAAAATGTGATGAACATTTGAAGTCTTTACTTTTTATTCAGTGAATGAAGCCTTTTTATATGTTGAAATTTTAATTTAAATCCTCCTTCAGACAGCATGTTTTGTGAAATGTTTTTTTCTTTTTTATTATTCATCTGTAGGTTCCTTCAGAGAAATCGGAATCCTTTGCATCCATGTTGAGACGCTCTCCTTTAATTCAGATGGGGCCTGCCAAAGATAAAATTGCCATTGGTCAAATATTCCATGTTGTAGAAGATGATCTTTACATAGATTTTGGTGGCAAGTTTCACTGTGTGTGTAAAAGACCAGAAGTTGATGGAAAGTAAGTAATAAACTTATGGTAGGTGATTGACATCTGTAAATGACATCCTGAAATGCTTAACTAAAGAGACTTGGACATCTTCTGGACTGGCCTTGGATAGTTTGTATGAATTCTGGGGTTTAAACTGTGGAAGTTAACGTATTGTGCAGAATGAAAGTACGATCATAAACAGGTCTGCATAGCTCATTGTCTGGAATTCAGATTCCTTTACACATTATTGCTATCTATATTATTCCAATTTATGATGAGCAAAGGAAGTTACTGGGTGTTTAGTCACTGAAGAAAAGGGAAACAGTTGTCAAGCACTGTTTATTAAAATACTTGGGAGTTTTGTGGATGTGGAACTTCAATCCCATGTAAGTAGTCTTCTTAGGCAGTAGCTTCCCTGCTAAGTATAGATACATGAGCTGATGTACTGGGGAGTTTACACATTATTTGTGATAATACTTTTCATGGCAGATGATCAGTGCCAATGTGGTCAAATATTCTGTATTGTAGCAGGTGATTTTATATAAATTTTGGCGTCAAGTTTCACTCTGTCCTGAAGTAGAACAACTGTGGTGGAACTTGAACTGTTGTGCTGAGGAATACAGTATTTAGAGAGCTAAAAGATAAGAAAGCAACGAATTCTAGTGGAAATAGCACTTACATGCTTTCTAAACTGCTTTTAGCGCCTTATAATTATGTATTTTCAAAGATCTCTTGTCTATTTAATTTGTCTCCAGGTTGCTTTAGCACTTATTTTTTAACACACAGGCAAAACACCGTATTTTCGAATTCATAGCATCAGAGTATTTTAGTTCATCTCTTTTCCTTCTGTTTTTCCTAAGAGAGGAGGAACATCTTTGTTCATCTCCAGCATCACTGTTTCTGAAACTTTAAATATGATTCCTGTGATAATCAGTTCTGAAATAGTTGATTTAACAAAAAGAGATTTAACAGAAATAATCACACATTTGTGTGCAAGTCTGTGATAGTATTTTATCAGAGCATTTTTATACTCAACTTCTTTTTTTGACAGGTCTGTGACTTTCAGAGCAAATGTGTTTGATGTCCCAGGATGAACTGAGTCCTTTGTGCCCATCCCATTTGGCAGCAGGCAAAGATTTTCTGTCTGTTGCTGCTGCTGTGGTGATAAAACCCTTGTTGCTGTTTGCATCTCTTGCTAATTCTAAATCGAGATAAGCTTTGCCTTTCCCAATCCCATTCTTGCATGCCTGAGGAGTGTTTCTGTATTAGTTTCATTGTGACCATTCGTTTGATCTTGTGGTGGAGTTACTGAAACTCCCTGTTCAGCTGCACCAGCCTTCTGCCAAGCCTGCTCATTCTGCACGTTGGGAAAGACCCTTGTGAAGCATTGAGGAGTTTATCCTTATACATCTTTGATGTCTTCTGGGCACTTTTTCATGTCAGGACAGCTTCTCTACCCTGAATAACCCGAAGTCTACTGTCCTGAAGCCCAGATCTCTCTTCTGCCACTTTCCTTTCTCACTTTCCTTCAGCATGTAAGCTCTCACTGGTGGTCTCTGCAGCTGAGACAGACATCAGCTATCACATTCCCAAGCAGTTCTTATCTGCCTGTGTGTAACATGTCCAGCAGAAAACCTGTCCTACTTGTGTTGTCTGGTACCTCTGGTAAGAAAATGTCACCAGGGCACTCGGTCTGATTGCTCACTCCCCTCCACGTCTGTCCCTCCTTGAGCGCACATCAGGACATTTGAAGTGCCCTGTGACAATCAAGGCCTGCAATCATGAGGTGGCTTCTGCTTGTTTGAATGAAGCTTCATCCACTCCCTCTTCCTGATCATGCTGCCCATAGCAGACATCCACCGTGACTGTCTCTGTTGGTCTCCTCTCCAATTTTGGCCCATGGCTCTGAACTGCCTCCTTGCACGGTTCATAGCAAGGCTATGAATGCACTCATGTCCCTTTCTTGCTTCCTGTGCAGCCTCTTTACCTTGTCCCATGTTTGCTTGCACGGTTCTTCCCAGGTTTGGGGAGTGGGCAACTTTGTGTTTATCTTCAAATCCCTAACTGCAATTCACTCACCTTGTGGATGCTGAACCCTCCACTTGCTGTTTTCTTGTGTGGTGTTATTATCTTATTTTGTCATGGTGCTCTGGAATAGTGGGATTGCAAGACAAACTAGGGGAAAGGAATGAAAGATGTCTTCCTTAAAAAACTCACAGGCAAACAAGCATCTGTCTACTCCTTCCCTGCTCTCATCTGGCCCTTAATGATTTACGTATTTCCTTGTGGTGCACGTTGCAGAGGTACAGGGGAAGATGGGGCCCAGGAAAACTCTTGTTGGAGCAGGTGCTTTAGAGTCAGTTCTCCACTGAACACTGGGAGCATAAGCCTGGGGCTGAGAAGATCTCAGCCAGTTATATTTTTGGCTGCCTTTTATAATGATAAAAACAAGCAGATCCCTATAAAACTTGTTTATACTTCCTTCTCACTGCTTTTAGGTGGGAGTGGAGAGATGGAATTTAATAGCCTGGGTATTTTTAATGAAATTAAATTTGGAACCAAAGATGGTAGTTCCCAAAATAATAGAGACAGCATTTACAACCTGAGGATGTAGTGGCAGTGGAAATGGTACTGTTGCTACTCTGTATTTAATTGACTTAAAGCATTCATTTGAGATGTAGGTGACTGATTCAGATCCCTTTTCTCTGCAGTTCAGACCAGAAACCTGAATTTGTCTCAGACTACTTAAGTGTTTAAATGCGATATGGACCTAAATCCTCTAAATAAAAATAATTAAATAAGAAAGCAAATAATTTAAATAATTCTTGTCAACCTTTTCCAATTCATTGTGTTTCTGGAATTGGAATTTCTAAGATATACCTGAATTTGCAAAAAATTGCAGTTGCAAGCAAACTTTTGCCATTTATGTAACGAAGTATCTCCTGAAGACGTGCTTTTGGTATTGCCTTGGTCATTTGGCTTTTTTCTCACCAGAACTCAACTATTTTCGTGATATTATAAAACAGTTTTCTTTTTCTTATATGATGTCCTGTGCTCTTTGAAAATACTACAGTTTACTTGAAAAGAAACAAAAGGTTCTTGCCTGTAAAAGACAAGAAACAAGAGATTCTTGTCTGTAAAACTTGTTCTCTTAAACTGCTCAGTCCTGTTCCTAACAGTTGTGACTTATTGGAATGTTCAAGTGAAAAACCCTGTAGTGCTACCACCATGTGGCCATAATAAAGGATTTCATTCTTAAGACTGTCTTGGGTAAAAAAGCAACTGAAAAAAAAGTGTCCCTCACTTGGAAAATTTGAAGTAGCTAAATAAATACATTTTTTCCCCTCAGTTCTACTAAAAGAAATTTCAGCTTTAAAAAAACCCCAAAACATCCAGACCAAAACCCCAAACAAAACACCACAAACTTTAAGTAAAAGAAACCTTAGAACAGTAATGGAAAATTTAAATTGAATAAACAGTTGAAGAACCTGCTAGCTATTTGTGTTTGGTCTTCCTTGATTGTTTTCGGGTTTTTTGGAAATCTGTTTCATAGAATTGCAGAAAATACATTTTGTTATCAGCATTGATGGTACTGAGATTGGAAGAATGCGTTGGCATAGTTGGAAATCAAACATATTGTTGGTAAAATCACACTGGGGTCAGGCAAGGTTGTATTTGATTATAAATATCAGTATAATTTTGTTGTTTGGAGTTTATTTACTGTGTCAGGAGTATTTAGTACCCTTATGATTTCAAGATCTCATGTAATATATGCTGTAATTATTAAATATGTACTACAATTAGTAAACACGTTTCTTAATACACTTTGACTTAAATGCTGTATTAAATTTGCATTTTATGTCAACAGCACAGCAATTCTGTTAAATATCCAAAGTTTATACAAATGAGAAAGGGTCTGTAGTAAAGTAAGATTCCTTTTCAGCAATGGGAAGAAAGTGGTATATTTTTTTCTCGCTTTTAACATGCTGAGGAATTGAAGTCCTAAAGAAGAAAGTGTCTCTCTCATATCTCCAAATAAGGAACAATTTAATCCATGGCAAAAAAAGTGCTGTTAAAACCTGCTTCTGTCATTATCAGATGGAATTCCTGAGAAGCAGAAAATATGGGAAGGGGTTGTGCTGACACTGCCTCTTGCATGGACTGCACCTGTGCTGTTGCTGACCAATTCCCATCAAAAGCACAAAGGCTTTCAGCAATTTTCTAAAATGTAGCATTGCAGGACCAGCTTCCAAAGAGGATTAAACTGCACCTCTCCATGCCAGTGTAATGAAGCTTTATTTTCAAAGACTGCTGTAACCCTTCAGCAACTCCAGTATTATCAGGCTGTAGGATCAGAAAGACACTTCCTTTATGCTTGAGTATGCAGCTGGTGCAGGGATTTCCAGTATATCCTGTGGCAATTTTACTTGACACCTTTTATACAGTGCGTATTTGCCAAACTTAAATAGTAGAGAAGGGAAGAAATCATTTGATGCCGGTAGTGATTTAGAACATGACAGCTTAATAAGCACCATAAAATATTACCTAATGCTGTTTCTGCAAATTGTATCAAAATATTTACTCTGTTTGAATGACTGCCAGGGTGAATTTTATTTGGGAAACACTTTAAATTCTTCTCTTCTTGTTCTTTTTTTAAAATATTTTATAGATAAGGTCAGGATGGAATCCAATTTAAAATAATCTGGTTTCTTAGATTAGGTAATGTGAATAAGGCTGGTTGTTTTCTAGCACATTTATTTTATTAAGACAGTCTTAAATTTAAGTTGAAAGTAGTAGGGGAAACTGTTTAAAAGATCTTGTAAGATTAAAAAAAATCAATTTGCTGAAAAGAGAAAAAGGGGTGCATGAAGAGAGATGCTCTTCATGGGAAAGGATTTCAGTAAGACTGTTTGGTTTGGTTTAGTTCCAGTTTGTGTATTAAACAGTCACCATGTGTTAAGATGGAGGGTAAGTTTGGAGTTACCCACTCTGTTTTGATGCCATGTGAATATGCTTTTTGAAGGAGTGCATCTCAGAATGAGCTGCCTCACACAAAGCACCCTGCTCTCGGTGCGGCAGAGACTCTTGTACAAGGGGACGTGTTAGTGTCTGGTTCACTCTTTGCTTGCTGAACCCTCCTTTCCCTGACTGTTGTGTACATAATGGTGCAATATTACTATGAAAAGGTTTAGAGAGAGATGTTGGAAACATACCTTTCTAACTCTTTCCTTTAAAATACATCATGACCAAACAACTGGCAGAAGGCTGTACTGATTGAGAGACTCAGCATCCAGCTCCCATTCCCAAGGCCTTTGTTCTTTCTTTTCTGGGGGAATCACAGGCATCAAATTCATGTTTAACCATGTTTTCTCCTTAGAGTATGTATTTCTTCCCTGTGCTGTACTGCTGCTGACTGGAGTTGTCTGCCTGCTTGTCTGCCAGCCTGGCACATCCTTCAGCTTTCAAGCTTTGAATGTTGATGGAACTGTTACTGCAAAAAAAAAAAAAAAAAAGGCAATTAATGTGATATATAAAGAAAACATATCTTGCTGCAGTAATGCTGGGTTTAGTTGTGTATGTTTGTTTTTACAGTGGTCTACTTCCTTTTTGCTGTCTGTTGCCAGCAAAATAGCACTTATCTGTAATGTGTAATTCTCAACAGGAAAGAAGGAAGTTGCTAACCAGCAGTACAAGGGATACAATAAATGATGCTTTTGCAAGTACCATTTTCAGACTTACATGGATGCAGAAAAAACAGGTCATAGGAAAGAGACTGGTGACCTATAGAAACTTAATGATTTTTTAAAAAAATTTTATGCATGTTGAAGTTACTGATAAAACGCACAGGATGCTGGATTGGTGTGGAAAACTTCATTTCTGTGATGTTGTCTTGCTTAGAAAAGCAGGTCCACTGAGGAACACTTTTTTAACTCCCAATTTTGGTATGTGAGGGGAATGAATACAGTTCTGACAGAATTTCCTTGTTCTATTTATGTGTTCAAATTGTTGCTGTTAGCCTATTGGCATTAAATGAGTGGTTACTTCCTTTCACTGCTTCCCTTCTGTTGTAGTTTTCATTCCCAGCATATCAGTCTTTTTCTTACAGGTTTGTCTAGTAGTATGCACACTGTAAAAAAACTGTAAGCACTCTGTCATGGTTTAGGAACAGCACTCCCCAATTTAGTGCCCCCTTGCCCCAAGACTCTCCCAAACCAGATGCCACTTGCTTGCTCCCCCCTCCTTCCTCCCTTGCCATTTCTTGCTCCAGAGATAGAGTTGAGAAAAAGGTGAAAATTAAGGGTTTTTGCTCCTTTATGCATAATTAAAGCAGAAATTACAAAACTTACTAAAATATCTGGTAATATAATCTTATTTAGTCAACATGATCACTTACCTGGTTTTTCTTCTTAAACTTTCCCAGGTTTTTCTTTTTAAAGATAAAGTTATCTTTATTCTTTTGTCATCAGCTATTTTTTTTTGGTTGTTTAGTTTTTTCATTTGTTTGGAAAGTATTTCTTGCCTATCAAAAAAAAAAAAAAGTAGTGACATAAGTAAGCAACTTGGGAGAATTTGTAAGTCTATATGACAGAGATTTCCTTTGTGCCTTTAATGTCAAATGGTTTATGTCTATCAGTGCCATGTTGCTGATATTTGTTAACACTAAATGGCTATCTGAAATCAAAGCATTCTTTGTACTTTTCTGCTGTTTCTTCCAAGTTGTCCTACCTATCAGGTAAGCATCTTCTTATTGGAGAGCAAAATTCCTCTGCATTTTGAAAGATGAACTTAGACTGTATTATAATTTTTGAATTGTTAAATAATTACGACCTGCTCAAATTTGCTGAAGTATAAAATGAAATGTGCACACACAGTTTCCTGAATCTCTTCCAGTTTGTATCTTTTATGGAAAACATAACCAGACAGCTGGTCTCCACATTGTGAAAACCAGTCTCTTTCTGTGATTAAAATTATGAGAATGTCATGTTGAGATTCTCTGTGGACCAAGGTGGTTTTCACTAGTCATCAGCAAAGTTGGGTTTTGGCACTCTGGTCAGCCTTTGGTTTCCAACTATGCCCAAATACCAGGGAGAAATGGTAAGCAGGACTGATGATGTTGTCCTGTTCCCACATACCAACATTGCAACTTAAAAAAGGAAGCCTTATTATTTATATTGAAGAGGACTAAATTCAAGGAGGTGGCAGGAGCTGCCTTTTCTACAAAGCTTCCATATAGCGCAATTCACCATCGCTCCGAGCCCAAACAATGCACGTGGTGCCACTCTGTCTGCTGTCAAACAATTTCTGCTTGCTTTTTTTAAAACAGGCACGGAGAATAGCTGTGTGATTGCAAACTTGGTCTGCGTGCTGCAGCAAATAGTCTCTAACTTATTTATAGTAGCATGCATTTTGGAAATTATAGCATTTTTATCCCCTATGGACACAGCTTATTATTTGCTTGGTTACTTTACAATTGTGACTGTTTTTGCCACCCACTGTATATCATTCTTCAGTGGTTATTTTCAACCACAAATGGAGGTGTTGGCTTTGTGTGGTTCTGTAATACACAAGACAGTGCTTCCAAAGTTCCTGGAGCCCAAAGTCTGTAAACATTTTTTTTGGACTACACTATTAGTTTTTCATCTCAGATAGGTACTTTAGAGTTTAGTTAATGTAATGATACCATGAGACAGGTGTTGGTTTTCAAAGTACAACTAATCCATATTAATGAGGCACCCTGGGCAGCACTTGGTACAGAAAATACAACATAGACCTAGGAATACAGCCACAGCAGTGCACATGAGCCTGCTAATCAATTTTTCTCCTTAGTTTTTGCTTCTGTCATTAGTTTAAAGTAGCAGTGAGTTATGAGATCTGATGACCTTGGGAAGAAAAAACCCTCACAAACTAGTAGCGTTTACTGATAAAAAAAGTTTTGCCAGTTCTCTTTTCCCAGGGCATTGTGATAAATGAGAGATGGAATATGCTGTGTAAAATGTCTTGGGAGAACAAAGCAGACCATAGGTGGCCTGGAGCTTTTTTGGCAATGTCAAAGTCTGTAAATAGTCTTTAAGCCACACTTTTTCTCGTATGTGGACGTGCACACATACACGATGGGAAAAAAAAGGCTTGAGAAACTTATTACTGCATTAGAAGGCTTGAGTGTTGTCTGTAGGAGATGAGTAGGTTAACTCTCTCTTTTTCCCTAATCCATGTACTAGCTGTCAAGAACTGCAGAAACTAGAATTATAAACTCATGACTTGGCAGAAGAATTAAAATTGTTTCAGTATTTTGTTCTGAGACTGATGAGAATAAATTACTTGAATCTCTGTGTGCAGCATATTAGGAATTTTACCCCCTCACCTTTGAGAAAGCCTTGCTGTTAGCACACAATTTCACTTAAATACCTCTAGTAAAGTGTAATTAATTTCCTCAATAGCTAGAGAAGGCTCACAGAATCTCAGCTAGTCTAGATGCAGAAGATTATGGATTTTATTGAAAACTCTTAAAACGTTCTGTAACATGTGTCACTCATCAATGACTCTGGGTGAAGTGGATGAGGTAGGCTCATGCCAGTTACACAAGCATGTGGTACTTTTCAGGAGTACAGGGAACTGTACTTGACTAAACCATAGAGCAAGTTGGAGATGTTTCTAGCTTAAAGTCTAGTCAGTTTGACCTGTACCTGTAACAGAGGTAAGGGTTAGATGAAAAAACAGTCCAGGTTATTGTAGCACTATAACTGCTTTTATTAGGTTGGGTGTAACTGTGCGCTAAACCCTCTTGTCAGCATAATGAGCTGAGCTGCAGTGCTGTGCTGATATGGCTTTTGATTTCATTTTGGGAGACAGGTTTGGCCTAAACTAGCTCGTGGGCTCTTGCATGGCAATCCTCTTGAGAGGTGTAGACTTGCCCAAAGACAGAAGCTGTTCAGTTTTTAGGTTGAGAAACTGAATTAATGGTGTTTGGGACCAAATGTGAATTATAAGTCTTCATAGAACATAGATCTTACTCAGGAAAATTAATGCTATCATATAACCATGGAGTGGTAATTATTCACCCCTCTGGAATAGTTTCAGTAAGTGTGTCTGAGAAGGGAATTAACACAGCTAGAGAAACACTGCAGGTAATATATATCAACCTCGAGCTCTTAGAAGGCATGAGTCAGGCCTCCCACAAATAATGATTTTAAAGTTGGTTTTATTTTTTGGTTTATGTCTTTCTGTGTTACTTAGTTTTTGGGTTCACATAATTTTTTTTTTTTTAATTTGGCAGATTAGGAATTTTTAATTAAACCAACTTTTTTTTTAATCTTTTTTTGATCTTCTTGTGTAACAGTAACTACAAGAACGAAGACACTAAGTATCAGAAAGATGATAAAATTGTTGATATTAGCGAAACTGGAGATATACAGAATTATTCGATAATTCCTCTCAGTCTGCTATATAATATGAAGATTACTCGGGCTGGAGGCCAGTAACTAGCCATGTACCCCAGGGGTAAATAATGGGTCCACTCCTGTTTAACATCTTCATTCATGACCTCAACGATGAGGTCAGGACAGGAATGTACCTTCAGCAAGTTTGCACAGTACAAAACTTGGAGGAGTTGTTAAACAGAGTGGTTGTGCTGCCATCCAGAGTGACCTCAGCAGGCTGGAAAAATGGTGTGATGGGAACCTCATCAAGTTCAGCAAGAGAAGCGCAAAGTCCTTCCCTGGGAAGGTACAACCCCAGGCACCAGTACATACTGGGGCCACTGGGATGCAAAGCAGCTTGCCAGAAAAGGCCTGTGGGGTCCTGGTGGACACCCAGGTTGAACATGAGGCAGCAGTGAGCCTTTGTGGCAAAGAAACTGAATGGTGTCCTGAGCTGCATTAGGCAAGGAGGTGGCAGGATGCAATCCTTCTCCTCCACTCAGCCCTGGTGAGGCCAGACCTGGAGTGCCATGTCCAGTTTTGCGCTCTGCAGTTCAAGAGCGCAGTGCAGTGAAGGGCCCCTAAGATGCTGAAGGGACTGGAGCATCTCTCTGATGAGGAAAGGCTGAGAGAGCTGGGATGTTCAGCCTGGAGAAGAGAAGGCTCAGAGAGATTTCATCAATGTGTGGAAATACGTGAAGTGAGGGGGCAAAGAGTACAGAGCCAGGCTCTTACCAACAGTGCCCAGTGACAGGACAGGGGCAGTGGGCACACACTGACACACAGGAAGTTCCTTCTGAACATCAGGAAAGAGGTTTTTACTGTGAGGGTGACTGAACACTGACACAGGTTACCCAGGGAGGTTGTGGAGTCTCTGTTCTTGGAGATACTTAAAAGCTGTCTCTGGCCATTGATGATTTATTTAGTCATGCATTTTTATTTGAAGTCACTGGTTGGTACAGAGGGATGGTTCATGAGAGGGAGGAGTGGGTGTTCACTGCAGCTTGGAATAGGCCCAAAAGACTGATAAAATTAATTTTGTTACTCCTACACACCAAACCCCTGACAGATGCTTTTCTTCCCCTGATGCTTTCTGTAACTCTTTGTCAGCCTATTTAGATGCCATTATTTAGAAGCCAGGTAAATTCCTACAAAGCAAGGTAAGGCTTTTAAGACTGAATGTTGCCAAACTGTGTAGGGTATTGAGCTGCTTTGCTGCTACTAGGCAGCACGGCCATTCTGAATTAAAAAATGTGTGGTGCTCAGAGGCAAAAAGTAAATAACATTTTATTACATGTCTAGTATTTAAGACTAATTTATTCTCCTTTTCTGCTCACTAATATGCTAACAAAACCGACAGTCCTTGCTGCCTCTCTTTTCACATGCATTTGTGTGGAGCTAGGACAGGAATAGCAAATGAGTATAATTTTTGTATCCAGTATTTTGCAGCAAGAAGCAGAGGCAATAGTACTAAAGCAACACTTAGGTTGTATGTATATGCCCTTACTGAGTAAGGAGCATCTGATAACACTGTCTGTGCTGTTGTATTTGCTTGCCTGATTTATCTTAAAGATAGATAGATAGAATGTTCAAGATAGAATTTAAAATTCTAGGCAGGTATTGCTGTTGTGCTGGAAGAACTGCAGTGTAAGTAAAGACCCATATATTAAAAAAGAAAAAAGGGGGGTTGGGAAAGTGTTCTAAGAGTATTCAGTAGCTGTTAAAACTTGCCTTAATAGATTTTGGAGTCTGTGTGTGGTCACTGCTGCCGTGGCTCTGTCAGCATTTTAGGCACGATAGCAGCCAAGCAGGGATGCAGATGTCTTTTGCTTTGTGAACTTGCTGAACGTAGCCATGATTTATGGACACTGAAATGTGAAGTAGGATGAGAACCAATCATGGAGCACTTTTTAATACAAAACCAAAGCTTGTTTTCCGTCTGTGATAGCTGTCAAGAAAGGCAAATTTTCTATTTTCCCATCTTAGCATTTTTCAAAAATTTATTTTTGTGTCTAAAAAACTTAAAATCCAGCCACCCAACTTGGGTGAGAAATAACAACAGCCCCCCAGTTCTTTAAATACTGAAGGGATTGTTCTGAAAAATACTGAAGCTCTTTTTGAATAATCTGCTTTGAGACTTGGCAGGCTCTGATCTCATGGAAAAGTGCACATAATGTGGTCACACTGTGTGAGCATGTACCCACTTAACCGAGAAACTGAGATACGACTCTAAAGGCAGAGAAATAACCATTGGGTACAACAAAAAATGCCAATCATTTATTAGTGTTTGGTGACTTTTCATTAGTAGGGTAAGAGGAAAGAGGCTTAAGCAATTTTTCTTTGAGTAATGATCTTATTAGAAGAAATGAAGGATTGCGTACATGTCCTCTGAAACCTCTTGTTCTTTATTTTCAGAGTAGTTAGCAGGCCTTGCAAAGGCAGTGAGATAGTACTGAATGATTTTCATAATTCCTATAAAACTATGTAAAGCATTGCTTTATAGAAATGCTCAACATGCATGTTTAACCTGGACGTAATGAGTGCTATTGTAAATATTAAAATTTAAAAAAAATTATAATCTACAAGATTAAATCCTTATCAGAGTTTTCAGGTCTTTTCCATACATCATAAGGAAATGTAGGTAGCATACAAGTTTAATTTATCTGCAATTTGTACTCATTAACTTCAGGTATTAACATAGAGATCCTAATTTCAGTGGTAAATATAAGTTGATTGCTAATCTGTCCTTCCACTTGGGGAGTACTTCTTTTCCTGTGACTTTATATATTTGAAGTAATCTAAAAGTGTTTTAATCTTTCAGATCGAGTAGTGCCTGCGCCACCTTGCTCGTCTTTGGGTCCCTGGTGCCAGACCAGTCTTCTACCACCTAAGTACTAGATTTTGTTCCCCCTGAAGCCTTTCAAGACTGTTCTTGGCAGCTGGCTTGACAGGGCTGCTGGAGACGAGACTGAAACGCGCTGTGCTTCCTCCAGACACAGCTCAGTAAACAAGCTGTGATCCTCTGCTTGGCAGGAGGCAGAGCTACTGCTGCTGCCAGCCTGGGAGGGGATGCAGAGCAGCAGTGATGCGTGGCAGCAAATACAATATCCTTTTCTGGGACTTTGACTTGAATCACGCACTGCTGTAATGTGGAGGTTTGTGAAATACTTGCCTGCTTCTGCGAGATGTATTAAGAGGATGCTAAGCTTGGGCCTGGAGTGTACACCAGTGCTGCACTTAGTTAAAATTAAACTATAGTAAGCAAGTGGAAAGGAATAATGTATGGCAAGAGTAGATTAGGCTAACTTGCTAAGCAGTCATTTAAGCTTAAAAAAATAAAAATGAAGAAAGAAGGTTTGAGGTGATTTATCATAGAATCATAGAATAGTTTGTGTTGGAAGGATCATTAAAGATCGTGTAGTTTCAATGCACGCACCATGGGCAGGGACATCTTTCCCTAGACCAGGTTGCTCAGAGCCCCATCTAGCTGGGCCTTGAAGGGATGGGGCATCCACAGCTTCTCTGGGCAACCTGGTCCACTGTCTCACCATCCTGTGATTATTTCCATGACCTTCCTCTGGTCTCAGTCCAACAGGTCCATGTCCTTCTTGTGTTGTGGGCCCAAGAGCTGTGTGCAGTACTCCACGTGGGGGTCTCAGGAGGGCAGAGTAGGGGAGGGCAGAGCAGGGGAGGGCAGAGTAGGGGGGCAGAATCAGCTCCCTTGACCTGCTGGTCACACTGCTTTGTTGGCTTTCTGGGCTGCAAGTGCACATTGGTGGATCATGTTGAGTGTCCTGTCCACCATGTCCCTCCTCAGGGCTGCTCTCAATCCATTTTCTGCCTAGCCTGTACTTGTGCTTGGAATTGCCCTGACCCGTGTGCAGGACCTTGCACTTGGCCTTGCTGGCGTTTGTGAGGTTCACATGGGCTTACCTCTCAAGTCTTATCTGTCAAGGTACCCCTGGATGGCATCCCTTCCCCCCAGTGTGTCAACTGCACTGCTCAGCGTGGTGTCATTGGAAAACTTGCTGAGGGTGCACTTGGTCCCACTGCTTTCAGCATCTCTAAGCTTCCTTTTTGTGTTTGAGTTTGTCCAGGAGCTCCTTGGTCATCCACTTAGGCCTTTGGGTGTTTTTGCCTAAATTCATCTTAGTGATCCTTGAGTAATAACCAGCTTTCTTGGGCTTCACTTCCCCCCAGGGCTTTATCCATGGTCCTTTCCAAGCAGGTCCCTGAACAGGCCAAAGTCTGCTCTCCTGAAGTCCAGGGCAGTGAGCTTGCTGAGGCCCTTCCCACTGCCCTAAGGATCTTGAACTCCACTATTTCATGGTTACTGCAGCTCAGGCTGCCCTTGAGCTTCACATTCCCCACAAGCCCCTCCTTGTTGGTGAGAACAAGGACTGGCACAGCACCTTGGGAATGATTGGGATTGTTCAGCCTGGAAAAAAAAAGGCTTCAGGGTGACCTAATCGCAGCCTTCCAGTACCTGAAGGGAACTTACAGGAAAGATGGGGCAAGACTATTTTCAAGAGCATGTAAGTGACAGGACAATGGGGAATGTGTTCAAATTGAAAGAGAGTAGATTTAGATTAGATATCAGGAAAAACTTCTGTATTGTGAAGATGGTGATGCACTGAGGTGGTGAGGTACAAGTGAGGTTGCCCAGTAAAGTTGTGGATGCTCCATGCCTGGAAGCATTCAAGGGCAGATTGGATGGGCCTCTGAGCAACCTGGTCTAGTTGAAGGTGTCCTTGCCTGTGGTGGGGAGTTGGAACTAGTTGATCATTAAGGTTGCTTCCAACCCAACCCATTCTGTGATTCTATGACCGCTCCTCCTTGGCTCCCCTATCAGTGAAGACAAACATTACCATCAACGCATTGCAGGAGCCTCCTGGATTGCTTATCTAACCCTGCTGTGCTCGCCTTCCAGGAGGTATTGGGGCGGTTAAGTCCCCCATGAGGATCAGGGATTGTGAATGTTGCACCTGCTTGGTCTTCCAGTCAGGTGACCTGTAGTTGGCCACCATTGTAATGTCACCTGTCCCTGCTGTCCTGACCCATAAGCTCTTGGTCTGCTCCTCATCCCTTCCCTTTTAAAATTGGTAGAGTTTGTCTCCATTTTCTTCGCATCATAGATCAAATTTGAAAGGTCTTTCTCTGAGAATTTCCCATTCATTATAAGAAAAAATAATCATGCTAGGTGTTAGTTCTTCTTCTAGCTTGTTAATCAGCCTTTAGATATTTGTATATTCCTTTGGCAAGATATTTAAAAACCCTAATATCAGTTGAAAGGTGAGGATTTTCCTCCTTTAAAGTGAATTAAAAACTGTTCAGGAACATCATTGATCTGATCCTTGATAAGGTTGCAGGCATACTTTGATATCTGTACTTTTACATAGTCAGTGCCAGTATACTCAAGTGCAGTCATATGTCTTATATCTAGTGTGCAGAGCAGGCAGGCCTGCCTTATTTAAATAAGGCTCTATGTAGATACAAATACTAGAATTTCTTGTGCTGTTTTAAAATAAAGTATCTGAGGATAAAGTCTTCCCATATCTTTAAGGTTACTTGCTCTCAACTTGTTTGCCAAGAATAGAAGTCATAACTTCAAGACTTCCAAAATCTTTCTGACTAGCTCACACATAAGGAAACGTTCAATTTGTGGGTTCAATTCTTTTTTCTGGCATTAAACACATAATTTTTTTAGTATTCTGGAGCTTTCTTCTGTAGCTGCTTAACATAGTAACATTCTAGTATTTTCAGCTTAAAAACTAAAATTGAAAGAGCAGTAGAGAGCATGCTGTTACTATCTTTGCTGTTAGTGATAAAATGAATAATATTATTTGTGTTCCACTCATGGAAATTCAGGGATTTGTTTATTTTAGAATACAATTTTCTTCTTCTCCTTTTTTTTTTCCTTTTTTTAAAAACCAGTTCACAGTCTTAAAACATACTAAACAGTTCTTTCTCTTTGACTTCATTATGTATGACTTTGTCTGTAGTATGGTCTGCATGAGTTAAAGAGCACTTGCTAACTCTTATTAGCTTCATGCTAATCATTCAAAAATCTTAATACTCTTTGCAAGCAAAAATTTCAGTCCTTAGAAACAAGTCTGCTTATTTTGCATATTGTATGGTGGATGGTGTCCCTGCTCACTGCAGGGGGTTTGGAACTAGACAGTCTTTAAGGTCCCTTCCAACCCAGGCCATTCGATGATTCTGTGATAGGAAGCAGATGAAAGTAACACTTCTGATGTGCTAGAAGGCTACTTTGGTGTCTTAAACATGCTCACAAGGATGGTAATGTAAATAATAGAAGTGCCATTTCCATAAAGGGAAAGTTGACAAAAAAAATTATTTGAAGAGTAGCAATAATCTATATGAAGTGATTTTTTTCTGCTAATAGATAACTAATAATAGAGGTGCATGTGCAATATCATGGATGTGTTAAATTTTCCCTGACCCATTATGTGCACAATCTAAATGTTTGTGAAATACAGACGTACAGCTGTGGTTGTCTTCTTATTCTTCTCAGTTCCGTTAAGCCTTTGCTTTGGGGATTTAAAATTACAACTCCCGTAGTTGCTGTCTTTGATATACCTTTTGAAGGGACATAGGGCTTCTGTAATTCCAAATCCCTTGCTCAGTTTTTCGTCTTGGTCGAAGTGGCAGCCTTGAACTGGGTGATGGTGGGAGGGAAGGGCGGGAGGGCACGTTCCCGTGTTTTTGAAGGAGGTAAAATACATCAGTTGAAAGTGCCAGGCTGTCTGCAGAGCAGCGCCGTCTCACGCAGGCCTCTCCGAGCTCCGGAGCGCGGTGAGCGCTGGCAGCGGTGCGGCGGGAGCCGCGTGACCGGCGTCTCCAGGTCCCCGCTGCGGCCATGCAGCGCCGGGGAGCCACCGCTGGCTGCCGGGGTGAGCGCGGAGCCATTCTTCCGCCTTCACTTCCTCGGCTCTTTAGCCCCCATTGAGCGTGGAACAGTGGCGGGGGACAAAAGCTGTATACACTGTACAAACAGAGCACTAAAGCGGCAGTACACTGACTCATTCTTCGCTCTGTGTGAGAACTGAGGGGGACTCTATTCACCGCCTTTGTGCCGGTGTCTGTCAACAGCGCTGTTTGAGGCCAGCCCCATTGTGCCGGCCAATGTTTCTTATTGACCCGAGTCTGTGCCCGCAATGTTCCCAGGGTCGAAGTTGCGAGCGAGAGAATGTTTGAAAAGGGGTAATCGTGGGCTAAATGCGTTTTGCTGCATTGTCGTCTGACCTATTAAATCTAAACTGCGGTCCGCGTTCATGCAAACAGGTAATTATGTAGTCACAGCTGCAGCCATTGACATCTGGTTACCGCCCCGTGGAAAAAGGGGATGGGGTGCTCGCCTCTCCCTCCAGGCTCTCAAGCGCTGAACTTCAATGATATTAACTGAAAATAGAAGGTGGATTAGCAAGACTGACAGGTCAACAAGGTGGATACTTTATCCAAGTAGGCAGAAATAAGTCTGAGTGCAGTTGCTTGGGTATTTCTGCTGCCTTATGCAGATTTTTCCCATAGCTGCGGGCTTGTCTGGGCTCTAGAACCAGTTATGATTTAGGGGGTTTAGATCAGGACAAGTGGCAAAATACTTCTGTCATCCTGTTGTGCAGAACAGTTCTGCAAACAGCCACATTTATTTTTTTGTAAAGCAAGCATCTTACAGTGGTTCTGGTCCCCATAGGAGGAGTTGCTAGGATTTCCAGATAACAAACCTTCATTATCAATAAGCCAGCATTTCAAAATTTAGTGGTAAGTGGACAAGGGTGATAAAACATTCCTGGCCATAAATTATTTTAGGAAACTGGTTTTTCTTTTAATGTACTTTGGAACTGAGGGCATAGTATTTGCATGTAAATTAGTCTGACACATCCTCTTTCTCATCCCCCTCTGCTCTCTCCCTTTCTACTGAGAGGGAAGAGATCTCTGCATAACATACAGAATTATTAAAACAGCCTGCTTTTCTGTCCTGTGCAACTTTCAGGGGTGGGATAAATAACAACCACTATAGAAATTAGGAGAGAGGGTTACAGGGTCCTGGGTGACTTTCATGGCACATCAAAGCTGGGAGCACAGTCAGTGCTGGGCAGCCCTGGGTGCAGGGCAGGAGAGGAGTGCAGCCAGCTGATAAATCCCTCCTTTAAGGGATCGCTTGCAGGAATGAATGGTTATCTGCTTCTCTTTGCATTTGCATCCCAGTGCTGCTCCTTAGGAGTCAGTTATTCTGGAGTGCTGTTGCTATGTGGACTGTCATGTAGCAGGGAGAGTAGGTACTACATGTTATGATATAAGTATATAGATACAGTTATATGGATGTAATCTTCCACTATATGACCTTCTAACATTATGGGAGGACTGTAATTGCCAAAAGAGTGAAATGTTCTCCTTTAAAGGTATGTCCCCTGTTACAGAGCAGAGAGCTGGTTCTTCACTCATGGAGCAGGGAGGGAGAAAAGATGGTCTGCTTAGATTCAAGGGAACCTGTTTGTGTTGTGGATCTCTAAAATTACCTTGTACAGGCATCTATTATGTAATTAGCTTTTTCTTTTTTTCTTTTGTTGGTTGACTTTTACTTGATTTCTGCCTTTTTCTGCTCCTTACAGGCCTCTAGGGAATAGACTGACTTTCTTATGAAAAAAGCAAGGTTAAAATGTGCAAACCAAAAATATTTCAAGTGTATCTAGAAATGTGTTGGCATTACTGTGTTTTTCAGGCAGAAGACAGTAGAGAAAGACCATGTCCATCTGCCAGCAAAAGACAGTTAAATTGCATCTTCACAATTGTTTGATTCTGTGGCTCTTCAATACTTACTGCTGTAGGAAAGAATAAATTTTCTTAGGAACATTTCTAGGCTATACCAGGACTATGTACGGTCTCTTTGCTGCCTCTGCATCAACACATTTTTTCCCAAATATATAGAAAATTCTATTTGTGCATTCCCCAGTAGGTGTATTAAGTTCATAAAAATACTAAATAGTCTTAGGAATTTGTTGTTTTTCTCTTATGTAGCTCTGTCTTCTAAACCACTTGCCCATTTCTCTGCTTAAAAAAAGGTGTTCAAAATAGAGTATTTTCTTTTCAGTACTTGCTGATATTTTTTAGTGTGAAGAGAATACCAAGGAATTATGTAAATCTAAAGGACTCAATTGTCTCAAACAGTGTTCTCCTCAGCTGTATTATCTGTAGAGGAGATAAATGAGATTGAAAGTTTATCCTGTAGAGGTCTGTAGATGCCTTACACTCCTTAAAATACTTCAATTCTATAATACACTTTACTTCTATAACTGAGAAAAAATGTTCCACTTCAAATATGAAAAGTCAGGATGAATTCGAAATGAGAATTTTTAGCAAAGATCGAGAAGCTTCCTGGTTAAATTGTTTTTTTCCCTGTCTTACCTAATAAGTAAAACTTGATCAAACTTTTAATTTGGGTACTCCAGTTTTGATGTCGTGTGCATCCTGTGATGTCTCAGGTGTAATTCTGAATGTCTCTTTACGTAATTCAAAAGGAGTTATAAGAATACACTTTTCAAAGAGGCAGAGCTGACTTGTCTTTAGATATGTCACCCAGCTTACTGAAATAGGCATTAGCCACTGCAGCATTCTTGTATGTTTGGAAAGTGGTGCTGCATAATGAAAGAAAAGTTGAAAACTTAGATGTAGGAATTACTACAGTCTCAGTAGTTTGGAGCAATAAGGTAGTAACATCAATGTAGTGAGGGGAAGTCTTGCATAGTATACATAGTTTAGCCTCATGTTTTAGCAAACGAGGCATTATAGACAAAATTCTTATAGTTCTAGACAAAATAAGAGAGCAGAAGTACAGACTTCTTGGATATGCACTGAAGACTGATTATTTGCACATGCAATATGTGTACTCAACATCCTGGCCCGCACTTAGTGGAAAATAACTTCAGTGTGGGCTCTGAGGTTCTTTCCTAAGTTGTTATACTTACTGGTAAAGTCAACCCTGAATATGATGCATATTTATGCAATTTGCATATGGTGCATATGTAGGCATAACCTAAATGGCCTTAGTTTGTGTACCTTTCTTAGGAGAATGAAGTGTGAGCCAAAAAGAAAAAAAGTTTTTCTGAGAAATTAGTTGGCTTGTTTCAACAAAGGGCCCCAGGATATCATAACCAATGTGTAAAAAATCCAGCATGCTTGGCATGCATTGCCCCTGTGAGTTCAAAATAACTATGGAAACTGAAATGACCTTTCTAAAAATATATTTGAGGGCATACCCTTTGAGTATGGGAAATAATGTTCTGATAGCACGAAGTGGGACAGCCCTTTTCCGATACACGACATTTGTGGATTACAGCTATACAGAAAATATGGCAGAGAAGCATAGGAATGTACAGTACCTATAGATGAAGGCTTTCCTGCCACCACTGCTCCTTCCAGGATTTGTCTTCATACAGCCTGTGGGAAAGGCTTTATGGTTCTGTAAACTCTATCCAGCTGAACGTTAACCATTTTCCTTATAAAAATTTTCTTCGGATTTTTAAAAAGTGCATTTATCTCAGCAGAAAACTGAAATAGCACAAAACATTTGAAATTATTCTTACTAAATTAAAAAAAACTCGGTTCATAAGGCCACTAGGTGATGTGCAGCATTGTCTAGTAATGAGACAACATTATGAGCATGTTCATGTAACATATGTAGGGTTTTGGATGTGTTGAAATGAAGAACTCGGTGTTGCTTCAGAGAAACACAGCTATAGGGAGGATCAGATATTTTAGTTGCTAACATACTGTCTGAAGCAAAGAATTTAATTTCAAAAAGGGAAAATTTGTGCACAACCAAGATCAGATCAGTAATGGCTTTGGAAGACAGCTCTGGTTTTCCTGCCACTGGGGCTAATGCACAGTAAGAGCAAAGAAGTGGGATTAGTTTACAAATTACCTTGTTTAGACTCTGTAAAATTCAAGATTTATTTCTGCAAAGTAATCAAAGGCTGCATTACGAATGCCTTTTATACTCTGCAGTATGAGGGCAGCTGGCTAGTCAACTACATTGTCTGGTTTTGTAACTCTCTAGAAGTTGACGCAGTTTGCTTTTTCTTGTTGGTTTTATTGCAGGTGGACATTTCTCATATTCAAGTTCAGATGATTTTTTCCTCTAGTTACTAGAATGAAATTAACTTAGTTTTTCTCTCAGTCACATTGTGACTTATATTGCCTTTCATTAGGGAAGATTTCCATGTATAGACAGGAGGCAGTGCTTAAACAGGGTTTTTGAACAATAAAATATAGATGCAAACAGCCTCAGCATGGGTTTCCTTTTACCCCCTCTGACTATTGTCACAGCTTCCCCTCATTCAGTCCAGTTGCAGTTGTTCTTTGTGTGAGACCAATAGATAGTATTGATAGATCAGCAAACGTTTTGTTTATGTTTCATCTCTCGTAAAATAAAAATGCAGCTCTGGATTCTTCAGATTTCCTCATTTTCCTTATAAGAACATTGATGCTGCTTTGCAGCCTTCAAAAATAAAATAAAAAACTGTTTGGAGAGTAAAGAATTTTTAACAGCCTATTCTTGCTTTATTTTTTTAAAAGGAATTTCTTTTTTTTGACAAATTGAGGTATTTTTCTTTGAAGGAAAATATACATGGCAATACACACCAAATTAGTGCAGGAGGAATGCATATTCACTTTTAGAAATGCTGCTAAAAGTTATAGTGCCAACTACCTCATTAATTCATCTTCATTTATGGAATTGGTGAGGTAAAAATGTTAAGGGCTTGGAGGTTGCACAGCACTGGTAGCAGGAAGTCTTCTCGGGGATTTTTAGGAAGAAGATGCTTATACCTTGGTGCTTCTGGAGAAGGTATGTGCAGTGGAGGGTTAACTCCCTGACACACTGAAGTGTCTTAATTAGAGCTTGGCAAAGAGCCATGGTCAGTAGAAATATGCAGTGCCTGAGACAGCAGCAATAACTGGTGGTTTGAGCCTCTGGTGAAGTCTCTTGCATTCAGCAGCGCACTCTGCCTCTGCCTACCTGTTGTGGGAAAGCAAGATACTGCTCAGACCTGAAACAAAGCAGCCAAGCATTTTCCCACCCAGCTTCATCATTGTAGACTTTAAAAGAAAGGATGTGGAGATGTGGAGAGGGGGGAGATGCCTGTCAATAAAAATAGCTCTTGCAGCGACTCGCTGCACGTAGTGAAAAGGCACGTGAAAACTGCTGAGCAAATCTGGTTTTGCACGCTGAAGGGAATGAGTGCAATACTTGCCTTAAGAGAGGAAAATGGGAGAATTTGAAGTTTGAGGCTCAGAAGATTTTAAAACACTGATGACTTCTGGTGATGCTTTTCAAATTGGGAATTACTGCATGTGTTTGAAGAATGAGGATGATTTACTTTTAAGAATTATTAATAGATACTTTTTTCCCAAGGTTATAGCCTATTTACAGTCTTGGTAGGAAAAATATACTATCAAGTTGGCCGATTAATCCTATATTGTCATAGGATGATGATGATGCAGATTAAATGTAAATCAAAACACCAAACCTGTTACTAAAAAGTTAAATACAGAGCTACTTAACAGTTTCAGGACTAGGTTGCTGGATCTTGCAATGAGAAATACAAAGATACAGATGTGGGATAAAACTAAGCTGATAACGTGTCTATAGAGACATACATTCAGAGAGACAGTAGGGCACTTCTCTAGCTGGTGTGTCCATAAAGTGTGTAGAAAGGCTTTTTACAATGTAAAAAAAAGCCCAGAATTTGTAAGACTGCACCTTCGTATCTCTCTGAATGCTGACATTTCCCATACCTGTACGAGAAAAGAAGAAAAATGTGTTGTAAGTTTGAGGGATTTTCCAGAGGTACAAATAGTAATTGAGCTCTTCTATTTCTCACTGAATTTCAATGGAAATTAAACACCTAAATCCAGTTTGTAAAGGTGTGAGAATTATCTCCTTTTAGGTACAATGGCATCAATAATGCATTGCAGTCTCACTGTACAAAACCATAGTATCAAAAATAGTCTTTACTGGTATTAATATTTAACAATATGTATTGGTTTTGCACGGCTGGGTTTTTGGTGGCAGGGGGGCCACAGAGATGACTCCTGTGAGAAGCTCCTGGAAACTTCCACCATGTCCAGCAGAGCCAATCTCTGATGGCTCTGAAAGATGGACATGCTGCTGGCCAAAACTGGGCCAATGAGAGAGACTGGTAATGCCTCTGTGGTGACATATTTAAGAAGAAAAACAAAACAAAGTCACATAGTTTTTGCTTCTAGTCAGAGAAGAGGAGGAGGTGAGAACATGTGAGAGAAAACAACATGGCAACACCAAGGTCAGTGAAGAGGGAGGGGGAGGACGTGCTCCAGGCACTGGAGCCGAGGTTCCTCTGCAGACCATGGTGCAGACCATGGTGAAGCAGCTGTGCCCCTGCAGCCCAGGGGTCCATGTGGGATGCAGAGATCCATCCGCAGCCCGTGGGGGAGGTGCTCATGCCGGAGCAGGTGGATGCCTGGAGGAGGCTGTGATCCAGTGGGAGACCTGGTGGAGAGAGAGGGCCCTTGCTTCCAGGCCGGAGCAGCCTGTCCTTGGAGGACTGCACCCCGTGGAAGAGAGAGCCACAGCGCAGCAGTTTTGGGGGGACTGTGTGCCCGTGGGAGGGGCTCAGGCTGCAGCAGGNGTGCCCGTGGGAGGGGCTCACGCTGCAGCAGGTGCGGTGTGGCTGCTGCTCCTGAGAGTGGACCCATGTTGGAGAGGTTCGTGGAGAGCTCTCTCCCATGGGAGGGACCCCACGGTCTCACAGGGGAAGCACTCGTCTCCCGGAGCAGTGGAAGAGAATCTCGATGATGAACTGACCAAATCCCCATTCCCTGTCTCCCTGCACTGTTGGTGGGAAGGAGGGAGGGGCTGGGGGGGAAAAAGGTGTTTTTAAGGGCTTATTTTATTTCTCATTATCCTCCTCTGATTCTGTTAGCAATAAATTCACTTTGTAACTTTAAGTTAAGCCTGTTTTGCCCTTGAAGTGTTTTCTCTTGGTCCTTATGTCAACTAATGAAGCCTTCGTTAATTTTTTTTTCCCTCTGCCCAGCTGTGGCAGGGGAGGGTGAGCAAGCGACTCTCATGGGTGCCTGGCGTTGGGCCAGCATCAAACCAAGACACAATAAATAACAAGATCGAATCAAAACCACACTGGTGTGTCTCTTTAAATCTCTAGGTAGAGTTTTACTTCACTTCATCCAGACTCTGCATTACATAGTAAATCACATCACAGGAGACTTGCAAGTCATGGCAGAGTGCAAGTCCTGCTAATTAGTGA
Organism: Eulacestoma nigropectus; assembly: GCA_013397775.1. Taxonomy (NCBI): domain Eukaryota; kingdom Metazoa; phylum Chordata; class Aves; order Passeriformes; genus Eulacestoma; species Eulacestoma nigropectus. The sequence continues at coordinate 90,747 of VZTE01004978.1, read as the reverse complement.
GGCACTGAATGGTCACTTAATCCATGCCAGTTGTGTGCGTAACAATAATCTGTTACTTTAGCACCTCACTGGAGCATTTCTCGAGTCTCTAACTCTACCCTCGCCTATTGAGTGACAGCAGAGTGGCAGTGCCAGTGTTAGCTACGTGTGTGTCAGGCTGGTGGGTACCATTATGGACCTGTAGGAGTAGGTTTTGTGCTGTATAGAGAGAAATCTAAAAAACAGCTGTGAATTGGAATCTGCAGTTTGCCCTGATAAAAACCCACTTGGAATAAGATGGTAATGGTTCCGAAAGGCTATCTCCTGTTTTATGCTTTCTATTCACAAGTTTGACTTTTTGCCTGGAATTATGCATCACCTGAGATGAACTCATCAGAACTTTCTTGCAGTGATAGTCCACCCTGCAAAGAAAACAACAGGAGCTGTTCCATAGCATTCAACCACAGCCCTGACTGCTTGAGATGAGAAGGACCTTCTTTGTGAAGAACATTACCTGCTTAGGTCTTACTGCGTGAAGAAGGGTCACCTTCTGCTTGAAAAAGATGATCTCTTTCAATTTACAGTAAGCACGGATAGCAAAGAATTCTGAGTCCTATGGAAGTTTTTCCATTATGTGTTTGGAATTTAAGGAATTGAGCTTCTTGGGTTTACCCACCTATATTATGTCTCTGAGACAGCCAACTCTTCTTGTGTGGGCACTTAGTTGTATGCCATGGATAGTTGAAGTGTCTCTTCCCTGCCTAGTGAAGATGTGGGTTATCCCTTCCTACAGCGTCCTTGAGCATGGATACGTTTTCTTCTGACCAGACTAGTCTTGGATACATGCAGCTACTTTCAAGTTAATTTTACTGCAGAAGTTGCATGCTTAGATTTTCTGGATATGTTTTCTAGGAGAAATATTTGGATAGTCAATGATCTGGTCTGCTTCTTCAAATATTTGTGCAGTTATTTGAAATGAAAATGGAGCAAAGTCAGTACTTAAATATATTTCTGTAAACTGCTTGCACGTGTGTTTGTTTATTCTAAGGAATGTAGCAGATCTATGTAAATTGTATTTAGACACTTGTAAAAATAACAATTTAACCCAGTTGTCTGAGAGCAGTTGCCTTATGAAAGAACTGCTGAGGATCAATGAAGACCTACCATGAGAAAATACAAATTGGAATGTATAATGAAGATTTACAGTGAAAAATTCCATAGCTAAATTATTTGAAAATTAGGTGTATAGCATGTGTTTCACTTAGACTCTCAATGTTTAATGTCAACATGTTTTGTGGACAGAAGGGAAAAAGTCAATGTCAGAAGCTTGACATCAATAAATGTTTTTGTGCCGTCTCCCTGGCCTTCTGGTAGCAAACTAGGAGGGCAGGAGCTATACAACACATACAAAACTCACTTTAAAGCCGTAGTGCATTAATTGTCTGAATGAAAAGATTCAGTGAGTTTGCTTCCATAGGATGCTGCCTTTTTTAATGATAGCTGCCAGTATTTTCATTATTGCCCAGGGTGATGGAATACTGAGTGTGTTTATTAAACGTGGAGGTCATGTCCAGCTGAGAGTGGCTGCTAATCCAGTTTCAGGTTCCTTTAAACTGTAATACAGCCTTAGACTTCAAAATTAAGTTGACAAGTTGGAGAAGGGGTCTGAAAAAAACTATTGGCAATCAGAAGGTACAGTTGCAAAGTGTTGGACTTAGGCAGAGATGGGGATCGAATGGTAGACAATGATTCTGCAGAGTAAAGTCTTGCTGTTACTGTAGTTAAAAAGCTATATATAAAGAAAGAAAATGATGTGTGTCTACTCTTCCCTTCCTTCCCAAGAAAGAGGAAGTAATAAGGAATAACTTTTCTGGATAAATATGAAGGGTATTTTTTTTAGTGTTATTATTTTGATCCATGATGACTTTTTTCACCCTTCTCATGATGGTGGTCCATACATCTCCTTACTCCATCCTTCCTTTCTATCTCCAGTTTAGAAACCAGCGAGTCTGTCCTTTTGTCAAGAGGATTTTCATTTTATTGAGAGGCTTTCTTAGGCCTGGTGGTGGGACAAGTCTGTAGATGTCATGAAAATGGGTTGGGTTGGGAAGATGGCATTGTCCTGCCTTCATTTTGCTGGGAGGAGCCCAATAGCTGCCATCAAGTGGTATATCTGTGATATCCTGAAGTTGGGACAGAGAGTCACTGGTCAAAAACCACTTGTGGCCTTTCAGACTGCTCTGTGAGAATGTTTTCATGCGCTGAAGTACTGATGCTGTGCGTGACCTCCTGCCATATCAGATGAACGTCAGTCACAGTGAGTTTGCAATGAATAAAGCATGGTATAGAGGGTTTCCCTCAGAATAAAGAGTTAGCTCTGAACAAACACATATCTACACCTAATCAGTGAAAATGTACCCTTTTAATGTAGGATCTCTTCGTTTTGATTAAATTGTGTTAAAACAAATGCTGAGTCAGTTGCATGCATTTTAATAGGTATAAGTACATGAAAGGAGTAACAGTTTGTTCATCATGCATTTTTCACTCGCTTCTTTAGGTTTCTATTACTTTAAATGAAAGAGGTTGTACAAGTATAAAAAACATAAATTGTTTTTTAAAATTTAAACCAATTAAAGATTGCCTTCCTGGTGAGAAGAAAGAACAACTTTTTGCTGAATTACCTTCAGTTTAGATTTGTACTTAATTTTTACATCAGTATTTTTATACCAGTGATTTTTAGAAGCTTTTCATTTTTGTTTGAACAACAGAAAGATTCCAGGGCGTCTGTGTTTTCCTTTTTCAGTGACTAAGTTTTTTTTCCAGGTAAGTGATGAGATTCCTGGTCTTTGAATGTTTTTGTTTAAGGATAGCTTTTAAAGCTACCTTTAAAGTTCCCTTTAATCACAACTATTTAACTCATGTCTGGGGCTATTTGAAAATAATTGGGGTTTTTAAGGTGTTTTGAGTGGATGCAGAACACAGAATTGAGAGGAAAGGAAGAACTTCACAGCTGAGCTGTTGTATCTGCTCCCTCCAATCTGCCTGGGAGCTGATTGCCTACCCTCAGAGCCTCTCATTGTGGTTGCCTGTGGCTTCTTGTGGCAGAAACAAGAACATAAAACCAGCTATTTGGGGTAAGACAGCAATACCTCTTGCAGTACCCAGTCTTCAGCAGTAGCCAGTGCCTGGGGAAGGTTTATAGACAGGGCAATAACAGTGCAGTGCTTTTGTTCAGCTTCCAGCTGGAGAGGCTTCCAGAGCAAGAGGTAGTGTTCTTGTAGTTAATAGCCCTTCACTGGTCTCCCCTGCCCCAGTAAAACACTCCTTGAACTTCTGTCAACTGTTTCAGCACCTGCAATAACTCATGGCAGAGTATTGCAGCGTGTGTGATAAATGAAGTTATTTTTTTCTTAGCTTATTATGCCAGTTTTATTTAATGCCTGCTTATTCCTGCTTTAGAAGCAACAATGAACCATTTTACCCACTTGCAGCTTTCCGTGACTCAAGATTCAAATACATTCCTGTTTCTCACACAAAATTGAAGTTTTCCAAGGGTCAGGGGCTACTGGTCACACCGTTCACGCCTTTCTTTTTGAGGCTGAATAGTCACAGATATTTTTTCACTGTTCTCTCCACACTTGGAAGTTTAACTATATCCTTTCACAGGCAAGAGGACCAATAAAGGGGACACTCTTAAAAGCCATTATTTTGTGCAGCAGCATAAAATATTGTCAATTTAACTTTCTTTTTCTTGGGTAGACCCAAACACTCGATTTGGGTTTTCACTGCAGCAGAGTCTGAAGCAAATGTTTTCTTCAATATTGTCTCTTGTAACTCCACAATACTCTTTCTGAGCAATAGAAAGTAGTTAAGTGTGCACATGAAGTTTAGATATTTTTCCCTCAATGTGACCTGCTTCACATTTACCTGTGGTGAATTTCATTAGTCACTTTATATCCTTGTCACTATATACTCTGTGCTCTCTTTCTGACTAGCAGTATTTTTATTAATGTAAATAGTTTAACCTTCTTACTGGTTTTAAGGGGAGACAGTTTGTACATAGATTGAACTATTATATTTCAGTGAGACTTGACTGAAGATTTCCTTTTACTGAGAAAATGAACCACTTTATGTTTGATTTTATCATTTCCACTCATTGATAGGATTGTTATCTTTCTTGTTCCATGACAACTTAGCATGGTGTTCTGTGTGGGGTGGGTTTTTTATGATCTCTGTGGAAGAGACCTTGTGAAACCTTCTGAAAATTCAAGTAAACTGTTATGAAGTGATACAGATCTGTAGTTTGACTGCTTTCAGCCTCACACCAATCCATCTAATCCAAGTTACACAGTCTCTTTTAGTTTTCCCACTGAAAAAGGAGGCAGGAGTGCTTCTAAGGACTGCCTCACCTTCCCTTGTAGGAGCTGGAGTGGCTATTGGAAAACCATTTGGAGAGACTGCCATTATTACAAGGTAACCAATGCCCTGGGCTAGGGAAAGAGGAAAAGGAAATTTGAGGCAAATCCAGCGAGTGAGAAATGAGATACATGAAAACTTAAATGAACATAAATGGAATGCTGGCAGTCATTGCTAGTGTGCTTTAAAAATAACCTTTTTCTTGGCCCGTGGGCCACTCCTCTTCACAGCTTGAGCAATGTTGTGTGATACAGAAATGTTTAGGGAAGCCAGAGAAGCAGTTTCTTTGGAGTAGTCCCATTGACTCCACTGGAAGTTTGATCATGCTGCACATCAGAGGTTGTTGGACAGGTGAAACCATCTTGTTTAACCACTGTCTACCCCTTTAGCCCAGCCAGCCTGTCTGTGAGTCCATCTTCTAAAGCTCTGTGTTAGCTTGTGTGCTGGAGTGTGTCTGTCTCTCATAAACATGCTAGAATGCAAATACATAACTACAATTTTTAATTTGCTATTAGCTTTTAAAAAGAACTTTGTGTACTGGTTATTAGAAACTGTCAGTAAGAGATTGGATAGCAGCTCTCGTGGTGGGCTCTGTGTGTGGGATTATTTTAAAGACAACTGTTAAATTAACACTTGGGTCAAGTAGAAAGACTCCAGGGTATGCCACAACATAACCTGTGAGGTCAGTAATGTTATATCAGTAATATAAATCAATGATAATCACAATTATTATTATAGTAAATAAAAATAGATAGCATTCTTAGCAGATATCCAGTTTAGAGTAAATTTACTCAGAAGAAATAAATGTGATTAAAGCAGTGGATTCTTTGAAGTCATAAAGCCCAGGTCATCAGCTTCATGTTTTCTGTCTGATGAATTTTGGGATTATTCCTGGTTCTGTTAAGTCTGCTTTCATTTCATTACAGACACAACTTCATCAAATATTAATAATAAAGGGTGTAGGATAAAACCTTTGCATCTTGTTCTTGCTCTTCCTTGCTGCCCTATCAGCAGCAGTGAGAGTGTTCTGGAAGTCGTGTTCTACTGCTCCTGCAGAGCCAGCAGATGGAGAGCAAGAACGCTGCTCTGTTTCTATGTGAAAATGAAATAAGGAGTTGCTATTGTTTGAGGAGGAAGAGGGTTAAAATGTAATTAGCCAATTAATATCATGAAGAGAAAATGAAGTTTGAGAAGGTTTAATTCTGAAAAGACGCACTGCAGGTACTGTGTTCTCCCCCTCCTCAAATCAGTTATTTTTCTCCCCTTAAAATATTAAATGTACTCAGAACTTTCTGACTGGATAAATTGATGGTTAATGCATGCAAATGCAATCTAGCAGCATGGCTAGCTTCTCCCTGAATAGTTTGTTTTAGCTTCTTGCATCCTGCAGCTGATAGAAGGATATGATCACAGAAGTGCTGCTTGTGAGAATGCTTTTGTTTTACCTGGACTTGAAGTTGGCACCTGTCAGGTATTGGTTGGCAAATGATTATAGTTATGTGGGTAGTGGTACAGCCTCCCTCTGAAGGCAAACACCTGGAGCAGCTGGCAATATAGTGCATATTCCATTTTATCAATCAGCCATTTCCCTAACAGACTATCTCCTATCCTGGTGCTCCCTTTTTCTTGATTTGAAAGTACAACTTTTAGGCATTTTGCAGGCGGTTGCTTTGTAGCCAACTTTAATCATAGCAGAAAGCATTAATTATATAATATTCTTTTTAATAAATCAGATAACTTCTAAGGAAAAAATATTTTTTACAGTAAAAATTTTGATTCATGAGAAAAACATCTGTGAATTCAAATAATAATGAGGCTGTTAAAAATCCCTGGTTGAAAACAGTCTATGCACTTATTCAGGATTCTCACTTGTGGCAAGAAAAATTTATTATATAAAAGAACTGATCTGTGCACACTGATGTTAGCAAGCCTAAAACTTCTCTCACAGTTTTAATAGGTATTTTGTGGGCTGTTCATAGCAGTGAGCCTTATGTTGTACAGTCATTGCATCCAGGTTCAGCTGCTCATAGTCTATAAACCTATTGTCTTGAGGTTTTAGTCACTTTGAATATTAGTTCAGTATGATGGATAATGATAACAACTGTACTTGGAAGTTTAACAGTGAAGTTTAAAAGCAAAGTTTTGCTCGCATCCCTCTGTAGATTAGGGTCAGTGGAGTTTTATTTTATTACGTCCCATCTCCTGCACCCATCACCACGTACGTGTGCACATTCCAGTAATGCCATGAGAGGCATGGCTAACATCTGTCGCAGGCAGTCTGCTCTTGTTTCTCTTTCTTTTTCACAGGGGTCAAGTTTCATATGGAATTTTGCTTTTAAAGATTTTAATTTCTATCTCATTTGTTAAATTTGTTTCCTAGAAGGAGCCCCAGCTGAAGGAGTGCAGCTTGCATTGAAATACAGAGGTGTGCTGCAGGGTGATTCTTGTGTAGGCAGGCACTCTTTTCAGAGCCTGTGTCTTGAGGACTTAAGTTTTGATTGGAGAATAAATAACTCCACGAGCTTCTGTGTCAAGAATACCTTTAAATAATAGAAATCTGCCCAATAGAAGATCTTTTATATATCCAAACTCCATGTCTTCAAATACTTTTAAGTCAAGGGATGAATATCTTCTAATACAGTGCTGTGTTTCCTAAGTCAGTCTGCTGATCATAGGAGAGATTTGATGAACTTCTGGTAGCCTGTTTTGCCAAGGAGCTTATAGCTGTTGCTTTCTCAAAGGTGGCTTAATGCTTGGAAGAGTGATGGTGCTGTTGCTAGGCACCTGTTACTCACCTCACTTCTATTCCATGACAGTTGAGAAGTCTTAGTCTTTGGGTGGTTTGATGCAGTCCCAGAAATGAGCAGGAAAATGCTGTTCACAGGCGATGGTGGAATTCAAGTGCCCTCCTAAATTCCCAGCACTTAGAGGAGGTCTGACCATTTTGTCGTCTAAGGTACATTTGTCATATACCTTTGAGAAACAGTAAGAAAGCAGAGTGTCGAAAACGACCTCAGAAAAAAGCAGTAACCCTGCTTGGCTAGTTTAAGACGTATTTGTTTCTGAGCTCAGACCAGTATCAGTCATGCCATTTTTTTCAGTAACTTGGTCTTAGATATCACAAGGCAGTGCTTTAAATTTTATGTGAGACTTTAGTGCAGTTAGGACTTTGCTATCCGTAATCAAGTTTTTCTTCACTGAAACCAGTATTAAGTCTTCAGTCACAAGATGCCCCGCTAGTACAAAACCAGGAAATATGTGGGTCAAATTTGCAGAAGTTGGATTGAAAACACATAAGCTTGTTCATTGTTGCCTTATGTATTCAAGGTTTCATGGACCTGTTGGAGTGGGTCTAAAGGAGACTAATGAATATGATCAGAGGGCTGGAACACCTCTTCTATGAAGACAGACTGAGAGAATTGGGATTGTTCAGCCTGAAGAAGAGCGAGTTCCAAGGAGACCTTATAGCACTTTCCAGTACTTAAAGGGGGCTACAGGAAGGCTTGGAGGGATGTTGTACAAGGGCATTGATAGGACAAGGTGTAATGGCTTTAAGCTCAAGGAGGGTAGATTTACATCAGATATGAAGCAGAAATTCTTTGCTGTGAGGGTAGTGAGGCACTGGAACAGGTGTCCAGAGAAGTTGTGGATGCCCATCCCTGGGAGTGTTCAAGGCCAGGTTGGATGGGGCTTTGAGCAGCCTGGTCTAGCAGAAGGTGTCCCTGCCCACAGCAGGGATTTTGGAACTAGATGATCTTTCAGGTCCTTCCAACCCAAACCATTTTATGATTCTATGAGTGAACTGGAGGAAACTTGATAAGTTGTTTAACTAGTGATGAAAGGGTGAGCTTATGGTACCAAAGGAACATTTTGGATACTTGTGACAAGAACTAGACTGTGCAGTGAACTGGAAGCAAAATTGATGAGGCAATGCTGGGTAATACTGAAGTGCTGAGTTATTCTTCAAATTGTGTTTTAGTAACTTCTACAAAAAAGTGTCCTTTTTCAGTCTCTTCAGTCCTCTTTCAGTCTCTTGCTTTTAGAATTAGCTGTCCATAAACAGTCATCACATTTGCATTCTTAGAAAATTAGGCTGCTCTAAGGTGCCATGAAGAGAGATAAACGTGTGGTGACCAGTGTTGTCACCACTGGTAGCCACCTCCGTTATTGATCTTCTGGCAGAACACAGCTGTCCTCAAGTCAATTTAGTAATTTTACCTAGTTGAATTGCTGAGGTTTGTTTATATGAACGAATGCCTAATTCTGTGATTCAGGTTTTCCTGCTCTCTTAGATCTTTTTGTTTGTTGAGTTTTTCATTGTGAGTTAATATTATATCTGCATTAAATATTTAAAATATTTTACAATGGTTGCTTTCTGTGTGCCTTCTGCCATGTATTTTTAAAAAATCACGCCTTCAGATTAAAGATATGTTAGATATTCTGCGACATATTCATGCTTTAGTGACTAATTTAGGATGATTAAATAATTCTGCTTGTATTATTAATATACTTTTCAAATTAATGTTCTTTATTTTTCAAGGGGAAAAAAGCCTAATACTATTGTTAATTGCATAAAAGAATTAACATCGTCCAATACCTGGATTTAATTGGGTTAATTGGAAATACCTTTAAATGTATCTTGGATGCTTCTCATCCCACGCGCAAGGTAGGTGCTGGATTTTTGCATGCAGTTTGACTAGAGGACATTTAGTTTAATCTCAGTCTGGGATTGAGCATGTCAAAAACTGAGCTCACAGGCAGCTCCTTCTCACCAGGAGCAGGGATGTGGATGTGCGAGTGCCATGCAGCGTATCCAGAGTGACGGTGAAAAAATAAAAGGGAGAAAAAAAGGAAGAAGAAAAAAGAAGGGGAAAAAAAAGACTGGCTGCAGCCTGCTGAGCATAAGCAGCTGCTGCTTGCTGTCTTCTGCTGTGAGAGCACCTTTCTGACAGGTTCTCAGGCTCGGCTCCGAGGTCAGTGTGGGATTAGGATGGAAACCCACTTTGCCTCTCCTGACAGCTGCAATGTTTAGTCACCACGCGGTGACTTCAGCCCTGTGGCTTCTAAAGAATGTTTAATTAGTTTGCCTGCTATCAAAAATTATCTCAAGCAGAGATACAAACATATGTTTGAATTGGAGAAGACATAGTAGGGGGGCTGGTGAAGGATGGCATCCAAAATATTATGAATAATTTTTTATATAGGCTGTTACACTGTTAACATTTAAAGTTTTCATAGGTAGTAATCCTGAAGTGAAGAGATGCTTTTGTTCTATGTAATTATTTTTGAGACATCCCCTGAAAGCAATGTTTCTTGTCTAATAAATATGTTGAAGCAAACAAGTACACTGCTGTTCTCTCCCGTGGAGTAAGAGCTTGGTGGGAACTTGAGGAGCCTTGGGAAGACACAAGTGCCGTTGTGCGAGGAGAGCCAGCCCTCCTCGCCAGTGCACTGTGAGCACAAGCCAAGTTGAGCAAGTTTGTTATAGATAAAAGCCTTGGATCTCTCCTGCTTTCTCTTGGGACTGGCAGTGTCTCACTGCAAATTGTGACTCCATCGCACCCAGAAATACTTCCTGAAAACCCAACTCTTTTCCAAATAGTTTTTAATGCATGAAATGGATCAGCATCCCCTCCTTTGTAAGCTTTCTGTAAGAAAACAAACTGCATTTGAAGGTTAAAAGCCTTTTCACTTAAATGTGTAGCTTTGTGGCTTGTGGTGGGAGCAGGGACACAGGGGACGAAACGTGGCAGCAGCCACTGGGTTTCACGGCCGGGTACGAGACATAACCTGCAGCCACTGCTTCCACTCGGCTAAACCCCCTGAGAGTGGTGCTTCTGTAGGGGCATTTTCCCACCAGAAGGAAAGCTAAGGAGCCAGGGCCTAAGGAGAGCTCGCTGGCCTATGGGGTGAGTTACTGAATATTTAGGTTGCATTAGACCAGCAGAGACTGTGGTACAGAAATATATGGATATACATTTATAGGAAGCCTAAAAACATGCCCAGCTATACTGATTGCAGAACAAACTGGGTTTTTTTTTTCTACCCACATCTACTTTTTTTCTTACTTTCCTTTATTGACTGGTCTTAGAAATGGGTATTTTTCCTGCAATTTTATTTGTGACTTCCTCATGGTATAGATAATCCCAATGAACCTCAGTCTGTATTTTTTTTTTAATTGTTCTGAATTAACATGATGTGTACTTTTTAAAATACATCCTGAATAACCTTGTGGCCTGTTTTTTCATTTTTACTTGTCCTCCCTCCTGCTATTTAAAGCTCAATTAACTTTTCATTAAAGGTTTGTAGGCTTTATGGGATAGAAATCGTATCACCTTGCCTGTTTGGTGCATCTATGAAATAAAATAGCTTTTCTTATTTGTGATTTTAGGCTCATATGAGGGATTGATGACATTGTAGGGAATACAGCCTGTTGCATATCCTAGGTTGTACAAATAGCTGTCAATAAGATGTATCTCTGTACAAGTTGTCATATCAAATTGCTAATTTCTGTTGCTGACTTTGTGGTTCTCAAGAGGAATGTTGTAAATATTAATGAAACATATTTTTCAATCTCTCAGTGCTATAGTAAACTATTATTCTCATTTTATGAAAAAAAAAATTAGAGCGTGGGAACTGTAAGATGCTCATGAATATGGACCTTTTTGGCAGGAGTAGAAAGTAACTGAATTTATAATATCTGTGTTTTAACCAGGAGACATTATTCTTCCTGGCTGAAATTTGTTGATTCACGTCATAATTGCAAAGGACTCTTCTGATAAATGGCATAAATGTTGCTATGGCTTCCCAGCATCTGTTTTCTGGCAGTCAGACTGTGGAGCAGCTTGGAGTTAAGTGAAGCATCTACCTCTGCTTGTGCCAATTTGCAGAACGTGATGTAATGGAGGGTGTCAGAAGGATTCTTCTCCTCTGCTTTACAGCAAGAAGAAGAACTCAACACTACCTTCTTCATTAAATTCTTTTTTTGCTTACTTAAGGTTTTTAGGAATAAGCTAAGGGGGTTAATACTTTAATACATGTAACATACTGCATAATAATATGTAGTTATTTCATCATCCCTCAGCCGTTTACTAAACATTGACTGATGTTTTAACAAATATAACAAATATTTCTGAATGCTAAGATAGAAATGATGTATATGGTCCTGTAAACTGGTGTTTTCTTATGTGATGGATACAGAATTGCATGTCTTTTTTTAAAATGCAGATTTTGCTATAAACCCTCTAGCTATTGTCCATTGTGTATTGTAATTGTTAGTGGGCTTTTTCTATTTTAGACTTGTCTGTAGGGAAAGGTTCCTATTAAAACTCATTTCAGAAGAGTAAAAGCTTAGTAAGAGTATTGAACTCCTCCTGAGATCTGTAGAAACACATGGTAACTAGGGAAAGAAAATGGAGAAAGTCAGATTATTCTCCCAACCTATGTACTGGCTGGAGTTGCCACTTGTAGACTATAATGAAAACAACCTGTTTGAAGCAGCACAGTAATTATGCTCTGAATGGAGGAGCAGCAGCTTAAGGCTGTTCTCTACAGAGTGCATATTGCTGTGTACTGGACTGTTGGGGATTGGCCCCTCTCTGCAGTGTGCCTGGGAGTGCTTCTTATGTGAGATTTTGTTACCTAGGATTGCGTATTTTGCTGACAGCTGTTGTTTCAGAGATAGGCAGAAGAGTTTTGTTCTTATTTCTTCCCTATCCTGTACATCCTCCAGTTCCCCATCAGCCACTCTTCCTGTTGTGTCTCCATTACTGTAGAGACAATACTCCACTACCTATCTGATGGTAATCAAATGGAGAGTCTTTAGGAGAGCAGGAGAGTACCCAACAGCAGGATATTCTAGCTATTATTTCTCTAAACCTAACTAAACTAGAGAAAACCCTAAAATGTGCAAAAAAATTTCCATATCATTCACTGGTGTTCTGGGTGAATGTGGGAAGTCATCCTTTTCACATAACTGGTGTGTTTTGACTGTCATATTAGGACTCTGGTCTTCATTTAGGAGAATCATAGAATCACAGAATGGTTTGGGTTGGAAGGGACCTTAAAGACCATTGAGTTCTAACCCCCCTGCCATGGTCAGGGACACATTCCACTAGAGCAGGTTGCTCAAAGCCCCATCCAACTGGCCGTGGATCTACAACTCCGGACAACCTGTTCCAGTGTTTCACCACCATCACCATAAATATGTCTTCCTTATGCTCAACCTAAACCTCCTCTCTTTCAGTGTAAAACCTTTGGCCCTTTTCCGGTCACTACAGACTTTGTTAAACAAAGGCTGTCCCCATCTCTCCAATAATGCCCCTTTGTATGTTGAAAGCTGCAATGAGGTCTCCCCTGGAGCCTTCTGTTCTCCAGGCTGAACAGCCCCAGCTCTCAGAGCCTTTCTTTGTAGAAGTGTTCCAGTCCTCTGGTAATTTTCGTGATCCTCCCCTGGTCCTGGTTTGGCAGGTCCATGTCTCTTGTGCTGGAGACCCCAGAGCTGGATGCAGTACTCCAGGTGGGGTCGCAGCGAAGCAGAATAGAGAGGCAAAATCCCCTTCCTCGACCTGCTTCCCCTGTTAATGTTGTCTTTCAACTTATGTAGCTTGCCGTTTCTCTTCTGCTCTGAATCTTCGGCTTTGGAAATATTTTGAAAGTTTTTACTTGATTTCCTCAACTATTCTTTCAGTGTATTTTAGCATTCAGTGCAACAGATGTATTCCAGAAAGAAGGAAATGCCATTCCCGTTTTGGGAAGGAATTACAAAAATCTTTCATTTACGAGAGAGGAGTCAAGGAAGTTCTTGTCTAATAGAGTAGTGGAAGATAACATTATTGGCAGTGAATTAATTTTACCTTTGTATGTAGAGTATTGATAAAAATATGTCACACACTGATGTGTTCCCTTTCATTAAGTGTGTTGTGCAAATGACAGGGAATTGAGTAGGAAGCACTAATTATCAACCACAGTTTTATGTATAATTGGGCCTATAATGAGAAGTGTGAGTGATTTGTTTACTGCGTGCTTCAGTTCTGAAACATAAAAACACAGCCAGCAGCACAATGAAGAGCTGTCCTCATAAATTCACTCAATTTGATACCACAGTTGATACCAAAAATTTATTTGGTATTAAAACAGTACATTGCAGGCATGCATAATGGTACCAATTGTTTAAATGTACATTTAATGCAGTATATATAGTTATAGCCTCAGTTTGAGGATATATATAGCTATATAACTTTTGAAAGGCAAGAGAAGGATGGAGGAGATTGAAACCACAAAAGCTCACCTGACCTTCTTTGGTTACACTATGTGCTCGTTATGCCATGTGAGTTCTACGTGGTCTCTATTCCTTGTGAGATTCTGATGAGGAGGGCTTTTCAGGGGAATGAATTGTATTTGGACAGTTGTTACCCTTGAGCACGATGTGTTATCTGCTGGCTGATGTCTTGTATACAGCTGTTAATGTTTATGTTAGTGCTGGTTTATCTGCAGTAGCAGTATTACTGAACAGGAAGTAGGCAAGTGAATATGAATGTTTCTCTGAAATATGGCATCTTTCAGCAAGGGCCCATCTCTGAGGTATTACACTGTGCTGTCAGCACAGGGGAGAAACCTTGTGGGACTTGACTTGAGGTGACTTCTTTGAGCAGATGAACAGGAGGACCCGAGGTACTTTATGTGATGGGTTATCACACAGCCATGGGTTGCTGCAGCAGCAGCCTACAATGCTCACTTGTTCTTAGTGACTTTGCAATGAAGTTGAGGACGAATGTGGTATGGGTGACCAAGGCTTGGATACAAAGTATCTAAAGAAGCTTTGTTCATTTTCTTGGTGTGTCATTTTCAGTATAAGATCTTTAAACTTTGCCAAAAGCCTAGAAAAACTGAGGAGGGATAGTTAGTAATATTACAAGATTTCATTTTCTTTTATTTTTTTTCTCCTTGTCTTCTTTAATAATGTGAAGAAAAGTGTAGGGCTTCTTTATCTAAAAAACTTCTTGATCAATTTATTGCTTTTCTTAATAGTGCTGTGTGGAATAATCTGAGGGGATATGGAATATTTCTGATGATTTGAAAATAGACAGTTTCCACTGTGTATCAGGTATTTTTTGTGGAAACATTTGAAAGGCCCGGTTTCTAATAAGTCAGTATGCAGGTATTGGCTGTCACTGTATTCTGCCAGCAGCCCTGGGAGCTGTTGAGTTGCATTTATACCATTGCTCAGCCAGTAATTGTATATGACTGGTTGAGAATAGAGATGGCAATTTCCCAATGGTTTCCTGGACATTTGTTCGGAAACTAAGCCAGAATCATGGGAAGGTGGGTTGTCTCATCTTAAGCTAAATGAAGTTTGGGGTGTTCTGGAGAACTGTGGGAGACATGGTGTTGGTGCTATGGATTACACTGTGGGCCTGAGTCAGAGGTGCCTGACTGCATGGTAACCTAGCAGTCACGCCAGCCCTGTGCTGGTTCTCACAGAGGTCCTTTGTGCCTGAATCAGAGCTTTCTAACCCAGGAGCTTTCCCCTGGTCTCACTCTGGAAATAAGACCCGAAGTTAAGAGGTGGCACAAGAGGAAAAAACTGTGCTGTACTACTGTCTTCTTCATACTGTCTTCTGCCCTCAGATTTCCCTTTGCTTCTGATTCTTGTGCCTCATATACTGAAGTCCAGCATAGATCCTGTGATTCTGAGATGCCTCCATCTATTTTCCAGTTCTGTGTCCTTTCTTCCTTTCCAGCTCAAAGAGTCTGGTCAGTTCTGCTAGCACGTTCAACAAGGAAGGGGACCAGAAAGCCCCTTGGGCTAGTAATTACATGCAATTTCTGTACTTGTTTGAGAATATAGCTTGTCCAGTGTTTGTCATCAGCTGCAGAATATTGATGGAGATTGCTTTTTCCTAAGGCAGTAAAAGCTGCATACAGTATTTATGTTATGCAGTAAATACAGACTGCTACATCTGCCTACTGAGTCAGAGCAGAGAAACAGGGCATGTTTCTCTAATTTGTATGTGTTGTGTGCTTTTTCTCATGCACAAACATGCTCAAAAGGCAATCCAAAGATGCTTATAGCTGTTTCAAAAGCTGACTAGCCACCGGGAACTGAGGAGTGCTTCATTTTCATCTTAAATTTTTCTAAGTCCTTAATATTGTTTAATGCATCGAAGGAATGGTATTTATGTAATGAAAAGCTATGCCATGCTTTGAATAGTTCACAAAGATAGAATTCCCTATTTCTTGTCATTGGTAGGGTATCACTGTATTAATATGCTTCACAGTCACAAATGAATGTAATTTTTCAGGATCCTATGAGCAGAGAGGCATATTTATCTCGTATTTACCCCAGTTCACAGATGGGCAGCTAAGGATCAGAGATTAAGGATGCAAGTATCTATTATAAATTCTGGGAGTTATGATTGCACAGCTTGAGCCATTTCATCTTCCATTTCTCCTCTTACTTTGATACCTAGCACTCTTCCTGCAGCTGTATGAACCAAGCAGCTGCCTTTGCAATCAGAGCCAGTATTAGATACTGGCCTGTGCCTCCAGCACTTTTCCTTCAGCTGTATAGGCAGGCAGGCAGCTGCTTTTATGTATTAATATGTGGAGCTGGCATTGGTTATTAAGGCAGCTGCTCAGCTGCCCTTACAGCTGGAGGAAGGGTGTTTCCTACTAGGAACAGCTCATAGGAGTGGAGAGACTTCAAAACAAGGAGGGTATGGCCTGGCTTTTCATCTCTAAGCTGTATTGCTTAGGGCTGTGAAACTGTGTGATTTCATTAGGAAGTGTATACAATTAATGGAAGTAATTGAATACGTTGAAGTTACCTACTATTTTTTTTTCTGCATTTTATGGGTTTAGACCGGTGACAGAAGTCACCATGTGACTTGATTTTTTCTACAGTAGAAATGTTTATATTGCTTAAATTTAACCAATTGAGTTAAATTTTTATACTGAATTTAAAACCTAGTAGCCCTACCTCCTTTAATTGTAGAATTAGTATCTGTTCAGAAGAGTTTTAACATCTTTTTGTGATTTTCATACACAGAGGTAAAATGTGAAGTTGTGCATGTCCATCCTTGCTTGTAGCACTTGGCTGTTTGTTCAGGGCACTTCTGTGGGGTTTGAAGACTTATTTGAGTTTGAACCTTGAGCTCTTACTTCTGCCCTTATTTAGAGAAAAAGACTGAGCCTGCATTACGGTTTGTGCAGCCTTTGACAGATGAAAGCTCTACTCTGCTGTATTTCATCTGGGCATCAACAGCCAGTGGCAGCTTGGTTTTAGAAGGCCTTATCCATATGAAACTTCCTCCTGACAAATTCTCAAGTAACATAAGGCTTAGATGAAAAGAAGAATGGGGATTAGTGAAAAGCCTGAAAGTGCTGTGTGTGATATAAAGCCATGCCATCACTGGTAAGTGACATAAAGCCCACGACTACGCTACTTCAGATTTTGTGGACAGTGTTGAATGAAGTAGCGAAATTCTGTAGAGAGCACCGAAGTGGTTTTAGAAAGAGGAAAGCAGTGGAGAGAGAGAAAGCAAGGCGATATTTAATATTCTGTTGAGTGGGCAAAGCAGGCATCAATGGCGCAGGACTGTGCACCTCTTGAGTATCTAGCGAGCTTTCATATGGGGCTAGTGAAATAAAAGAGGTCTTTGAGGAGTAAATAGGAAAGCGTGAGAGGATCTCAGTATTGACGGGAGCACGTTCCTCTATGGGACTGGGAGTCCTACGCACCATAAGCTGCTCTTGGAGTGTAAACAAACACCTCTTGGAAGAATGTGGCATGCTTTTCCTTTGATGTTGCTGAGAGGTTTTGAAGTACGTGTAAGAAGTAGTCTTCCTCTTTTTCACACCCACCTCCTCACACCACATAGTTAAAATTAGTTTCAGTTCTTTCCTATGGTATTTGCAGTATGTTGAGTGAAAGTGTTTTCTTTTTTGTTTCTTGGCTATAATGAAAATCACTTCTCCCTTCAAAAGTCTTCAGACCAAAAGTTAAGTTTACCCAATACTATTTTTAGGTGCCAATTCAAAGAAACATTATTATTGAGTGTAATTTCTCCTTTGATATACAAATGAGGTTCTTTTGATGTGGGGTGGTTGTTCCCATAGCAAAGCAACTCTTCAGGGCAGTTCATTATTAGCAAGCAATTGTTAAATGTATTCATCTGTTTGTACCATGTAGGCAAAAGTGATTGTGGTGCTCCCTAAGTAAGCTTGTCTCATACCCCATGGTCTGTATCTTTTGTTACTCATCCTGCTGAATTCTGTCAGATTGTGAATACTTGGAATTAAATTATCCAGTGTCATTTTCCCTTGCTGGTTGTTTATTTTCCTTTCTGTACTGCAGAAAGTGTCAAGCATTTCTGAATGTACATTGCATTTTTTTATGTAGTGTTATCCTGTCCAGCTTCTGGACAATACCTTGAAATTTGACAGGGGTGACCTTCATCAGGGAGGTGCCTCATGCTACTTGCTCAATAGTCCGTGTAGACTGAGATAAGGTAGCGGACGTTTGGACACATACATAGATGTCTTTAGTGTCTACTGTTCTTCTCCCAGACCAAAGGCAACTGGAGCATTAACAGCAGAAACTCACTTCCTACAGCCCAGTGAGGAAGGATTGATAATAGCAAGGAAGAAACAATAATTTCTAGACTTGTTTTGTTTCTCCTGGTCAGAAAAAAAATGATTTGCATTTCACAGTCCCTTGATCACTGTGCCAGTTGTCAGTCATGTAATTAGAGAATCAAGTACCACTTTTAGTGTCAGAGGGTAGTTTGCATGGGGTGATTTCTGCTGGTGCCAAGAGTAACAGATAGTAGTAGTGCTGATCCTCTCAGGGGAAGAAGAGAACGCTGAACTGGGATTTAGAAGAGTTAGGCTCTTCTTTCTGCTCTATTCTATACTTCTATAGCAGTAAAACCACTGGTGTTGAATTAAACTTGAATGTTTACCTAAGGGGCTGCACTGCAAATGTTGGAAAAACTTTTTTCATTTTTATCTTTAGCTTTTGAAAGCTTTTGTTGCCACCTTAACTTTCTTACAGCTTTCCTTCATGTCGTAAATACCAGAATTAACAAAGTATTAAAGGAAGTTTATTTCATCATTTCTTTTTTAATCATTTCAATATGAAAATAATTAATATGTGGATTCAAATCCTATTTCTAGTATAGAAGATGAGTCAGTCATATCTTTTGATCTTGGCTGGAGGAAGAACAGAAGAAAGTTGGCTTGGTTTAGACAATTAGCTTAGACAATTAGCTTAGATATTTGGTAAACAAGTTCAGCTGTTAGGATGGTGAAACTGTCAGAGGGTTTACCCAGGGCCAGTTGTAAAAAACCTTTCCTTCACAAAAGTTTCTCGAAAACAAGTTAGATAAATTTTTCATCAGGGTAACCTCCTTTGGTGTAAAGGATAAGGCTTGATGTCTCATCCCACCTTTAATTTCTCTGATTTTGGTCAAGTATTTAGAAAGTAGCTGGTCATTAGAGAAGACTTGCTTTTGAGACACTTTGAAGCAAGGACAGTAGAAAACCCAGCATTTCAATATAGTAAGTGCAGTAAACATTTCAAAATTCCTGAAATAAATAATTCTTTGTGCTGCTTGTAAAATACTGTCTTTTATCGAAGAGTTTGTGTTACCTTGTAAGTGACCCAGATGAATGAGAAATGCTCATATATACAATCTCAAATTAATCTGCTCAACTTCTTTTGTAAATGACCATGAAAAAATTAGGAGTGAGATAAGGAAGCATTTGGCTGAATTACTGACACAACTATTATCTGGGATTGATTCTGCCACCTCGGTTTGATTTTGTGCATTTCAGTCAGCTCTCATTCCTTTCCGTTTGCTCGATAATTGTTGGAAGAAGCTGAAGTGGTCAATCATATGACCTTATCTCTAAAACAATTTGCTATCGGGCTTTGCTAAACTGTAACTTGAGTAAATATCTTCTGGCTCACCAAAGGCTTGCGCTATTTAACAAGAAATAAGCTTTTGTTGTAGTTTCTCAACTTCTGGCCCTCCAATTTCCTGTTTTTCTCCTCTATGCTTCTTACTGAAGAATGAACACTACTCACAGCTTTGTACCTGGGTTGTTTTCTGTTCAAGCTTGAAAATGTTAGGGAACAAAACCCAAAAAGATGCGAGCATCCAGTATCACAATCAAATAGCACTATCTGGTACGAGCCTACACACACATTATAGTTTAATTAAAATCTGTCACTCTTTTAATACTTGCATGTACACACATGCACAATCCAGTTGACTCCTGAAAGGGAAACTCTTTAAGAAGGTATCTTGTTATCACTGAATGTATCAATTAGTCATTTCATAGAAGCTCTTTAGATATCAGAATCAGGAAATAAGTCTTGAAAATGCTTAAGAGTTATTAACTTATTTTTTCGCCTTTACTTAGTATGCCAAACTCTAGCAGCTTGAGTTACAGCAGTTTCATTCCCATGTGTTGGAGAATGGCATTTTTCAGACTAATACACTGCTACTCTGAAAAATCTAAATACTTTTAGTCTTTTTGAGGATGCAGTTTGGTTATCTGTGTTTGATATCAAACAGCTAACCTGTATATTACTGCACAACCTGCACAATTACTGTGCAAAGCAGTTTGCTGTGAAATTTTTCATTTTGCAGCATCCACAGCATAAACTAAGGATAAATCCCAGCCGTTTGAATATTAAGTTCTTTAATTTCACTAATCCTCATTTTTATGTGTTTTTTTTTTTTTTTTACTTTGTAAAAATTTCTACAGAATGTTAGTTCTATACAACATTTTTAGTCCATTGTTACCTTGACAATTGTTATGTATGAAGATAAAATGTAGGCTGTAATCAGAGTGGCGCTTGTACTGCACTGTCAAATGACAGAAGTGTTATGAATTGTTCTTTTTACATCACGGAGATGGATAAGCATGTATTTGACATGCAGACTATGATGACAGTATTCTAGGAACATTCACTATATACTTCCTTGGTCTCTTCCCCAGTCCTTCCAGCAAAACTAATTTGGTTTTCTAAGTGAGGCTGCAACATTCAAATTATGCCTGATAAAGCTAGAAGAAAACCACTGAAATAATTATTTGGAGCTAAATCTGTTCTCTATATCATTACACAACATGAGTGCGAGGCATTAACCGTTCAGATGGCAAAAGGGAACCCTTGGACTTCCCAGAGCCACTTTGCTGTCTCTGTTGCAGCACCAAGGTTACGGCAGCTGCTGTCTTACCATTACTCCAGCTCTGCAGTGGCTGGTCCCCCACTGCCATTTAGAAATGATGCTGCTGTGTCTCTTGGCCACAAAAATTGCTCTTGGGACAGAGAATCCAATGCGCAGACAAACGTAAGTGCCCTGCCAGGGATTTCCAATTCCCACCCAACAGTAATTGCAGTGCTAGCTGAACTCTAAAACTTCTGTGACTTCTTTCTTATTTTTACTGCAGTTGGTGAAGCAAAGCCATCCATCTTGAATTTATTTGCTGTTTTATTGGGTGTTAAGTGTGGAAAGTTGCTAAAATCCTATGTTAAATAAAGCTGACTTTTTAGATATTAAATTTTTTTGTATATTTATACATTAAGTTTTATTTATAAATTATAAACAAAAGTACATTTCATAAATTAAAATTATTCCTATGCAAAAAGCGATACTTTAAGGTTCAGTAATTGCTCCTGTTTTGTCATATCGTATTACTGGGAAGCTTTGATTTGATTGAATCTGTTCTGCCTATGAAAGGCAAAACAAATAGATTAGGTCTTGTAAAAAGAAATTAAAATTTCTACTTAAGACTTTTTATTTACAGTGTGGAATAAGTAGTGGCCTTTTAACTGTCTTACTGTTCTTGGTGTTATTTGTGTGCATCCATCAGTACTGGGGTTGAATAACCTCACATTAACTAGCACATTTTCTTCTACGTTTCTTCTGGTGATTCATGTAGCTTCCTAAGTGTGGTTGATGCTGAAACGGGACAGAGTGAGATGTAGCCAGGACAGGGTCTGAAAGGGTGCAAGTGCAACGTGCTTTAAGTTCAGTGTGCTTGTCACATAAACAAGGAGCTGAAATAGTGTCAGCCTCACTGGAGTTCAGTTTAAGGTTTGGGTCCATCAGCGTAGTGGTGTGGTGGTGGTGACAGTGCTGGAGGTGCATCTCCGTGTCCAAGGACTTATCCACTGTGTCCTGGCTGCAGTTTAAATTCCTGCAGGTGATAAATGGCTGAGCAGGTACTGATGATCAGTCCTGTAGCTGCCTCCTGGTGCGCCACCCTGCTCTGGGCTCTGCGGGTGCTTTATCACCCACGTAATCTGAGCTTTTTCCCAAGTATAAGAGAAACTGAATTTGACCTGGGTGACTGAATGCCTATTCTTGCTTTATACGGTCATTAATATTATAACTAACACCACTGGCTTCAAAAGTGATTTACTACAGGCATGGTATTTTAAAATGCACAATTAAATCCTTTCAGAGTTGATAACATTTTAGTGGAATTGACACATAAAAATCATTTATGTGTAGTTTTTACTTTTCCCTATGTGAGAAAACTTTCAGAACAATTGTTTGCACCCCAAGAGTATTACGAATTGCTTGGACCATCAATACTTTCCTTAAATCTTTTGTGGAGTACAATAAACCTCCCTGTCCTTTTTATAGGGAGAGTGGTAGAATTTCACCTGCCATTTAAAATGCAGATAATACATTGTTTGGAGGAGTTTGTTTGAAAAGGTGGGTTAAGCTGGAATGAGTCATCGCCAGGGTGTTCTGTGTGTGTGCATGTATTGCGAACTTGATACTGTGGGAAAGCTGCAAGGCGCCTTCTAAGGTGATGGAAAAGAAATACTGTACTACAATTAGTTTTACTCACAAACAAGAATAGGATTTTGTTATCATGATTAATTGTGTCGTACCGTGTTCCACCAGTAAGTAACCAATAACAGGAGCTGGAATTCTTGGATGATAGCCGGAAAGAAAAGACTAACAAGTGAAAGGTACGGAAGCAGTCTTGAGATCTCCCTTGCTTTCCCTAACAAATATAACCACAGTCTCCAGCTTCTGAGATAGACGAAAGTGTTAAGCAGGTGCCTTTTCAGTGACAGAGCTTATTTGAAAATGGGTTGGGACAAGCCTGTTCTTTGTTTTATTAGTATTACTGAATCTTTAGTGTAAAGTTGGCATTTGAAAGGAGGACTGCCTTTGGTACAAGATTAGTTTCTAATATTTTGGGTTCTCATTCCAGGCTTATAAACTCTGAATATTCCATTGGCTTTAATTTGCTTTAATAAGATACCTCCAATATGAAACACTGGCAAAGCTTGTTGTCTTTCGGGGTGGTAAGTTAAGCAGCGAGTTTTTCAAGGAAACTTGGGAAAGAGAATCAGAGTAAAAGGTTTAAAATGGAAGACAAAAAGGGTGTGTGTGACCTTGAGAAGTAGATGGAAGGGTGATGGGTGAATGTGGCTGGGCTTCTTCACAATTATTTCCACTCTGGTTCGTGTATGCCACCACTCTAAGTCTGCAGTAATTCACTGGCAGAATGTATTTAGTTTACTATTCCAGAACATCTACAAAACCTATTAAAATATAAAACTCATTCTTTCTTGTCAGAAACTAAAGGTGAACATACCAGACACGATTGGTTTGCTGTAAAACAGTTTCCTGCATCTATAAAAAGTTTTTGAAATCTTTGGATTATTCAAATATCTTTTCATTAATTTTTGAGAAAATAAACATAAATGTTCAGTAGAATCTTTTGCAGAGAAAAATGGAGAGGGGACTTGAATATTGTTTGCATAT
Organism: Eulacestoma nigropectus; assembly: GCA_013397775.1. NCBI lineage: Eukaryota > Metazoa > Chordata > Aves > Passeriformes > Eulacestoma > Eulacestoma nigropectus. Next base: position 67,546 of record VZTE01004978.1, on the reverse strand, counting down.
TATGAAGGGCTTGGTGTAGAATGTACAGAATGTACAGCAGTTGCAAGTAACAGAGAGAAAATGAGACAGAATCTTAACAGCTTCTGTTTTCCAGTTCAGGAATGCAGGGTATAGGCCAAGGTGCTTGGTCTTCTAGGAGCTGGTACGAGCATTGGCTAGGAAAAATGCTCTCACTGGGTGCTTGTATCCCATGACACCAGCTAGAGAAACTTTTGGTGCAATTTTTAAAATGAAATAAATGCTGATAAGGAGAAGGGAGGCAGTGAAGGAAGTTAATATGGGGAGTTTCAGTTAAAGTGCCTAAAGCTTGGAGGAAAATATGAAGAGTAGAGTGGAAATGCGTTACATTCATAAAAAAGAGTTACTGCTGTGAAAATAAGTCCAGCAAATGAGAGATGTTGCCTCCCTACTTTGTTCATTTCTTCTTCATTATTTTACTTGGGTTTGGAGGTTTAGTTTTGGTTTGGTTTTTTTAGCCCCAGTTCAGCAGCCACGTGTGCAGACACATTGCAGAACTATAGGCATAATCCCACAGAAATTGGTAAGTTTGTCCATCAGTGACACAGACCACAACTCTTAGAGAATTCAAGCACTTGTTTGCAAATATTTCAGGATTTGTTGTCTGTACACATTTGTACAAAACCTAGCACAATCATGCTCTGTAACTGGGAGGATTTAGCAATAACTATGAGGGGGGAAAAAGGAAAATTCTCTAAAAATCACATGAGTTTCTTGCAATTGACTGACTTATTTTTAATCTTGGTTTTATGAGCACTTACTACTTTCACTGAAAAATGCAAAATAAGAATTAAAATATATTGTCCGTTCATGCACAGATTCTGTATTAAGCAATTGTTTTTATTTTCTGGTAACTTTTATTCATGCATAGAACAAGTGAAACATTTTTCTTTCACGCATTGTAAGCTCAAGTAAGTGCTCCAATTTTAGTCAAATATTTAGTTGTGTTTTGTCTAAATAAGTCCTGGTTTGGACATCATTCTTTTCAGTCACCTCTTTTCCAAGGTGATAGGGATGGAGCTAACCAGTTCATTCCGTTTGCCAGGATCTCAGGGCTTTTGCAGGATGTATTAGGTAGGACACCCAAGTGGTTCCATGCAGATGCTGATACCCACTCACCTCAAGCCCCTCCAGGTGTGGGCTGGTTTTTTGCAGTCCTATATTGTAGTCCTTATCTTGAGCTCCAGCAGGACATACTGGCTGACCTAGAGCTGACTCTTCCCATTCAAGTATCATTAGACCTGGGTCAGTACAACCTTCTGGACAGTGGAGCCCAGTGCAAAAATGTGTAATCATTCTTGATTTGGCAGGGTCAGGACTAAACAAGAGCTAAAAAATTTTCCTTGTCCTGAACTGACTCTCTGAAAAGCCACTTTCACTTCGCCCCTTGGAGCCCCTGACAGTGGGAGTCTAATGCAGCTGTATCAGGTCTGGCACCATAGAGAAGCAGTTTAGATCTGTGTGGTTGGGTAGTCAAGAGACTGTCAGAGATGTTTGGACTAATTCTACACTCAGGGAGCCCTGCCAGACCTGAACTCTGCACAGCTGAGTCATTCCTCTCTGCATTGAGCTTCCTAAAGTGCTAGACTGATGTTTCCAAATCCACAGTAAAATGCCATGCAGAGCTCTCCCAGATGACAGAACTGTTTTATTCCCTTGCTTTGTGGACAGGAGTTGTAGGAGCTCCTGTAACTCAGTTTTCTCTCTGGAGAAGGCACACTAGGATAATAGTGCATACTATTACCTGAAAATTCTTTGATGTGCAACAGGTATGTCAAAACCTGCCTATTTTGCTGGAGCATGTTCCTAGCAAGGTGAATGTTTGAGAGGAGGGTTGAAAAGCTGAGTTTTGTTCCAGATTTGCATCTCCTGGCTCCATTTTCCCCTTCAGAGGGAAGGAGATGTAATTTCAGACCCTTGGTTAAAGAAATACAAATATTTGGGGAAGCAGATTAGTCGCTGCCAATTGATTTCCTGGCCTCATGCTCCCAGTTTTGGAGGTGCTGGCATTAAAGCTGAGGCATGGTCTCTGTTGGACGATTAGATGGCACCACACATGTTGGAACAGAGTAGCTGGAGAATGGGCAGGAAGAAAAGGAGAATGTGGCATTAGCAGGCATAGCTCCAGGAAAAAACCTTACAGTTTCTTCTGACTTTAGAATGTAGCCAAGAACTTGAACATATTTAAATGAGACTGGGCCAAGAAAATCAGTAAAGAATTGTTGGATTGTTTAAACTGTAGATTAAGTAGGTCTTATAAAAACAAAATAAAAATGCTTACTGGTAAGTGATGGTCTTTTCCCTCTGTAGAGGGGCTTTTTATAATAATTTGCTTCCACTGGACTGGTTTTCATTGCTTTACAGCATTAATTTCATGGTAGTGCAAGTACATGGTTTACATTCTCTTATGCTGCTCTCCAGGTGACTGACCCAGCATTCAGAAAGGCAGTAGTATTTGTACTCTTTCTCTGTGATTATTTTTTCCTCCTTTTTAAGCTTCATTGTGTTAATAATCAAAGCTCACGAATGCATCCATCATGTAGGAGACATTTTACTATCTATAGTTCAGCATTTCATCAATTTCATTATTACAGTCATAATAATTTATGTTAAAGGGACAAGTAAACCCAGAATCCTCATATTATTTGATGAAATGTGAATGTATGTGTTTAATGCATAAAGAAATTATTTCTGATAAAAATAAATCCGGGCTAAAACTAGTCATGTGGGAGAAACTTAGCCTTTTTTGCTTGGCTTGGGGAAGTAGCTGATAACTGCTGCGGCTGTTTGACTCCCTTGTTCAGATTTTAAAATAAATTAAAAGAAGGAGGAAGGGAATGAAAGAACATTTCCTTACCATGCAGTCACACAAGCTATTGTCTGTGAGCTCCCTGCCCCCATCTCTTTCACCCAGGCACACACACACACACGCACACAAAAAGCCAATTTTGTGTCCTTCTGAGCACACAGATGTTCCTCTTGGCATCCCTACAGTATGGATAGGGGTTTTTTTGCAAGCACAGAATGTGAAGCTTCTTTGTTGGAGACAAAGTGTTGCCTGTGGTGGGAATTGCTGCAGTGATGGGAAAGTATCGTAATGTATTGTTGGATTACTGTGTTTTTTACCCCAGTAGAGACAGTACATTAAAGTAGCTTTGTGGGCAGTGAATTGTTTGAGCCAAGCCTGGCTAATAACACCCTCTCCTTGGCAAGCAGTCACACAAGGTATGGTTGGCATAGTTTGGATGGTCACAGGATTTGTCCCAGGCATCTGCAGCAGCTCTGCTGCCTTGAGTACAAGTCTTAGCAGCCGCATGTGATGAGCTAACGAGAGTGCTCTGACTATGGAGAGAAGCAGTCGCACTTTCAGCTCTTAGTTTTTTAGTGTTATGAAGATCTGATATGATACAGGCCTTCTTGTAAATTATTTTTGCGACATCTGTTCTGGATTTTCTGTATAAAGGGTCTAAGAAAACAGCTTAAAATTTTTAAATTAATTTATATGTAAAATTAGAAACTAATAGCATTAAGTGTCTGTCTGAGCTTGTATACAGAAAAGGATTCAAATTGTTTCTTATGCTAAAGTCTGCCAGAGAACACGGTTCTTCTTCGGGCACAGTTGATGACATTGTCTACCTAAAGCTCTGAATCCAGCTCTTCTGTTGTTGATGTTTGTGATGTTGTGATGACGAGGAACACAGACCTGTAAGCTGGGGGTCTAGATTAAGTTCTTTTGTTTATATCATGTTATTTTTTGTCTCCATTCTTCAAATACACACACATTTTGTCACGACTTTGACTCTTTTGGTTGGCAGTTTTATACCCCCATAATAAATCTCTGATGTGAAAGGTCTACCTATGTAGATCCAGTTGAAAGACTGCAGTTTAAGTTGAAGAAGATGGAGTCCAAAATGAGCTTATAGGGGAAAAATTCCTTAAAGAATGTGCTTCTAGGAAGAATTTGGAGGTGAGGCTGTTGAGTGGAAAGTTACCTGGCTCTGTATAATAACCATTAATTCTTTTATTTCTCAGTTGCTTCCTTTAATGACAGAATCTCTATTCCTTCCCTTTTCCCCTGGATACCTTTATCTGTCTCTCATTTTCTCATTGTGGAGACAGATGTAATAATTTAATTTTCTGTAGTTCTTTCATCTTTCCACATCTAGGAAAAACCCCCCACAGCCTTATTTGGTATTTTTTCTCAGTCCACGTTTGTGTGTTGTGTTTAATGAGAACTTAGCAATGGTTCTCTAATGACCAGAAGACAATAATAAAGTGGTTATAGAAGAAAGGATAAGCCAGACGAGTAGATCAGGAAGATGGCTCTTGTCCTTGCACAATGTCCCGACAGTTGTTGTTAGTTCATTTCCAGGTGTACTCCACATACTGAATGCAGATCTGCTAGCATGATTACACCTACTTTTTACTATTTTTAAATAAGCTTTTTTCATCCTTGAGGCCTATTTCTTGTTTGTGTCTCCAATTTCACTGAATTGCATACATTATACTTACTCTAAGCTTTTCCCTCTTCTTTCATTCCCCCTTTTAAAATTGTAAAGCATGCTCCTGTTTCAGTGTCAGTGTCCCCTAAACAGAACTCCCTTTGGAAACTCTTCTTATCCTTCTGCTGTCTTTGGTGTTAGGAACCCAGGACACATTCTGATGTGGTATCCAGCAGCATGGTTTCTTTCCTAGCTTTCCCTGGAAGTCCCTCCTTGTCTACTTCCAACTTGCAACGACCATTTTTGCCTATATGTTTTTTTATTATTTATCCAACTGTTCATTTCTTCTTAATTGCCTCCAAAACTAAATTTTCTGAAAATTTCCTTTTGGTAGTTATATTCACTGATAGTCCATATTTCCTTAACCTCAAACATTATAGCATTAGGTCAACCTTTGTAATTTCTGGAAGCTTAATAGTCTCGTAATACCTTGTTTCATGCTCTTTTGGATGGTTTTTCCCTTCATTTATTATTTCTAAAAGCTACCCTTAGCCATCTGAGCTCACTTCTGACATCACTGTGTGCAACAGGTGAGTGGCTTTTTAGGTGACCTTTCTCACCTGTAACACCTTGCCTAGACCCACCAGGTTCTTCATGGATATTCTTTATATGTTTTCCTCATCTATTTCACAGTTTCATGACGGACATATTTTAAAAATCTGAAACACATCTGAACACTGTCCCTGTCGTGACTCTGAATAAGATTTATTAATATGTGTTAAGGTTTTTTAGCAGAAAGTGGAACCATCAAATATTTGCTCTGCTCAAAGGCAAGTGCATAGCATTCTGCAGAGAAGTGAACCTTCCCTGTGCTTCATTCTCTTCCTTGCCAGATCTGGAAAATCAAACTGACAGTGTCAAACTGGTTGCATTTTTAAGGCACCATTCCCCAAGAAGATTTTCATGTTGTCTCTGAATAGACTTTTATTAACGGTGAAAGCCATTGGAATGAATAATGCAAGTGTTAGGTTACAAAGAAATGTTCCTGACCAAATCTGAAAATGTTCTTTTTACAGGAGCACCATGAACTCTTTTTCATCAAAAAGTCTGTTCAGTGTTAGTCCATATTGTTCATTTATAATGTAAGTAGCTGAGTTTGTTCTTGAGGCATTCATATAAATGGACACTAACAAGGAATTGAAACTTCAATAAGTATTATTTGATATACCTTAAAATGTTGGGTAATGTTCTCTGGTGTAGAAATGCTGGCATATGTTCCAGATGTGCACACTTGGTGATGCTTCAAGATGGTTTGAGAGCACTGGAAATAGGTAGGTTTATAATCTCTTGTTACAGGGAGACTTTCTTCCCTGCCAGATCCCATTTTATCCTCTTTTAGCTTTTTCAGACCATACTGTCAGACATTTTTAGCTAAAATCTTTAGCTGAGTGTCTTGCAGTTTTCTGAGCAATCTGCATATGCTGCATCTTACAGACCAACTGTTACATAAATGTGACTTGACTTTTGCCACAGTGAACAGTAAGAGTGACTGAGCAAGCCAGAGGGCAGATGTGACAGGCAGTGCTTTGTGCAGGCACCAACAGCCACAAGGAGAGTCGGGGAAAGACTAGGGAATAGGGAGGTTCAGGGAAGAGGCTGGTATTTTTCAGCAGTCCTTTGGGAAGGAGCAGTCCTCCCTTGGCCTTAGTTGATTGATAGAGGAACCATGTGGTACCTCCAGCTCCTCTTGTCTTAGAATCCCATTCAGTTCTTCCTCCTTTTCGTTCAAGCCCATCATCTCTCTCTACAGACCTCACCCACATTCTCCAAAGTTGTAATCCTCAACCTGTATCTCCTCCAGACCCCTCTCTCCCTGCCCGTTCTTCGTCTGAGACCCCAAACCATTAGTGCCCAGCCTTGTCTCATCTTTAGCACCTTTTGCATCTCTCCTGTTGCATTCACTTGCAACTGAGAATTCAGGCATCTGCTTCAGCTGTTCAGCAGCTCCGTTTTCTGTCTGTCTTTGTATGCCAGCCCTTAGATTAACATGGTTACCAGCACTCACTGCCACTGAAGCAGCCATTTTAGCCTCCCTACATGTCTTCTGCATTCAGTTCTCCCAAGAGAAGAATAAATCCAATTTATGGCTATGATGAGGTTTAAATACAAAGAAAGGACGTGGACAGTACTTTCCATCAGTACAGGTGGGAGTATCAGAGCAGGGTTACAAGATGTGTCTGCAGAAACGTGCTTGACAGTATGTGAATGATCCTGGTTTGCTGAGGATTCTCCTGTGGGACAGGTTCTCCAAGCTGTACAAATCTTGAGGGTTAAGCACCAAAGCTGGGCAGATTTTTAAATTCGTTGTCATTGTTCCCATATCATTACCCAGATAGTAAGGGGGAGTCTGATTTGAATTTTGATAAGAACCATGTCTGAATTATCAAAATGTACTATTTATAATCGCTTATAAGAGACCTGCCAGGATGGCTGGTGCAAGGGGACTGGAATCAGCTGAGTGAGAAAACTGAGAAGCACTGTGAGAAAAAGCAGACAACTGAACTTAGCAGGTATTGGTGAGAGAAAAAGTTGTGATGGGGTAAGAAGCTGAACAGGGAGTGAGGTTGGCTGGATAAATGGGCTGGGACTAGGATGAGTGAGGAGGCAGTAAGTAAGAGGGGGCAAGAAAATATGTGTAATAGTTTTTTGTGGGATAGAAAAAGAAGACTGGAAATGCCTGGTCTGAGATCTCGGGGAGACAGCGAGAGGCCAGAGAAGTTATGATTTAGGAAATAGAGTAGGTGTAGAAAGGGAGTAAATTTGAGACCAAATCTATTAAGAAAACTAGAACAGTATTGTGGAAAGTGAATTTGAACTGTGGAGGGCTGAAGGTTTAGGACTATGTACGTGAAAAGTATCTGACTGAGAAAAGGTCTCGGCATGGGAAAGAGAAGGGGTAGGAATTACAGTAGTGATTACTTGTGGAAAGATGGACAGAAGAATGTGAGCTAGAGCATACTTCACATGAGTCTGGTTTTTTCCACTTGGCTACCTTTATCTTTCATCTTCTAAGCAGTTTGCCTGGCTTCTGGTGCCCATAAGCATAAAGGTCTATGGGGTTTTTTAGTGTTTTGTAAAATAATTGGCTAATTTTTAATATATATTTAAATATATAGTCTTAATTTTTTTAATGTTTTGTAAGTTACAAAGAAGTATTTTAATCAAAATAGTTCACTTCATAGTTTAAACAGTGGAAAAAATACAAAAATTGGGACTAAAGACTCAGATTTCTTTTTTCTTTCATTTTCCTCTCTAGCTAAAGGATATGCTTTACATATAGACTGAGAAAGCAACTGGCATAAATTACTGTGTGATGACATGACTATATCTGATACAAGTTCTTAGATGACAGGAGCCACCTCTTGCAAGTTTCATTTGTCAAAGCTTACCTCTCTGTGCCATGGAGAAAAGGTTACAGCATTCATCTTTGATGTGGTATGAAGTACATTTTAAAACACAGATTATTCTGTGGATTCCTTCCCTAAAAAAAGGAATGATTCTGTACCAAAAGTTTTAGTGAATGCAAACTGATTCTTGCAGATACTGTAGCAATAGTTACAGCAAGATTTTTTTTTGTTTGTTCTAGTAATTAAATATTGGCTGTTTTGGGTTTTGTTTGAATTGAGGACAAGCATGGTACTTTTTAGAAGTGATTTAGAAATAAGAAATTCTACTGAGAATCTAAATGTCCATACTGGAGCAGAATTAGATTTAAATATTTGACACCTTTGGCTGTATTCTTTTGTTGTCACAGACACAAATGCATTGATTATTGATATCGTGCTAATAGCAGAGCTTGACAGTGTCTTCACAATGGCTTGTTTGATGCTTTTCTGTGACAATTATAAAACAATTCTTGTCAGGCTTTGCATTTACCTTCTTTTAGTAATAGGAATGAAAACTTACATGTTTCATTCACCTATGTCTGTGCCACTTTCAGTCAGCTATCTGTCATCCCAATAGCCAACAGTGGAGACAGAGGGAAGGGTGACAAGGTCCCTGCACTTGGGTCACACTGAATGAAGCTGCCAAGGCTTGACCAATAAATTATGGCTTTGAACAGCTCCATAAGTGTAACTAGAGATAATATTTTACCCGCAAATGATGGGGTGACTCCTAAACTCTGGTGCTTGTACCAATCTGTTCAGCAGTTTTTTCCCCCCAAGTGTCCATACATGCAGTGACATTAGCACTTGGGTAAGCTCCACTTATCCGGGGGAATATTCAAGTGCTTCAGGGTGTGTTTCACATCAGCATCTAACTAATATGCCCAAACTCTTTGTGTATTCATTTCAAATTTCTGCTTTAGATGGTGGTCAGTGCAAAGTGGGGTTTGGCTTTGGACTTCCTCAGGTGCTTAAAACCTGCTGGTTTTAAGGATGTTTGCCATAGGATCTGCTTATGCACTGTTGTTCCATAACACCAGGTGACAATGACTGTTGTTTAAGTTGATCATTTCACGCACTCCTAAAGCATTCTTCTAAATGCTTCCAAGAATATGAGAGGCTTTTATCTGCTTTTATCTAGCGGAATATCTAGATCTCTGCTTCTATGTAGCAGAGTATAGCCTGTTTCCTTGTAGAAGTATGGATTTGGCACAAGGAGCAAAAATATTCTGAAAAATTATTAAGCAGGTGTCACAAGCAGTAACTGCGCAGAAGAAATGAGAGCATGATTGCTTTCTTAGTTCAAGGAAGGAGGAAAACAAATTGAGTAGGAAACAAATACAGCTGAAGTGGTAATGGGTTGATGAGTCACAAGAAGAGAGATTGCATTTTCTGACAGAATGTAGCCAGCAACCTTGGAGCGTTTTTATGAAGTGTTTGATTGCAGAGAACAGAGATGCTTTGAAAATCCTATTTTGAGCATCCATCCCTTATTTGAATGACTGGATGCTGTGGTAATAAATAATGGATGAATAAAATTTAAGCCGAAAGGGACCTTCAGGTCATCTCTCAGGACTTCACTGTATCATGAGACATGACATTCCAGCAGGTTATCCTGAACTGAACTAGCACATCTGTTTTGACATCTCTTCAGTTGAAGCCATCAGTGGCTGAAAAGTCTCAGTGCTTGGAGTTTTTTTCTATTGGCTCATCAATATTATTTGCAAATTGTCATTCTCATCTGCATTAGTTGGACTTTGCTTTCCTGATTATTACATGCTTTTCCCAGATAGATTTAAGCACCTTTTAATATCTGTATTTTCTTTCTATATAGACAGCTCAATTGTTTTAATAACAGATCAAGATCTTTATGTGGTTATTCAGTTTTATGCATGTTCTTTGTCCTCTCTTTAATAGCCTTTAGAGAAAGGCAGTCAGCAGGATAGTACCCCATGATACTACTGTCCCAGTGTCTCTTTCACTGTCCATGTTCTACTCTGTGCAAAATTCATGGTACCTTTCTGCCGCCACTTTCTGCCATTGCTGCTATGTAAAAAACTGGGATTTGGCCTTTTTGCCCCAGTATTGCCTAGGAGTTCATTCTGAGGGGGAGAGGGTGTGTTATGACTACTGTCTGCACCTTCTGGATGAAGACTTGCCATCCCCATCACTACATGTGCGATGTGTACTTTGCTGCAGAAAGCCACTTTACAAGATGTAGACTTTTACATAGAAATGCTCTGCCCTCAGCTTGACAGCAATCTGCTCTTTTCATCCATATATTTTCTGAACAAGAATTTTGTGTATACTGGCAATGAGGGAGAAGTTTCTGGGAAGTGTTGTGCTTTTGCAGAGCTCCTTCGCTGTGAGGCATCAGAGGGCAACCTGTACAAAACTCATACAGATCTGTGTTCCTTAAGCCAGCTACAGGGCGTCCCTTTGCTGACAAAGTTGAGACCAATTTGGGCTCAGGCAGCATCTGCAAATGCTTCAAAACATTTTTTAGAAACGAGATGAATTGTTCTGCACACAGCTTTGTTCCACACCAGCTGCACTGCTTTGCTTCTGGCTGCAGTTAGTTAGAGGTGGGTTTGCTTCTGGGGATGCTTTATCATTTCAGTATTACTAATGAGGAGCTACAGGTTGATTGTGACTGGATTCGAACAGTGCTAAGAATGGTGAACAAAAAATCTGGAGAGAAATTGATGGTGAATTTATTTCACTACCTTTGCTGCTCTTGTATTTTTTCTGAGGTTGATAATGTGGTGTCTTTCACATAATAAAAAAAAAGAGAAAGTGAAACGTTTACGAATTTTTGTGAACTGTTCTGTACTGTGCTAAGGCACTGAAATAAAACCTCTTGAATAATGGATCTTAAAAACACACTTTGAAATTCTCACAGTGCAAAAATGAAAGGCATGAAGACTTCTGATGGCATTCACTGAGAGTACCATGGCTCAACTCTAACCGTGTCTTTGGAGTGTTTTATATTAATTGATTTTGTATGGAAGATAATCCAGGGATTCCTTTCATTGCAGTTTTCAAAAGCCATCACTAGACTGTGCTGGGAGACATTAAAAAATAATGATGCAAAAAATGTAAAAAAGTCAAATTACATTCTCTAAGTTACACCCTCAGTGTAGGAATTAAACCCCAGGTTTAAGAGTTGCCTGCCTACTCTTTTCAGAAGCGCACATACCTGAAGGGTGGGACAGAGGGCATGGAAGAATGGACAGTGGATGAGAGTGGTCATAGCCAGCCCCAGCAAGTTCATTCAGCTTTGTATTGCACAGGTTATTGCTCCAAATATAGTATAAAACAAGATACCTGTGAATGCACTTTTGAAATGAGTAGGAAATAGCAGCCAAGACCTGGTGAGACTCAACCATTTCTATAATTGTGTTGTTATTTTTGTAGCAATGTTTCCAAGAATCGAAGCTTTGTTGTCTTAAATTTTAAACTAATAACTTGAGTAGTTTTAATAGAGAAAGGGCTTCTTGCTAATTTGTGATCACATGCAGTTTTAAATACTGGATAGTTTAACAAAATGCTTTAATGTCTACACCTATAATTTAGGGTTTGAATAAAGTTCTTAATGCCATTTAGTAATAAGGATGCTTCCTTTGCATGTCAAATTGCACACCTGCAAAACTACTGTCCCATTTTCTTGGCCGAAATTGGTATAATTAGGATCCCCATTTTTAGTTACAGCCTCCTTGTTTTTACATGCTCATCGCTTTCCAAGGTAACTCCATTTGTAGAGCTCTCTCTGTAACCTGGAATGACTTTTAAGTTAAAAAAACTTTTCCCCCCCAGCATTCTTAATTAGCAGGAGCTGAAATATGTCATTCCATATCCTTCTCCTCCAGTTTTATTATGTAAAAATATTGGGGGTTTTTTCTTCATATATCTTTCACATAGTAAAATTACTTTAAAATTACAAGTTTAAAATCTTGACTGAAGAGTTTGGGGAGTTTTGGCTAAACCCTTTAATTTACCATTAAGATTTTGAGAGGTTTAAAGCTTCAGTGCAAAAGTGAAAAGATCAGCATAGAGACCAAATTGCAATAAAAGGGATATAGACAGTCAGAAGGAAGTGTCCAAGTTGCTTGAGTTTGAAAGTGCACACTGTGCTGCTCATGTGATTAACAAAGAGAAGACCTACTTTTTAAAGTTGACACAGTACTTTGATATTTGCATGCAAAGATAATAGGCCCTACTTTGAATGTAGTGACAGGACAAACTTTAATTTTTGTAATTTTTTTAAAATTTCTTTAACACCATTAGCAAGTCTATGCTGTGTGCTTTTTCTGTGCTCTTACAGTCTGTGTTACATTGGTGATGTGTGGTTGCACAGACTTAAGGTTCAAATAGGAAAAAGGCTTTTCATTTTGCTTCTTTACTAGTTCTTTTCCGTGACAGTTCAAAAATTACGAAGAGCACTGAAGCAGTTATTTGGGTTGCCTCTAACTTATCTAAACGTCATCTTCTGGAAGTGGATGTTTGAGAGAAGGTACACCTTGGACCTAGTGCTTTGCCCACTTCAGAAGAGTTGGAGAGAAGCCTGCAGGTACACATTTAAAACAGAGAAAGCTTTTTGAGACCCGCTGTTCCTTGGCTGAAGTTCTGGCAAAGGTTTCTGGTGGTGCTTCAGGGGATGCTCTGGACACTGGCTTGAGAAGGGGTCGTGGCTCAGCAACAGCAGCCAGTGGATTCCCACTTCTGAATGTGGGTGTTAGGTGGAGTCCTTCCATTCAAAATTGGTGTTCTCAAAGGGTTAAAATTCATAGCTATTGTAAATAAATTCTATGGAAGTGTATCAAGCTTTAGGTCTACTTGCAAAGTAATTTTTTTAAGTTCTAGAAAAATTCTTACACCTTCATTTATGTATGTAACTAAACACCTTTGTCTGCTTCTCAGTGGATTTAATATTTTTACCTGGCAATAGGAAGTGGTAGGAGGAAAACACATGGATCCTTGAGAAACAGTGCTTGGGGGTTGGGTGAAGGTTAATGGTACCTGCTGATGGTCATTGGATAAGATGGTCTTGAATACCAGCATTGTTACTTAAAAATAAAGCAAGTCATTTTGCAAAATGGAGTAAGTAGATGGTTTCTTTACTTTTACACTGGTGTCCTGTGTCTCCTAGGCCACTATTCCTGAAAATAATAAAATGCCTGCTTTGTTTCTGGGTCCTGCTTCAAGCTTCTGCTTTAACCATAGGATGGTTTTATCTGTTTTAAGGATAAATACCTTTATGGATAGAATATGATTACTATGCATAGAGCAACCTATCATTTCTTCTTGCTCTAAAATGTGGTGGATAGGCCACCACTGCATGTTGTGTTCATGTTTCTGCTTTTTCTACATCATCTCCATACTCTTGAAGTGTTTTAGCTGTAGGGAACATCTGTCACAAACCCAAATGTTTATATTCATATAAATTGGCAGTTGTGTCAGCTCCTCAAAAAGATGTTCATCGTGATCTTTTTGTAAGCAGATGTGCTGTGACTGGAAAAGCTTCTTTAATAGTTGAGGTAAGTATGATTAAAGTATCTGGAATCTGTTCCAGTTACTGAAGCAGCATTGAAGATTGTGATTCTTCTTAGGAAAGTACAATTGCTTGGATTTTGCATTACAAACATATGCTAAAGTCATGTCTGGAAATCTGAGCAAAGTTCTCTGCAGACTGTACAGTGAGCAGTGCTAAAATTGGGGGAGTCATGCTTAAGATTATTTATTATTTATTTTCTATGAAATTGGATGCATTAATCATGAGAAGTACAGTTTCTTCACAGATTTTCCGTATGGACTTCCCTGATTATAAATAGTATTTTTAAAGGCTTGATTAGAAAAAATTAGTTTCATCTATTCACTTGTAAAACATTACTGTAGTCAAGCAACCAGCCCAAAAGGAACTGATGCATGATGAAAACAGTATTTTGTATTTCAGTTACAAAGATGGAGCTCAATATCTCTCCCACTGTGTGCTGTCAGATAGAGAGAGGACTTCTAATTCAATTTAAACCTCATTCAGTTCGATCTCTGTAGAAGAGTGTTGGACCCTGAAGGTAGTTTTCTCAACAGCGTCCTGCTTTAGTTTACTGGTGACCTGCTTTTCCTGTAGGAGGAAAGAGAGGAGAAAAAGGCAGAGGGATGACTGGTCTTTAAAATTTGTTACAGAAACACTAGTGTTAGTCTTAAGTTTTATTAGGTTTAGAATATATTAAGATTTTTAAAAGCAGCACAGAATGTTGTAGTTCAAAGATCTGAGTTTAGTGTCAGTCAGGTTTTAATAGTTTTATCCAGTCTTTACTTTTCAGTGACATTTTCCTCTTCTTGGCTCTATGGTATATAGTATAGTTTCTACACAATTCAACTGCAGTGTTTTCAGTGCTTTTTTTGTCACATGCTTTACATTTATCCCTTCTTTTCTGTCTTTCCAAGCTTCCTATTTTCTCATTAAAAGGTATCTGCTCCTTCTTTTCTGTTTCCACAGACCATTTCTCCCTCTCAGATTTCCTTGTCTCCCTCTTATTTTGCTCTTTCTCAAAACGTAATCCCCCCCCACGCACACACACATGGATAAAGGCAGTAAAGTCTGGTATTTTATGCCAAAGATACTGTTAGGGATCAGGATAACTTCATGGTTAGAGGCAAAGGCAACCCATCTACCCAGCAGCTGTCAGTAAGGTGAAGGTTTGGTTCATGCTAGAGAATTTTCTGGGAATTTCTCCCATATACCCAAATGGCTAAAACTACTAGTCAGCTGTTCTTCATTTAAGATACTTCAATGAGGAGCTTTCCTTTTCCTTCTCCTTCTTATCCCAAAACTTTTTTGGAGAACTCTCTTATCAATAAGCCTAAAAAATCTTGGAAGATAACCATCCACTTTTTTGGTCTTACGCATTGTCTTTTGATTTCACAACACTGAAATGTTGCACGTTAGGTTTCATAAATAATTCTCATCAGTAGTGAAATTGTTGTGTTTTGAAATGCATGTATTTCACAGAGAAAGAAACAGAATTGATCCTTTCCAGCTATTTAGGTAACAACCAAACATAAGCTGTGTTCTGTCTTTGTAGCTGTGCCGCACTCTTCACTGCGGCAGTGGTTACTTGCATTTTGGACTGGTGAGGGCCTTCAGTTCTGTGTTTTTTAAGAAAATATGTGTTATTTCCACTGGACTCATGCAGATCATCACAGGATTTGTTGGGATGAGTGTTGGCAGAACCCTTGCTGACTGAGTACCCTATGTACTCCACATACCAACTCAGAGTGGAGGTATCAAAAGATCTTCTTTTGAGTCTGGATCATAGCTGAGTATTACCCAGGATTAACCAAGAGGCACGGGAAATGAATGTAAGATAGCACTGACAGAAAATGAAAACAAAATAAAACTAAAACAAATCCCACCATAAAAAGAAGTCCAGGACCTCTTCTTAAGATGTTTAGTTTTCCAAATGAATCTTGATCTGATGAGCTGAAGGAAGTTGAAATCTGGTTCAGTTTTGCTTCATGCTAGCAAACAGTTGTCAGACAGAGAAGATTGTCCAAGATGGAGGTGAAAATGAGCAAGGTGGAAATGGTGCAACCAGACTTCTCTACTACATTTTTTTTCTGTTGTTAACTGGAAAATATTTCAAACCTTCTCTTGCTTTTGCTTAAGGTAGTCAAGCTTGCTGCATCTTCAGCTCTTTATGCTTTGACTTGGGAAAAAAAAAAGTATAACTTGAACTTTCAAAAAAGAGTAGTTCTCAGTTTTATTGTTGGACTTCAATCAGTAGCTCTCCAGGTGCATTATAAAACATGCTAGTATTTTAAAAATCTTCACTAATTTGGCACGGCCATCTTAACACAGGGTCTGTTTTAAAAACACGTTGAATGCTCACATCTTCTGACTTAAAAGGAAAAGGAAAGAAAAAATGAGAGCATAAAACAATAAAACCCAAGCCTGTAGGCAGAATGTTTCATTACAATAGTTGTGGGGTTTCTTTTTAATTATATGTAATAAAAAACTTGCAGATGATGCCCACTCTTTGGATGAGGGGATAAGACAAGAAAAGTTCCTTGCCTGAGGCCCAGGGTTGGGAATATAAACCATAGTTAGCTGGCATTATAATTTCTGATAATAGCAATGTCACCAGTGATCTAATGATGACTTTTCCTCCCCTTTGATGATATGTTGTCCTGCAGATAATTGTTGTCATGATAGCAGATGATACAGTAAAATATTTTGATGGAAGACACAAACAGTTTCCCATATAATAAACTGCTTTTTTGTAGAGCCTGCATTCCCACAGTGGGATCTGGTGGTGTCTGTTCTTCGATGGGCAGGATTGTATCAGCAGAGACTGGCTCTGTGGTGGTACAGAGTGTGTCCCAGCAGTTTCAGCACTGATGCATTACAACACTGTTGGGCTTCATTGCAGCGCTTTGTTTTCTGTGGGGCTGCTACTTGGGTCTGCAGAGAGGAGAGAGCCTTAGGAGATGCAAGACCATTGCTTCACAAAAAGACATTGCTTAACTTACCTTCTTCCCCCTCTCCCCTTTTCTTCACAGAAAATATCAGAGAGGAACCCGGGTACGCCTGAGGCTGCTGGATCTTGAACTGACGTCCAGGTTCTTGGGGGCAGCCAGTGATACAACATTACTGGAAGCTGATGCAGTGCTTTTAGGACTTGCAGAGAGCAAGCAAACAAAGCAAAAGGAGTAAATTTACTGCAAAGAGATGCAGTTTGTGCTGTATAACAAATTACATAAATTAAATACTTCCTCAGGAAATAAATGAAAAATTTCTGTCCACTTATGTAAAAAATTAGATCAATAAAAGACAGTAAGCACATTGTACCTAATTCTTGCTCCGTTTTTATTCACTCATCTTTCTAGCTCTTTGCCTTTAGATTTAAAGGTGAAAGGTTAACTGAGCTTTTGTAGGTTAACTGAATGCTTTCATATTCTTGTCTAAAGAATTTCAGAGTCCATCATACTATCCCAAAGGAATATTGATCTTCCATGGAGGAAGTCCAAAGCTTGCTGTCGTGGTGCTGCTTGCAGGATGGTGTTTCATACAGAACAACATCAAGAGTTTCTGATTTCCAGGTTGCAGTGCAGGCAGTTTTACTGCAGATAGTAAGTTTAATATCTGTTACAGTACATCAAACTTTTATCTCCATCTGCATGAGGAACTAGAGAGTATTCTTTGCTTTAATCAGAGCTCGCATTTCCAATGCATGTTAGTAAATTTTTTCTGGTGGTTCATAAAAATGAAAAGAAGCTGTTTCAATGTAGTTGGCCAAGTGTAGGTCTTAGTTTCTGTAAGATATATAAGATAAATATAATGGGTGTTTGAACACACAACCAAAGAATCATGCTGTGGTATTTCCTATATCTTTTTGGAGCTTTTGTTATCAGAGAACATTTCTCTTGATTTCTGGTATATCCAAGCCTGAATTCTGCACAGTAATTTGTGATCTGCATAGTTCCTAGCACGTGTGCTGAGGGACAGTGGAATTTGCCATTCATACCACTGAATTTCAAAAGAAAGCCTGTTTAATTTTAAAATATTTTCCCCAAATGTTGGAATGAAATGCGATTTGTTAAGATAGTATGCCTTGTTTGTCTGCAGTGACTGTCCAGTGACAACGTATTTCTTTTATATGTATGTTATTCAGCAAATTGCCCAAAATTCAGCAAAATGCACACTGGCTTAAGCATGTATTACCCAAATCCACAGACACCTCATCTTTCTGCTAGAGCAGGCCATGTGAGCAGTGATGTAGCTCCTTCTGCCTCTCGTGACTGAGTATATAAGTGTCTCAGTCATGTAAGGGAAGAGGAGATAAGGGATCCCTAAAGAAGCAGTGTACCAGAGAGCCAGTTCCAGGCTGCCACAGCTCACACATCCCTTTCCTTGTCTTCATCTGGGAGGTGCTTGGATAAGATGGCATCAGTGCAGAAATGGGGAGCAATTCTGTTAGATCACAGCTGGCTGGTGGGTCAGGTTGCCACCCAAGTCTTCATATGGTCCAACAAAATTTGTTTAGAACAGGATACAGAAGCTTTAACCTGTGTATAGGTTAAACATTGTAAATTTTTTTAAGGTTTTTGGTTTTGGGGTTTTTGTTGTTGTTTGTTTGTTTGTTTGTTTTCTGAAAAAATATAAAAAGAAAAGCAAAAGGAAAGCTGAAGTGCCTTTTTACCTGGAACCACAGTCGTATGGCACAGTGGTTTGATTATTTCTTACACCTCTGGCTAAAAGAAAACCTGTGACCAAATAAACAAAAGAAAACTTATTTCCTACCATTGCCCTCTCATAACACTGAACCAAGAGGTACAGTGCAGACAGAATCATAGAGTTATTAAGGTTGAAAAAGATCTCCATGATCATTGAGTCCAACTGTTAACCAAACACTACCATCTTCACCACTAAACCATGTCCTTAAGTGCCACATCTACAAATCTTTTGAACACTTCCAGAGGTGGTGATTCCACCACTTGTCTGGGCAGCCTGTTCCAATGCCTGACATCACCTGATATGGGTAGTTTCCAAGATACATCTCATGCATGATCTGGCAAGGAGAATATTTTTAGTATAAGGTATTTATTTACCCAAATACTAGGAGGAATCACACAGTAAATGCATAACCATTCTGAAGAAATGGGCATGTTCCAGCAGATCCTTTTATAGTTTTGCAAACTGAAATTTTGTTTCTGAAATCAGTATGGATCCAAGCAAGAGAGAGGAAACAAGCAATGCAAGCTTATTTTGTTGCTTTAATTTGCTCATTCATCTCAGTGATCTTAATTAGGGGATTTTGAACATGAATTTTATTGGGTGTTAGCCTCCAGGTAAAGAGTTTTCCTATCACGACAGTAGGAAAAGAAGGCCTTTTTAAGAAGCCAGGAGGGATTTAAAATATCAAAGAAATCCTGTCTGTTGAATGTAACTCATCCTACATGCTTGATCAACCTTCAATAAGAGTGATCTGGGAGGAAGTATATGTGTTAATGTTTTGGGGCAGGATAAGAGTTATTTCACAGTAAGGTATCAAACAGTGATTTTATCAAACCTTCCTCTGGATAACCTTTAGAGAAGTAGCTCTTGGAGGCTGTAGCGATTGCTATTTCAAATCCAGCTTACTGTTTTATTTGAAAATCCAAGGGTTGGCATAAACTGACCCAGTCATACAAATTGCAGGGTTGAACCTCCAATGGCTTTACGCTGCTGCTAGTCTTTGTGGGCTTTGGTGAACCAGCTGTTGTCCCAGTTCATCATCGGCGACCTTCAGTTATTAATTGGCCCTCCAAACTCTTCCTTAAAAAAGATGTCCCATGGCAGAATCTCTCTTTAGGGTAGCCTGTGCCCATTGCATGTTGCCTCAATTCTGTACAACTCCCAAAGGCAGAATTGCGAAGGCAGAGCAGGGAATTCTGAAATATCTTTGTGGTGGGCTGTTGCAATTGCATTTCATAGCTGTAACATCTGCATATACTAAGAATGTTTGGAGACTACATGTCCTTAACACAGAGTAAGAAACCACCAGCATTCATTACTGAACAGCCACGATGGCACAGTTGCATGACCTGTGTCTGTAAGACTGTTCTTATTTTTTACTCCAGCCTTTCATCAGAGTAGAAATTGATAATGCAAGCAGGTATTTCTAGGGCCATCCATACAGAAAAATAATAAATGCAGACATTTTTCTGCTGGTTGCTCCCTATCCCTAGGAGTTCCCTTTTTTCTTCATGGCCACATTCCTTTTTGCTCCTTCTCTGCATTTTCTGCTGTCAAATGTGCACAAGTGTATATACAAGAGCCGTGCACAGTGAAATCTCCTTGTCCACATGCTACAGATCCCTGAGTGGCCTTGTGTGTGTCTTGGTTTGGGCAGTGGTATCAATCTGACTTTTTGTTTGGAGGTCTTTCTTATTTCAGGTAAGAGGACAGCTGCTCCTGCTAACATAAAGAAAGGCTAAAGCCAGCCCAGAAGCTCCTGTGGCACTGCGCCCAGCCCACAGCACTGCCTGGAATACTCTTATCACTATATATACTATGTGTACTACTAATGTGAACCAAATGAATGCTACTTATACATACCAAGATTCCAGCTGTAAATGAAAATTCATCATTTTGGTGAGAATCCTGAGGGCAGTATAAACCAAGTTCTGCAGCTATGTTCTTCTGACTGCCAAAATCAGGAATTTCTCTACATGCTATGCTGCATTTTCTTCTAAATTTTGTAATTTTGTCTTACTCTGAAGCACAGACCAGATGAGCAAAGTTCATTACTACAATCATATGGATTTGTTCTCTCACCTTTTTTTGATTATGCAGCTGAGAAGACATTTGTTTCTTCATCTGTTTTTCAGACAGTTGGGGTTTTTTTCCTGTAATTATCTTGAGTTTTGAAAGTGTTGAATGTTTTCTTTGCTCTGAAATTTTTCAGGTAACAACACAAACCGCTCTTCATTAGCAGATACTGAGTTTTCATCATCCTCTATCGTATTTTGCTTTGCATACTGCCCACATCTCTCTTAGTTGACAAATTTCTCACTTAGATTTGGATAAGCATGACAGATTCACTTTGAGTAGTTGTAATTCATGCTTGGTGTAAAATTTGCACTCAGAATTGTAATGCTCAGTGCTCAGAGAGCAGCATGAAATGCATCCTCAGCTGAGGGAGGAGGAGGCTGCTGCCATCCCAACCTTGCCTCCCCACTTGGTCAGGCACTCTCTGTAGGGGTGATTCTGCAGCAAATGGCTGTGGGCAGGCTCAAATCTTCCCTTCTGCACAAGCAAGGAATATTTCCACACATTTTGCTAGGAGGACACTTACCTCTTCTAGACCTGTAACTGAAGTGCTTGTGAACTTCACCCTAACCCACGTCCACTTCTCACTCCTCTCATGTACCTGCATGTCCATAGTGCTTTCCAGCTTTACAGATGTGCTTATAAGCAAAGTTAGCTTTGATAAAAACTGAATCAAAGCTGGTTTGGGTTTTAGCTGAAGCATTAATTTCTCTTTTGTGTTTATTCTGGTGCTGTTTTGAAGGCTTTAATAAGTTGTCCTAGAATTCTACCTTTTATGAACAGAACATTAAACACTTTATACATACTTGGAAAAAATATCTTTATCATGATGTGGAGTTGGAAGAAAAATGAGAATAGTTCAGCGTTCCTTTGATGACTGATGTGCTATAACAAGACCTGTAAATCCTCCTAGGCTTGTCTGCCCTTTCATATTCCAGGCCTTTAGGTGATGAGAAGGGGAAAAAGGGAAACACTGAAGAAATCAGGCCTGCCTATTGAAAACAAATTAACATATTGCCACCAAAGCTTTGGCACTGAGCTCCTTTCTAAAGAAAAGAATACTTCACATTTTACTTTCCTTTAGGGCATTCTGGAAAGTTTGGGTTCCTCCTCATTTCTTAATACTGTCACATTTATAAATCAGGCAAATTATTGTTCAAGCTTTTTATTCTTTCTCTGGCAGCATTAATCCCATATGCTGGGAAAGCTATTCCAGTCTTCTGTTTTGGCTAGAGAGCATTTCTACTAGATACAAGCATGCACTCTACATGTGGTTTTTTAGTACATTATACATTCTGGGGAAGTATTTATCGCATATGAAGGGTCTAGACTGCCCAAATGGGGCTATTACATTGTCATCTGGCCATAACCCAAAATAAATATTATGCCTGGTATGACTGCATTAGACTAACATGAGTAAGATCTTAAACACCCCTAAGTGTTCTTGTTGCCTTCTTGGTTGTGCCTGATTCAGAGTTAAGCACCCCGATGCACTGACTGCATGGTGGCTCTAATGAGGAAATCTGCCATTTGTTAACTTCTGTCTGCAGCAGGCTGTGTGTCAAAAGCAGCCAAAAGTCACACTTCCCAACTGGGTTAAGGGATCCTAGGTATCCTTGGGATAGATTCTGTAGTCATTCTGCAGCTTTGAGTTTAGCTTCTGAAAGTGGTGGCATATATAAATTATTTTAAAATGTTGACTTTCAAGGTAGTAAGCTGGGTCGTTTTTCTCCCATCTTATGGGAAATCAAAGAACTACTGAAATACCAGCTCTGTTAATGTCTTTCACACAACAGCAGCTCCGCTGGGTGAATCTTTGCACATCTTCTCAACCTCAAACCTGGTTTGTGTGCAAGACATGACACATATGGGAACTTAAGTGCTATTTCACTGTCTCAGTCCCATAGCATGGGGAAGAAATTTAAGGGCTTTATACTTCTCTTCCCAGGGAGAGGAGCTGTTCAGTTCTTGTCAAAATGACTCAACTGAATACAAATAAACCCCAAAACTAACTAAAGTTGAAGGCCACAGTCTAATGTGCCAATTACCAAAACATACGAACAAACAGAGAAGAGAGTTTGTATGCATCCTGACCTGCCTCACAAATGAGTGTCTGGGCACCATGTTGAACATCTTTGGATGGTCATGGTGACTGAGAGAGGTGCCTGAGCACTGGAGGAAAGCAAATGTCACTCCTGTCTTCAAACAGGGCCCAAAGGAGGACACTAGTGGTGCCCAGTGCCAAGACCAGAGGCCATGGGTACACACTGAAACACAGGACATTCTCTCTGAGCATCAGGAAAGTTTTACACTGTGACAGTGACTGAACACTGGCACAGGTTGCCCAGAGAGGCTGTGGAGTCTCCACCTGTGGAAATACTGAAAAAAAGTCTGGACATGGTCCTGGGCAACAAGGACCATGGGCCCTGTTTGAGCAGGGAGGAATGGACCAGAGACCTCCAGATGTCCTGTTTAACCTGAACCATCCTGGGATTCTGTTTTCATCTTACTTGGCCACTCTGGTTGAACACTGCTTCTTTTTGTTTCTCTAACTTTTTGAAAGCTTGGAGCTTCTGAATGCCCTGACCTGGAGATCTGTTTCTGAGCTAGGAGGGTACAGTGTTCACTTTGGGATCCAGTTGTCAAACGACTGCAGGGCATTGGGGTTCTCCAGAATTAGAAAAGGTGGAAATCAGTACTTCTGTGTATCCTCGAGGCCGGTTTGCTCTTTGTTTGGCATGGTCTTCCCTGCAGTCTAAGGGAGACTGTGGCTACTGCGTGTGGCTGCTACCCTCTCCCACTTCCAACAAAAGCATCGTTCCTCCTTCTTTATTCCTACTGTATGTATGGGTGAACTCGGAATAAGCTCAGTGAGGCAGATTTCCATATGTCCAGGCTCCTGTACAGTGTGGAAAGGATGTCCATCCCAGCTCAGAGTTTGGTGCCAGCCACAGCAAAGTAACGGGCAGTGTTGTCAGTGCGGCTGGCAGAAGCATCTGTCAGCTGTCCTTCAAGGAGGGGTGATGGTCCTGGTTTGCTCGGGTTCACCTAAGAGCAGGTGTTGGTGTGTGATTTCATTACCTCTTGGGGGCCAGGCTTTGCTCTAAGTGACTGCGGGCCTCACGCACTGATTTGGGCTCCTGTTTGCCCCAGAAGATCGCTGCTAAATTCACATTGGTATTTGGCTCTTCGGCATGCTTAGGGAGGATGTGCATCCCGGAGCTGGGGTTTCCCTCGGCCGGGCGGGCAGTGGGGAGGCGCGGCCGGGAGCCAGCACCGACAGGCAGCTGCCTGACAGCTCGAGCTGTGAAAGAGCAGCGTCAGCTCAAAATCTTTGCCGTGCCCTTTGCACCTCGGGCTGTGGCATCTTTGCACACGCTGGATCACCGGGGAGCTGAAGTTTCATTTACCGACTGAACGACTCTGAAAAAGGTCCTCCCCGTCCCAATTAGCGCTGCCAGCCGCCCGCCCCAGCGGCGGGTTAAACCGAGCCGCCTGCCCGGGCGGTGGGCGCGGGGCCGGGGGCAGCGGGGAGCCGGCAGCGCGCTGGGGGGGCTCCGGGCGCTGGACCCTTTCAAGCGCTGCGGCGCGCCGGGTTCTTGTGTGAAAAACAAGGGGCACAATGCTGGAGTCGTAACCTCCTCACCCCTGACGGCATGGGAAAGTGCACTCCTCAGCTGTTGGGTATAGAAAGGCTGCTGCAGGCATGAGAAATGTTCATAAAAATGCCGTTTAGAGCTTGCCCTTCTACTCTGCACATGTCATCTTGCCTATCAAGCTGCCTAATTGGAAAATTAGGCTGGCCTTAATTTAGAGACCTAAAAGTTCATGCCAATAATTTCCCAGAGACTCTTTTTTTCCAATTATTATTATAAATGGTTTCAGCACATTGGAAATCTTTACTGAAAAAGAAAAAATACCCCCGGGAAGAGCAGATCTTACATTTCAGAGACATTCTCTGATTTCTGTGTGTGAAACTGTATTGTTGTGCATCCTGTGAATGATCATTTGGAGATGAATGTGAGCCCCTGTTGTTTTCCATGCATCATTCCTTATTTGACTGAACACAAAGAGCTCATCGTACTTTAATTTACACCATGTTATAATCTTATTTTGGAGCTTAATGCACCTGCTATTTTCTATCTGCTGAGGCTCTGAAAGCAGCGGTGAGCAGAAGCTGCCTTGCAGCTGTAAACATTTACCCCCCAGGGTCGTGTGTCTGTGGGCACCACTGATCTCGAGGCATCTAAGGAGAGCTGAGATGGTGTGTGGGATCGGGCCGGCTGGTTGAATACTTCCTGGCTTTGCTCAGGGCTCAGCCTTGCAGTCAGGCACATCCAGGTGGCTGCAGTCTATGCCTTTGAGATCTCTGCTGTGAGCTGTTTGGGTGACGTGGTGAGTATTTCCTCTCTGAGTCTGGATACTGTCTGTCTGAGACCCCGGATGGGAGAAAGGCAGTGGTGACCAGGCACATCAGGCTGATCTTTTTTATCCTCAGCTGCTAAGATGAGGAGGAAGGATTTCTGCTGACTCCTACTTGTACCCTGTGCACAGGAGCTGTGCTCCGCTGCCAGCTGGGCAAGGGCTCGTGCAGGCAGGAGGGCAGAGTGCTTTTGTTGCTCCTGCCATTTGCAGGAGCAGTTGGCCGTGTTGGAAGCAGGATGGTCTGACAAAACCTCTCACCGTGTCTCTTGGCAGTGATAGGAGTGGCTGACGTGTACAGCAAGGGCTAAAGCATGACTTGATAAACCTGTTAGTCCTCCAGATTTTTGTCCTTTTGCTGAAAGCTGCACACTGGAAGCACGGGAGCAGGAGAGGCCCATACCTAAGATGATTTTCAAGGTCAATACTGGGTACCTTGACATAGATGCAGTGTGCAAAGGCCACAATGGACACATCCTCCTTGGGTCCTGCTAAGCCATTTGGAGAGGCTGCTGCTCTTGCACAGCTGCTCTGCTACTTCCCACCCAAGAAACTCACTCTCATGTGAGTTCCCAAACAATTTTGACCCTGCTGTTCATTCAGTTTAAGGCTAGTTCATCATTATGATTGCTTGTTTTGGAAGGTGTGCTTATAAGAACAGGGGTGGGGAGACGGAGGGACGGAGGGAGGGCATCTGGCACAAGCTGGGGCTCTTGCCTTTCGGTCTCCAGGAGAAGAGCACTACTGAACACTGGGACAAGAGGCTGCCCATGGGTGAGACTACCAGGCACAGGTTAGGGGCAGGATGCAACCCCAGGATCAGGGTTTGTGAGGTTCAGCCATTCTCTTGGTGCAGCAAGCCATGCATGTGAGCAGGACCCTAGTTTCATCTCCCCCTAAAACTGTAACCACACAGGCTGGGCTGAGATCCAGTGTTGATGCAGAGAGCAGGGTTGACCTAAGGAATTCCGATGGGTGCAAATCAAAACGTTAGGATAAAGAAATTACAGAGAATAACGTGAAAACAAAGCAAACAAAACTCCTGCTCATCTTAGGCTCTATCCACCCTCCCTGCAGGCACATAGCGTTGCATGGGAAGTCTTTTGGCAATAAAGCACCCAAGCATCCCTGACAGCATCATTACCATTTCCCTCTTGCTGAAGGGCAAAACCAGGCCAAGATGGGACACACAGACCAAGAGGCCCTGTATTCATGACAAAGAAGTGCTCTTATTGTTCCACATTTATTAAGAGGTTTTGAAAGGGCAGGAGGTCTTCCTGGAGCAGGATTGAGTCTCGGGTGCATGAAATTGGGCAGAGCAGAAGCTTGTGCAAGCCAGAGAGGTGTGTAGTGTACAGTAAAGAGTACAAGTGTACATGTTTTTTGAGGGGAGAAAATAGGCTGTAAAAGGCTTCTTTCTTCTATTTACACAGACAAAATTGTGCTGCTGGCCCTCTGCAACAGTGCTTCTGGCAGGACCTTGCTGCATCTCTTGTCTGTGTTGTGGTAGGACCCAGAGCTCAGCTGAGCCCCTCCTGTAAAAGGGTCAATTTCAATGTCTCTGACCTTATTTTGGGTGCCTTGTTTGCTGGTAGCAGTGAGGGCAGCAGGCTGGAAGACCAAACACCTTGGTGCAAACCACCGTAGCACCTTGTGAGCTCTGAAGATGGGCAGCTGGGGAGGACCTTTTCCCACTTGGTAGTCCCAGCTTCCCTGCTCTTTCTAGAAAAGCACAGCTGTACGTACGTACTGCCCGATTCGGCAGGACACAGGACTTGGTGGTCGGCC
This sequence comes from Eulacestoma nigropectus, assembly GCA_013397775.1. Taxonomy (NCBI): domain Eukaryota; kingdom Metazoa; phylum Chordata; class Aves; order Passeriformes; genus Eulacestoma; species Eulacestoma nigropectus. Next base: position 41,117 of record VZTE01004978.1, on the reverse strand, counting down.
CTGCCAGGGATGTGCCCTCTCTACTGCCTTTCCTCCAGGCGGGCCCACACTTCCCCAGTGCGAAGTTAACGGGACTTATCCTCCCTGCCCTACGCCGCTTACAATGGAAATTAGTTCAACAGGATGAAAGGTTGATGGTGGGAAAGCATGTCAGAAAATACAATGCAGAGAACACAACTCTTGGGAGAGAGCTCTTTGTTTTGTTATTTGAAAGGACTCAGGATTTAGCCAAGGGGGCGTAGTTATAATTTACTTTAAGGGATGCTGACAACTGCATTTGTCAAGTTAGATTATGGTCATACTGTCATAAAGGATCACTCTGTTGTTTTACTGCTAGTGTATAGATGCATAAGTACTTTGGACCTCAATGAGGAAAAAAATATGGCTCTGATGTGTGAAAATCCATACTGCTGCTTAAATTTCTGTGCTGCTACATGGCCCTTTGGTTGTGATAGGACTATTCAGTACGTACCTTTGAGCACTTGAATGAATTTTAAGTCTTTGTAGATCTGAAATAGCTTGACCTTCTGACAATCACACTCTTAATTACTTGTCCTAAATACAGTCAGACTGAATGGGATATGCCTAGACATTTTCAAATAGATGTGAGCTCAGTGCTGAAGAGATCAGGCTGACATGGGTGCCTTGATCTGCCTGTACATTCTGAAGTAGGTACTTACTTAGCAAAGTGACCTCGTGCTCCTAAGCTTCAGTTTTGCTATCCATTATCATGCCTCTCCTACCAATTTATGCTACTGTGCTCACACAGAGTGTTACTATTTGCCATCTCTCTTGTATTTCTCTTCATTTTTAAATTTCAGACTCTCAAAGCCTGAGGATTGATCTACAGTGTTTTGGTATTTTTTAGTTTTCTGTAGAATAATGCCTGTCACTATTTATATTTCTTAATCAAATGTTTCCTTTCCACTAAAGGACCTGCATGTTTGAGAAAGCCAAGTACTCCCAAGAGAGCTGCCAGTACTGCAGCCCAGCATGTTTGTTGGGGGGGACGGTGGGTACAGGTGTTTCTGGGGTACTGAGCCACGTGGGACAACTCTGAACCATTTCAAGCTCCTGACATGAAATACAGCCCCTCTCAGGCTGTGCACCAGTGAATGTGGGCAGATCCCTGCATGAAGCAGGTCTGATTTGAATGTAAATGACAGGATTTTGCTGCAGTTGTCCACACTGAGGTGCTAATGAAGAAACAACTTCATCCTTCTGAGTTTGGTGTTGTGTTTGTGTCAGGTCCCTTGGCATCACTTCTCTTCGTGGGAAAAGAGGGACGAAGAACTGCATCTATGTATGAGTAGACAACTGCCTGGGATTTTTTTTTTTTTTTCACATTACTTTACAAATAACCCTTTTCCTTCTGCCCCACATTTGCTATTCTTCATGCTGTGCTCCAGGAAAAAAAGTAGTTGAGCTTAGGAGAGTTCAGTCTTTCCACCATAAAAGGTTATTCTGAATTAGTTATTTTCTGCATGAGGGTGGGTACATTAAAACACACTTCTCACAGCCAGGTAGGCAGAAGGGGATGTTGGCAATGCACATCTAGTTCACGTGGCATGGCCTGTGGGTGCTCATAACAGGTACTCACTGGGTAATCATCTGAACTGAGGTCCTTCTGGAGCACTACCTTTGGCTTTGTAAAAGTCAGGTTTAGCTGGCAAGCCCCAAGTTTATTATATGATGCTGTGTTTTCAGTATAGGAGTACTCCAATTTTGAGTCCAGCCATTCATTTAATTCTTGAGAAACATGTCCATGTCTGGAGGCTCAGGTAGGCTTGGTCACTGAAGCTGGCTCTCTGGCATCCAACTCTCCCTACATTCCCAGGTTCACAATCCCTTGAAATGTAAGCTAAGTGAGACACTGTTGAGCTTCTCCTGGTGCTTTTTGCTGGCGGAGGGACACGCTGTTAGCCATGTGCCTGCTGTGACAGCCGGGGTCGGGCTGGGGCTTGCGGGGCCGTGCCGGTGGCACAGCTGGCCTGCCTGCCCCAGCCCGGAGTGGGGCTGGCGGGCACACCTCAGATTAGCCATGTGGCCAGCGTTTAACCGCAGCATTACCCAGCCACATCCGAGCAGCTGACAGCCTGAATAATTTACTGCATGCAAATGGTGGGACCTGCTGTCTCCGTTAGTGCTGGGATCCGATTGCCACAGCCCATTAATCGTAATTGCTGGTTTGTGCTGACAGGAGCGGGGCCCGCGCCCTGTGAGCGATTAGGCAGCTACCGGGAAGACCGTCCCCGTCCATGTCTTCCCCTGCGAGGGAACCTGGGATTTTTTCATGCTTTTATTTTATTTAATTGAACTGCAAAGCCAAACGCGGTGACTCCCGTATGCTGTTGCCCTCAGGCCATGCAGGGAAGCCCCCGTCCCAGGGGAATGCAGTGGCTTCGGAGTCTAATTGTCTCCGGAGGGGTTTGTGATGGTTGCCCCTGTGGCAGGCAGGACGCTGTGTGTGGAGAAGAGGTTCCCTGGCACAAATCCCGCTGCAGGGGATGCGGACACCAGCCTCACCTTGCTGGCAGGGGACTGTCGCCCAAGGCCTCCCCACTGCCCTGCAATGCAGCATCTCGCATGACATCAGTCTTGTTTTAAACATCTAAAGCCAAGGAGCATCTGCTCCCTGTCTCATCTCTTAGATTTCTTTGCCAGTAAGCTTCTTCATAGGAGCCCAGATTCTCTTTTTCATTTGCCATTTCCAGACTATCTTCCCCATCCTTAGCTGAGCCATCCCCTACCATCGCTCAGATACCCTCTCTGCATTGCTCAGGTATTTTCTCTGCTTCCTAAACCCTCTTGGTTCTTCTGCAAAGCAGGTTTGGTCCTCAGTCTCCTTTGTTGATAACCACCTCCTTGTGAATGCACTAGCTTTCAGTTTTGAGTGCTTTTGCAGTGGGGCAGTAGCAGGATGAAGCTACCAACACACAGCAATAATGTTGATTGGGGTATTTGTAGCTCTGTTTCACCTATCACAGTGTCCTGAGTGCCTGGGAGGATGGGTGGCACAGCTGAGTCAGGGGAAGAGGCAGAAGAGAGGAGAGAAAGCGCTGCCTTCTGCAAAAGCCTGGGAGAGCAGGCTAGAAGGAAAGAAGTAGGAGAGGCAAGAGGACCAGACAGTGGGGTGAGAGCACACACAGGCCTGGAGCAAGCCTGGACCTGGGGAAGCTCCTCATCAGAACTGGGCACAAAAGAGGAGGGCTGCTCGTTTTGGCTTGCAGTGACAAATAATTGTTCTTCAAGTCATCACCTTGTAATTGATGACTGCGTGAGAGAGCAAGCTCACAGGAACAACTGTTGTTTGAGTGGCTGGGGGATGCAGGGAGCTGGGGAAAAAAACCCCTCTGGAAATGGTGTAAGGAGCCTGTTTGGCATCTCTAAGTATGAGAGCTATTTCAGGTATGTTTGCTCAACTTCTCTGTTACTTGCCAGCACATGATACAGCTATGCCTGTGTGTGCCTGCAAGCTGTGTATGAGAGAACATGGAACAATGATATGCAGATTTCCTTTAAAGCTCTCATGATGGACCCCCATGGATAGCAGATGAAAATGAGATATGCTGGTGGTTTGCTGCTCTTGTTGGTACAAACTGTATTTGGTCTTGATCAGCTCTTGGGCGTTTGAGAAATGAGAATTATTTTTCTGGTTCCCTTTCTTTATGTACTCTCTAGCACAAATCGCAAATAGCACAAGCCCTCTGTTACCCATCTCCCCTCCCTGCCAATCCATGTGCTTAGAATATGCAGCTGAATCCAGGCAAAAATTTTGGAAAATCTCTGCTGGAGGGAGGACTTCATCTGATCCTTTCCTTAATTAGAACATAAGCTTGATTTGTCTGTCTTGAGAAAGGCATTTGGATGTTAAGCAAATACTTAACAAAGGCTTATTACAAGCCTGCACAGATGAATGCAGTTCTCCTGCCTACTCAGTTTTCCCAGGAATATGAGCATTAAGGCTGAGATGCAACTGCTTTGTGTCCTTCTGGTGCTGAGAAACAGAGATGACTGGGGGCAGGTGTGATAGAGGTCTGTAATACTGTTTTATGCTAGGGATTCATTGTTCTTTCAATGTAGGGAATTACTTTGCCCTCATGCATAGAAGGACTTTGTCCCCAAAGCCCTGCCGCTCATCATGCCTGTGGGATTGCTCAAGCTTAGAGGACCTGTTTGCCATCCCACGTGAACGCTGGACATTGAGCTCCAAACTGCCACCTTTTACCAGTTTAGGCCTTCTCAGAAAGCCCCTTCAAAATTCCACTGTAATAGGTATGAAAACCTACTTGGGGGGAAAAAACCCAACCCACCACCAACAACAAAACAAGCAGCTTTTTGAATTCAGTTACCAAATGTCGTGGTTTTCCATTGTTTTGATCTGACACAGCTTATTTCTGAGCCATGAATATAGCATGGTTATCTAGAAATATCATTCAAAATACTAGAAAAGTGACTTCTCCTGAGCCTATTCTGGTTTCATCTCCCACATCTGTGTTGTGCTGGGACCCGTTGTACCAGATGAAGCATGGAAAGATGCTCAGCAGCCCCGCAGGTGCACAGACTGCTAAACACAAATTTTTTTTTGCAAGGACAAATTCACTAAACAAGTTTTATTTGGATGTTTTTGCTTAGGTGACACTGCAGTACAACCCTCTGTGGTGGTGGGGTGTCCCATGTGCCTGCTGGCTCTGCTATGTGCCATTTTCTCCCTCTCCCGGTGCTTTGCTCCCCCTTCACGCTTGGCTTTTAAATGGAATTATTGCAACAGCGGCCTGGGGGATGGGCAGGAAGAAGTGACACTTTGATTGACCATTTTATATAATCTTTAACAATAGAATGGTTTTAGTGACTTGGTACAGCCTGTACTCAACATAAAACCCAGTCTGTTATCGAGAAGTGCTTAGATGGGGAGATAAGCTGTTAATGCTAGTGGAGGAACATTACTGCATAAGAATACAATGATGATATTTTTTTCCCACTTCCACTCTTTTTTCCTTATTTAAAATGTTCCCTTGGGCATTACCTGATAGACTTGACTTCTGCATCAGGTCATTGTTTTGGTTGGACAGGCTGAGATCTTTTCCTTATTTTAGCTATTGCTAAAATTGCATTTTCTCCTTCATTTTAAGTATCTCAAGATACAAGCTGATCAAGACAGACGTGTTCCAATCCGATAGAAAGAAGTTTTTATATCCTAAGAAGTAAACCCTTGTTCCAGATTACAGGGGTATGTATTATCTAGTGATATTAATACTTAAGTAAGAGAAAACAATGTAATGAAGATTCCCCCCCTTTTTATTGCTGAAACTCTTGCTTAACTAGCAGCTCTTGTACTCCATACAAGAACGTGTGCTGATGGGCATCTATGTAATGTTTATGTAAATTGCAGACAAGAATGATACTTGGACAGTCTCTCACCATAGCCATCCTTTGGGATTCGTCATGGAGGAATTAGAAAGAAACTCACCTGCAGTTACCTCAGAGGTGCCCAAGTTTGCCAACCAAGCAGTGGGAGAGCAGGGAGCAGGAGTTATCTGGGTTGAGGAAAGATTGGTGAGCAGAGCCTGCCCCTTGGGAATAGCAAGATTTGAAGGAGTTCTGCCTAAACCCTCAATGCACAAAGGGGTGGTGGGGAAGCACCGGGTCCCAGTGGCTCTCCTGACTTGTGAAGTGAGAGGCAATAGCTCTGCAAAATGGCACTGCAGCAGAGAACAGTTCAGCTTTGTCATGTTGTGGTGGGGAAGGCAAGTGTCCTACTGGGACATGTAATAGGAGAATGGCTTGGTAGGACCTACAACCTCATCCTTCCCCTCTGCTCACACTTGTGTGGCCTCCACTGGGGCAACAATTCCAGTTTCAGTTTCAGCACTGCAAAAAGGTCAGTTGTTGAGAATGTAGAGGAAAACAGTACTCGGGGACCTGGGATACATTTCTGAGGAAACACTGACAAATCAGCATTGTTTGGACTAATGAAAATACAGAGGGCTTCAAGTAAGTACACATCAGCTGTGGGGAGCAGTGTTCTCTGTGTCTATGAAAATGAAAAAGCGATGGTTTAAATGGTTTCCCCAGTAAAGAAAAGCGATGGTTTAAATTGCAGCAGGAGAGCATTGCATTAGACTTCATAAAATAATTTCTATCAGTAAGGAAAGCGAAGGAGCAAGATAAATTGCCAGAGGGAACTTGTGCAGCTTTTGTTAATGCAAGTCTTTAAGAACAGCTCAGACAAACATCTACCCAGCTGCTATCTTGCCCTGACTTCTTGAACTCTCTCCTCTTCTAGGACCTATTCAGCAGAGGGTGTTAAACGTGTGCTTGACTCAGACTGGAGTCATCAGCTTTGTCTTGGCTAGGATACAGGCGTCATAAAAAGTGTTAAAATTGATCCAAATTCAGGGAAGCATTAAAACATACGAAACATTTCAGGCACGTTTAGCACCCGGTGGGTTTTGTCTTGCGTAGGAAGGAAAGGGTTGGTAACAGAATGTCTTAATTAACACATTTCAGAACTCCCGTGTGGATGCAGTCATGTAACTTTCAACATCTCCTCACTGGCCAAGTTGAAAGCAACGCTGCCAAAACTTCCCAACACATCTTTAAAGCCTGACCAAGGAGCAACCCAGGGGGTTGAAGCATGTATTTGAAATGAAGCATTTGCTTAGTTTCCATACCAGCTGCAAGGGCACCAGGAGGGGAGTTTTGTGTCTGGAGTCAGTATTTATCCAGCAGGAGGACATGCCATGGTGGATGTGTGCAGGATGCACCCATCCTTTGCCAGCGGCCCATTGCCCTGCACACAGCTCTGCCCCTGGGACGCACAGCCCTGCCCACGAGCTGCTCTTCCTAGATCTGCACTGGCCTGGAGTTTCTGCCCGAGAGGGTCACCATGCCCAGGGCTCGTCAGAGCCTGTGGGGTGACTTCTGGTCTCAGCAGAGCGCAGCAGGCCTGGTGAAGTGGCAGCCCTGATGGTGATGAAAGTTTCGTGTAACTTTGTCCGTCTGTTTGAGGACCACCAGGACGTGCAGGACTTTGCCAGCTCTGCTGGATGCTGGGTACTGAGAGCAGCTTCTGCCTGCCCCAACACCCAGCCCCAGTAAGTTGGTTGTCTCCACTTTGCTCACATTGCTCCATTCATTACCTTAGTGCAGATGTTGTTATCCAGGCAATGCCTAATGAATGATGAAATGTTAATTAATTAACATTTTCTTTTGAAAGTTTTTTTTTTACAGTGAAGTTCCTTCTCTAAATCCTGCATGGTAGGATACTTTCCACCTAAATTTTTGTGATGTGAAGTTAGTGGAAGAATACAAATTATATACTTCCATATTTTAAAAGAAAGTCAGTTTAGAGATAGTTTAGAGGTCAGGAGACTGTAACATACTTGACTACCTTCATTCAAAAAGGAGATATGTTCGATATATATGAACAGTGTTTTCCTCCACCTGTGGGATGAATATGAGCAATTGCTTCACACAACTCACACTGGTACTTTTCATTTCCCTGTCAGAATATGATTTGTATCAAACTGCAGTTTTGTTTGTGTCCCTCCCCTCTGATTTACCACTTTTCATAGCTTTTCATGCTGGAGACTGTCTTCCCTCTTGCTTCATTCAAAACCATCATCTTTTTTTCTTACTGTAGGTTCTGTGGCAGAGTTTTACATGCACCACTAGTATCCTTGCTGACCTCCAAGGCTCCATAGGATATATTAATTCCCTCTAAGCGTTTGCAAAGCTGTATTGGTTTTTAGCAATGACCTAAAATATGTGTCTGGTCTGAAAAAATGTGATTTTGTTCAAATGTCTGGTGGATTTGCTTTTTTAGGCTGTTTATGGAGGTGCTAGATGGCAACCTGTGCAGTGTCAGGCAGATGCTCCCAATAGTAACGCTTGTATTGCAGCCTGTTTTCAGTCTAGCAATTGCCTGACATTCGTGGAGAATATTTAGCTACAGCTTTCATCATCAAAAGAACCCATTTTACAATACCTGGATGGATGGATGGATAGACAGACAGATAGATAGATGTCAGCCAACTTCACTGCAGTGTGAGGGGTTTTCATGTGCACGTGGCTTCACCTTCTGCCATCTGATGCCAGGATGAGGACTTGAAGGATCACCTCCTTTTGTCTCCACAAAACCGCCAGGTAAGTTCCTGCTCTGTTGTCACAAGTGGCAAAACCTGTGTTAAAATCAACAGGACCTGTGTTTTCCCCCATGTGTTTCCTATGACACACACAGCTATGGAAATCAGAAATAATACTGTAAACATTGAAGTAGCCTGGTGTAAGGAAAGGCTGGCAAGACTCTGGGGATGAGTCAAAACCTCATTTTTAATCAGAGAGCTGGCTGGCAGTTGCTATTCTGTTATCAACCTTTCTTCACCCCCCAATATTTTGATTCCAAAAAAGAGACTAAAAACAATAATTGCTTGCTTAGCAGTGATTTCTTTATAAACACTATAAATAGATGAGTACTGAACTGCCCTACACCAGGAGTTTGAAAAGGGTATTTAGAAGGCTCCTTAAGTTAAATGAAGTATAAGATCTTTATTGGTCTGTGGGCTGTAAGCGCCTGTGGCAATCCAGGGACAAACTGAGACCAACAGAAAAAAACCCCTACTCTTTGATAAATAACCTTTCCATATTAAATGCACATCAATCTGACATCAACAATTAGCTGTCAGGTGCTTGGCTTTCCTAGCAAAGGCCAATTTTCAGATTAGTGCTAATTGCAGGGCGGGCTGACACATCAGCTCAGAGCCCCGGTAGCCAACAGGCCGGGTAGGAGCGGGTTCAATAGCGGGAGCAGGGGAGGGCTGAGGCTGCCTGTCTCCAGCTTGCTGGCAGTTTGACTGTAGACTAAAGTAATGGAGCTGGCAGGGTGGAATCAATTACTGGCCAATGAAGATTTTCCCACAGGTCGAGGCTTGGGAAAAAAAGGACGTTCCTGCTGCTGAGACAGCTGGCATGGACTGTCCACTGGGAAAGGAGCCTGGAGAATGAGAAAAAGAGGGACAGTTCTCGGTGATAAACTGGTGACAGACTATAAATTATGAAAAGGGGATTTGGCAGAGGATTTAGAGCTTGCTACCTCTGCTTTTCCCTCCCCCAAGATTTTAATGCCAGCCATGTTCACTGAGTCATTCAATTATCTTAGTTAGAAAATGAGAAGTGTTAAGAGAAAAAGCTGAAAATATATTTTTCTGAGCAGTGTGTGTGCACGTGTGAGCTGAGTTTTAAAAACCTTTACACGAGCAATTTCCTCTCTAAGCAAACTGTCGGGCTGAGCCCCTCAGTGCACAGCCTACTAATGCTGCTGTGTCTGGTGCTTGCTCATGAGACAGCTGGATTTCTGCAGTGCTGTTTCAAAGGTCACAAAACATTTTGCCTTTTTGAGCAATCCAAAATTTCTTTTTCTGCTCCTTTTCTATGGCAGTTCACTTCAGTCCTGAAGAAGACAGGAGCAGGGTAGGAGTGTAGCCCCTACCTCTGTGTTTTGCTGCATCTTGGCAGAAAAGCCAGTGATCTCCTTGCTCTAAGAAACACTGTCCTTCATTGGCAGAAAGAGCTGGGAACAACCAGCTCTTTCTGTGTGGAAAATCAGACGTTTATGCTATAAAAATTAAAATAAAACAGTTTAATCATGCACCTAAGTGAAATCTGTATATATGAGTGGCAGAAATGCCAAGCAAAAGCTTTGGATTCTGTTCTTTCTTCTCCTTTTGAATGTATTTTCATATTAGGGTGAGGATTAAATTGCTTCTTTCTGTCTCCTTTTTTGTACTTGGGGAGGAGTTTAGTTAGAAAAGTCAGGAGGCAAAATGTGAGCACTTGCCATTTTTTGCTGTGTGAAGTTTATTCTGAACAGTGTGATCAGAAAACTAAGAATCTATGGGCTATTTTTGTAGCCTCATTGTAATTGAGCAATCTCTGTAGTGGGATGCTTGTGAAGATGATGGATTCATCCAGGTTTTATGTTGGTGTGACTGTGTCCACACCAGCCAGCCTGATACGTGGCATGGATATGTGCCTGTGTGTCTACTGGTGAATCTCTTTTTACCTCTGTGCACTCCAAAATAAGGCACAATGAAGGTGTCCAGTCACCCAACAAGTGCTAAAGAAAAGTTTATGCACCTTTATTTTGCAGTCCATGGTGCCGTAGGGCAGTTTACCTGAGAGTGGGGTCATGGCCCTGCAGGGACTGCCCCAGCTGTCCCGGTCCAGGAGCTGTGCTGAGTTATGGGCACAGTAGTTGTCCTTCGCTTCTTTTGTTTGGCCTTCTGTTTTCTAAGCCAGCATGATTTGCTTGATTCACAACTTTGAGCTTTCTTTCGTGGCCCCGAGGGATAGAAATCTGCTTTTTAATGAAAGCTGAGATTCTCTAGTAATGGTTTCAATTTGGGAGCTGGGCCTTTAGGAAAAACACCCATTATCACAAGACATTATCAAGAAACATCTCAGGAGAATTGGCAATGTTAAGTTTAGGTTAGGTTTGAAAGGCTTTGTGGGAGGTTGGTAGAAAATATGAATCTGCGGTTTACATCAAGTTTAACTAGATCTTTCTGAAACTTTTAATTGCGCATATCAGCATGTGGATGGAAAGGAGCTTCACTGGCATGTCAGCTTGGCAGGGTCTGGAAGAGGATTTCTCTTATCTGTGCCAAGAGCTGGGAGAAAGTACAGAAAAATTCAACAGTCATATGGCTCATGCAGAGCCTTTTTCTCCTTCCCACTCCTTGATGTGGCTGATCCTCTTCTCACCGTCCTGCCTTTCTCTTTTCCCCTCTACAGACACCAGAACAACTCCCACTGCTGCCTCTGGACTACAACAGAGGAGACAGCTACCCCAAGAGACTTTTCAGTTGCTTCACCAGTTCCTGTCACCCTTTTTGGCTTCAGCTTTGGCATTTGCTTCAGCTCTGCTCTGGCAGGATCTCACTGCTCCTAGGCTCAGGCAACCCTGCACCATGGCCACTGCCACCCTCACCACCACCACCATGGACTACAATAGTCTAACATAAACTAAAGTCCACCTGCTGCTTTTAACCTCAAGCTTCAGCTTTGGCTAATTTAAAGGAGGATTTTAAGGATGAAGAATGAGGGGTTGCTGCTAAGGCAGGTAAGAGAGAGGTGATATTAGTGTCAAAGAATGTGAAAGTTCCTCTTGGCCCTGCCTTGCCTTCCATGGTCTCTCCTGGCTCTCTGTTTCCTTCCCTTGCTCTTCCAACAGCTATACTGACTTGCAGGCTGGGGCAGACATAAAGGTGGACGTGGAAAGTACATGTTGCTCCCAGAAGAAAGGTCGTATAGGATCTACTGTTGTTTTCTTTGTGAAGGGTGACAGATATCCTTGAGCCTTTGTGGAAGGAAATCTGCATCTGGTGACTGAAGTTAAAAAAGAAGCACAGTTGTGGTCCTGCTTCAGATGTGTTTTCTTGAAATCAGTAAGTGTGTCTGGCCTTGTGCTGCTGAGGATCCATCAGATGCCCAAGGCGTGCTAGGTTATTCCTAAACCTGATGGGGTTTTGGCCTCACTACTACTTTTCTCATATTTTTGGCAAGTATGTTCTCCAAATTGTATTAGTCATATTCAATTTCTGAAATAATTAATCTAATACTTCTTTTTCTGAAGTAATTTGTCTTATCTGACCCTGCTGACAGGTCTGGAGGCTGAGCAGTTTCTTTTCCAGGAGAGGAAGATTGAACAGTGCTCCTTATCAATCATGTCCACGAGCCACTCTTTTGAACTGCAATTTGCTTCCTTGGGTCAGATGTTTCCTGGTGGGATGTCCTGTGGGATGGGCAGTCCCAGTGCTTGTTTTGGGGTTAGCCAGACAGGTGAGGATGGTGACTCTGGTACCTGCTACAGAGGGTGCTGGCAATTAAATGCCAGCAGGGTTGAGCTGTGCCATATCTTCATAAACTCAGGAGCTGTCCTCTAAGGGCATGCAGGTTGAAGGGGTTTTAAGTGTGTCACATGCATGTTGGCCAGGCAGCAAACTGGTTTGATTGAATGGAGCAAAAATGCAGCCTCAGAGATTTCTGTTGGCTGTACTGAGTCCTACAGGGTACCTGCAGCTCCTCCGGGGCCTAATGGCAGGGTAGCAATGGACTTAGCTAAATTAGGTGGTGTCTTGGCTGCACAGCACTGTACTGAGATAAAAAGAGAAATTCCAATCTGACTGGTGTCTTGGCTTTGATTTTTCATTATAATTGCTGAAAACTCCCTTCTGTTGGCTGCATCATGTGGCCATTGCTTGTTAAGGGAGTCTCTGCTTGGTCTTGACTGTTTCGTGACTCACCTTTTAACAGATTCACCTTCCCCATGTGACAAGTAACATTCAGAATAGGAGAGAAGCTCATTAATGAATGTGAATATGTGGCAGGCATGGCACTAAGATGTCAGGCACAAATCCAGCCATAGCCTGGTGGCTGCAAAGAAAGAAAAGCTGAGTGACAGGGCAGCCTCTCCCGGTCATTTCCATGGTGGAAATCTCCCATTAGGAGTATTCAAAGTGCACTGGGAGGCAAATAGATGGGACAAAGCTGATTTTTGTATCAAACAGTCAATGCAGGGCTACCGTACTGATTGTATAATTTGTTTTAATATGTAGTTCAATAAAATCTCCAGGGATAGCCTTGTTTCAGCATTGAGGCCTGGCTTGCCATTTGCTAACTGTCAGAGGGTTTAGTGACTCCTATTCAGCAATGCAAGAGGCCAAACGGGCCAAAAGGGAGGTGAAAAGCTCTTCCACTGGGTAAGGGAATTACCATCATCATTCAAAGTGCCATCTTCCAAAGTTTCTGCTTGAAAATCCCTCCTTCTTCCCAGAACATTTCTGAGCAACTCCATTTGTAGAAGGAAAGCCACGCAGATCAGGTTTTCTGTGAGGCCTTCTCCATGTCTTAGGCATGGCTTGTAGTGATAAAAGGTAGACATGTGGTCCAGAAACCCTGTAACATGAGCTATAGCAGATATCCATGCCCCTGGAGGCTCTTCCCACACCTTTCCCTTGCCTCTCGCAGAGAGAGTGATGGAGAAATAATTATGTCTAGTGGAAAGCCATCCAGGAGGGCTACAAAGCCTCCCATCACTCGTGTTTTCCTTCCTGTCCCCAAGCCCCCCTTAGTCTGGATTTGTCCACACAGACCCCTGACAGCAGCGTTGCACAGCTCTGGGCAGCTCTGCTGGGTGTCCCAGCAACAGCTGCTCGTGCAACAATGCCATAGCCCAGAGGATATCTCCACCCAGGGACCTGAGCTGATTCCTGTCCTGGAACACTGAGGAAACAATTAAAAGCTTTCAGGCTTAGGTAAAAGGACTGGAAAAGACTGCAAAAATGTGGAATGGTAGGAATTAAGTGTGAGCATCCTGAAGAGATCCTGTTTAAGTGCTGGCACAACAGACCTCCGTGACAGGAACCACCATCACCCTTGTTGGGGATGTTTTCTAGACAAAAACACAAAGAAAAAACCCACTCAAAGACCCCAAAACTGGTTGCTAGCACCAGTTAGTCTCCCCCTCCATGGATGTGCTCATGCATCCCTGCTCACACCACTTTGCAGTGATCCGAGCAGGTTTAGGTGCACATGTTGAGGCTCCCAAGATGGTGTTGGCTGCAGGGTCACCAGCACTGCCACAATCAGTGACTGGCATGGTGGAAGCAGCTCTGAGTTTCCCTAGCTCATACAGATCCTTTGAGTGGCTTTAAGAAACTTGATTTCTGACAGAGGATGTCCATGCCCAGAGCCAAAATGTGAGGCATTTTAAAGGACTTACTCAAACTGACTATGACTCATGCAAAAATAAAGCATTTATGGATATGAAAAGACCATTTATCCCCTCTACACACAAACCCATTTTTTTATCCTTTCCACATTGTAAGATCTTTGGGAAAGAGGACTTGTTGTCGCTCTCAGTTCAGGGCTTTATGACCATGTGGTATCTAATTTTCTCTTGAAAGGAAATAATGGAAAAGCATCTCTCTCTCTTTTTTTTTTTTTTCCCTCTCCAGAGCAATTCAGGCTATAAAACAATTAAAATTTTCAGGATTTTCTCTTCATGTTTTCTAATGTAAATATATAAAATATCATGACTGGGAGGGCTGAAAAATTGTCTATGAAACACTGGTAGCTGACAGATTAAGGCTTCATATCCTAGATAATGGTCTCTTAACCTGTTCATCAACTCAGTGTAAAAGAATTTCAAAATATTAATAAAATATAAAGTATTCCTTAAGAACTTCCACAACCTCCAGCACCTGCACAGATGAGATCCAAACCTCAGTCTGCTCTCTAGGGATGGCAGTGTATGTCCTTGCTCGTCAGACAGTGTTGGCAGAGGGGGTGTGCTGGGGACAGCGTGCCCTTCTTTGAACACTGATGCCACATGACGGTGCTGCTGTCAAGCACTCCCTGAAGGACTCTAGTCAAGATTTATTTTCCCTCCTCTAAATATCTTTTTTAAGTCACTGCTGCTTATTTGTACAGCTTTCCCAGAGTCCTCTTTCCCCAGCTTGTTTATAATTGGAAGGCCTTCTGCTTATTGCTCATCCTAATCGCTTGCATCTTTACTTAGCCAGCTGAACCTACTGCCCTCACCCCTGTCTCCACTTCCTACAACTGATTTCGCTTTCTTTAAGGATCTCTTTATGTGTTTAGCTCTTTCTTCTGTTCACAACATGTTTGCAGTTACCAGGATCACAGACATGTTTCCAGGATTAACTCTTACCTTGCAGAAGGATCTCTTTTCCTAAGACAGCCAAAGCTGTCTCTAGCTTACCAGGAGTCAGCCTCTGAAGCAGAGGCCGATGTCCTCCAGTTTGCTCCTGATTGAGGGCAACACACTGGTTTTGGCCTATGAGGTGACCGTGGTGGCACTGGTCCCTGGGAATCAAGACTCCATGCCTAGCCTGCCCATGGCCTAAGGGCATCCTAAGCTGTGGCACTGCTTTTCACCATGAACCCTTCCTTCTCACTTCCTCCCTCCTCTGCCTCCAGCCACAGCAGTTTGCCCGAACAGTTTTTTTGAACCCATTTGTGATTTTTTCCTGGGAGCCCTTTCGGACCACTGATACATGTTCCCACTTTTTCTTCACACTGACGTAAAGGCTGGCAGTGTCACATTCTTGGCATATGTAAAAACCGTCTCCTGAATTTCTCTCCTCAGAAAGTCTGTATAACATCCATCCTTACATTACTTGCTTGACCACAATATTTTCCTAATCTCTTTGCTTCCTTGGCTTACTCGAAGTATTTGCTTCCGATTCCAATCTTAACAGTGAGCTACTGCTACCTCATTTGTTTAGTTTCGTATAAGAGAGGCAAGCACAAGCTGTCCAGCTTATATTTACAATTCCTGAGTAATTTTCCCACTCTATCCATTGATGTCACCTGCACATTGTAGGTATTTTAATGAAGACAATAATGCTAGCTCATCATTTATTTTATTTATTGGGGTAACATGCAGTAAAGCATGTTGCTAGTCTGCATTCTCCAGTACAACATATTTTCATTCTCTGCCAATTGCTAATCAGGTAGCACTTGCCCTGGCACTACTATTTTCATTCCTTACAAATATCTAAGTTGCTAACCAAACTGTTTTTCTGTAGTAGCAGATAATTTATTTTTCTCCATGGAGATAAACGTGTAGCACTCTTATTCATGCTGTTTCATCATTTAAAATACTAATTATCTCAGAAATCCTGAGGTTTTTGCCTGATTCCTCATCATCCCCAAGTTCCTTATGAAATCCTCTAAACATAAAATCTGATTCTAGACTTTCAAAAAAGGAAGGACCTTTACACATCTCTGGTGAGAGTCACTTACTAAGATTATCTTGCAGAATGAAATAATGTAGTATGTACTTATATTTTCCCCAGAAAGTGCTTTTGAACCTTATAATGGCCATAATAAGTAGGAGAAGGACCTCATATATCACTGAAACATACAACCCCAGACATAAAAACATGGCACTTTTGAACATCTGATCCTCATAAGCTTCTTCTTTAATGAACAGAGAGGTAAAATGAACACGCAAAATTACCCTCCTGTCAGTATCTCACTAGTTTCCAAAGAAGGTGGTCTGAGCTCCAGATGTACCCAAGGAACTTGTATCATTCCTCCAGGTTAAAAAACAAGGAGTTGTAATATCGTGATGCCTTCTTTGTGTATCTGGACAGCACAGACAGCCTGAGTTCTGTGACTTATATGATGTTCGTGCAAAGAAGGGAAAATTGTCCATAAAAAGAAGGAAAGGAGAAAAGGTGCTTCCACAAATCCTGTTATATGTATCACTGGGTCAGTTAATTCCTGTCTGCACTCTGACATAGAGCTGTATCTCAGCCTTATAAAAGGAAAAAATTACAGTCTGTTTTGCAGAGTTGGTTGTTTTCTGTTAAGTCAGCTTCTGTACCCCTTTTGCCAGAAGAGCCTTCTGGCTCATGCTGCCTGCTAACTTTGACTCAAGCCTGGCTTGGCACTCTCTAAAACCAGGGGGTGTCTCCAGTGACTTCTGGGGACATTGGCTCCATCATGGGTTCCTCTCCCTCACCACAGAAACATGCTACAGAGCATCATGACTCTGTTTATTTTTTTTTTTCCCTACAATTAAATTTTTGTTGTTTGGGTTTTTTTTTTTTCCCATGACTGAAGGAAACCCCAGCTCAAAGTGGCTTGTGGGACAGTGTCAAAGGGAACATGCTGTGTTTTTTTCTTGCTGTTGTTTGGAATAAAATATTCTCAGGGGCTCTTGGATGGCCTTCCTTTTCGCTCCCAGCCCTGAATGAGGTTGTTGGGCAGTGTCAGCTCTGCTCTGTTGTGCTCTGCTTTGCAGTCCCATGAGTGTCCAATGGAGTGACTGATACTGCAGTCTCTCCTTATGTGCACAGACCCTTTGAAGTCACTTCAAAGGGGTTGTTTGCAAAGGGGCTGCAGGTATAAGGCGGTTAAATATGGCCAATACCGTCTCGACTGTTTAACGATTCAAACATTATTTCTTATGAGCAAACAGAGGCATTTTTTTATATTGTTGACACTGATCCTCTAGCTTAGCAAAAGGCACTCGTGCAACATTTTCTGCCTCAATTTATCATCTGCCTTAGGCATTCGTTGCACTTTGCTCATCATTAGGGAAGAAATAAAAGCCATTCACTAATCCCCAAACCACTTTGTTCCTCTATGGTCCTTCAAAGAGCAGGGCCCCTAAATGGTGATTAAGGACTCTGGAGACCTTTCTCAAGAGAGATTCCTTTGCGTCCCCATATCAGGTAGAAGGAATCAAATTCTCAGGCTGGGCAGTTTTTTAATTAGTACCATGGGACTGAAAATAAAATAAAATAAGATAATTATATGGGGCTTTTAACCTTTTTATAGGCTTTTTATGTTCCCTTTAAATAAAACCAACTCTCTCTGCTCAGTTTGTGGATTTAGGGTGATGGAGTTAATTTGCAGGCTGAGGCAGAGATGGTGAGGGTAGGAAGTTGGGCTGAACTCTACTGGCCTCCCACTGAAGAAGCAAGAAGATCACCTTGTTCCCTCTTGCCCTTGGCCCTGAGATGTTGTCTGCCCAAAGGCAGAGGAACTTCAACAGTTCCTCCAGCAACATGGGGACAGGAGAGGCCGGGATTTGGCCTGAGCCCCAGCCCCGCAGCATCTGCCAGACAGACACAGGGCTTTGAGGCGAGTATGCTGCGTCTCCGGGAGCAGCTGTCCACGTGTGGAGCAACCTCTCCCCAGCCCCGGGTGTTTGCTGATGAACATGAACCCTCAGCACCAGCAGCTGTGGCAAACACTTGGTTTTCTGCCACCTTGGTGCAAGTTGAATTTTCTCATGTATGTGTAAATAGTGGGGAAAAAAGCCTGACATCTGTGGTCATTTGCAGGGGTGTGAGTTAGGGGCTGGGTAGGAGTTCAGCAGAAAATACCCGCCCCAAAAGCAGGAAAATTTAGAGGCCTTCTTTCTGTTTTATGACATGTCTGTTTTTTATCTGTATGTTTTTTCTTCTTGTTGGGAGCCCTTTTCTGTAAGCATATGCCTGATGAATACTGATTTGAGACATGACCTCCAGTTAGAAGTTTTGTGTCTGTCTCCCAGGCTGGATGGTCACATTTCTTATTTTCCTTTGAGCACAGCAAAGCTTTTTTTAGTTCTGATGCTGTTGTTAGAGGCTTGGGGACACAGGTGCAAGCGTGGGAGAGTGGAGGCACAGGCACAAGTTGGAACACTCTTTGTGTCGCTGTTAGGGAACTTCCCCCTTTTACGTCCATCCCCAACCAGAGAAAATGCAGGATTTCAGAAGAACCCCTGCATGACAAAAATGAAATATGTTCCACCTCTTACAGCTGGCTTCAAAAGCTCAGTGCGATAGAAAATTGTGATGAGTCAGTAATACCCATGAAATAGAAATAATTGACATGGTTCTTCTTGTGGTAGTGTTTCTAGGGCTGCTTTGTTGTGAGTCTCCATTTTAGGAGAACAGTGGGAAAGGCACTTTTGAAAAAAAAACCCTCCTGGTATCCGTGACACTCTTGTTTAAAAAAAAATCATGAAGTCACCTGGCAGGTAAAGGCAATGGTATTGGAGTTGTAAAGGGGCTGTAGAGCCACCGCCACTTCCATTGGGTGGTGCAGGAGCCCTCAAGAAACGACTCCCAGGATCTTCTAGAAATTGGTGCCGTTGGTGCCTGTGAGAAGAGGAAGAGGGAGTTCTGCAGCAGCAAGTGAGATTTAAAGCTTAGCTGTTATCTGTAGTGAGTATCACGGTGCTCTGCCAAACCTTCTCCAAGGAAGACTGGTTTATGCATTTTGTACAAACCGCTGTCCGACCTACTAAGCTGTATTCTTCTCTCAATTCAGGCCCTGTAGTGTAAATCTGGAGTAAGCTGGTGTGAGCCGGGGGAGGCTCAGCAGCCCCAACTGAGCAGAATTTGTCCCTTTGGTTTTTCTCACCCCTGGCAGATTCATCTGTCATTGGGAAGAAGCAGAAACTTATAATTAACAGAGAAACAGGAAGGGAAGAGCAGAGTTCAAAGCTATCTGCCAAAAGAAAGCGATCCCAACCGACTCTCCCATGATTGTGTCTGGGATGACAATCGCAGCCCAGCACTTCCAAGGACAGCTTATTGTTGTGCCGTGCTCCCCGTCCTCAGCCGCCACTATTGTCCGCCTGCCTTGCCTCGCTTGTTGAGCTGTAAGTTGCCAACCCAAAATTAGGACTCTTCAGGGGCTAAAGGTCAACTGGCAGCTTTGTGATCTTTCTGAGGATGTGAGTTATAATGAGATCACAGAAAAGTTTTCAAACTATGAGCAATGCAGTGGCCAAAGTGGTTGGCTTAGTGATAAGGAATGGAGCAAAACTGCGGGGCTGATCCATTCCTCTGGGTAAATTTCTATACAAGCGCCGGTCTCATTTCGTCCATATAAAACAAGCCCGGTTTAACCTATTTAAAATGGGGTTAAAAGGGGTCATAAATCTCTACAGGAGCTGAGGATCCGCAGAAAACTCGATCTGATCTCTTTTACATCTGTTTCAGGTTCTCAGCCTTATCTGCCTCAGCTGCCTTTGCTCTTTGTGGCCGCACACAAATGCCATTAAACAAAAGTCCTTTTGCCGGGGCTGAGTGGCAGGTATAGGGTGACTGTGCTGCAGGGGCAGCGGAGGCGGCGGGGGGGAGCGGTTGCCGCCGACAGCCCCCGCAGCCCGCCTGATTGACATTGTAAATCTATACAGAGGGGTTGTTTGAGGGGAGCCCGTCAGATTGACAGTGTAAATGTGTAACACACACACACAGCCTGGGAGAGAGGAGCCTGCCGGCGGGTGGGAGAGCGCCGGCGGAGTGCCGGTCACACGGAGATTGAATTACAGCTGCATTAGATCAGAGCTGTGGGAAACGGCACCTCCTAAACACACACACGGCCGGCGGCGGGAGGGCGGCCGGGGAGNGGGAGGGCGGGCAGCTGCGGGCCGGGCCCGGGGCAGCGCCGGCGGGGAGCCGCGCCCGCCCCGCCGCTCCCCGCACTCGGCGGCAGCGGGGAGCCAAGGAACTCCAGGAAAAAGGGGAGAGGCCGGGGTGGGAAAGGCGGGATGGCAGCCCCGCAGCTGGAGCGGCCAGGCTCCAGAGGGGATTTTGCTGGCTTTAGCCGATACTTTTGAAGATTTGCGGGTTTATAGCGTTTCACTGCCACTGTGGGGAAGATTCTTAAGACCACTCAGATACCAACCGCCCCCTAATCCTTTTGATTGGCCATACGCTCCCCTGGCATCCCACGAACCTGCGGCATTAGTGCCTCCGAGCCGAGGGCCGGGGCGGGGGGAGCCTGGAAAACTGAAACATTTTAAGCTCTATTAGAAAGGGCAAAAAGTCAGCGGGCTTTGAAATGAACGCGCTCAGCAGGAGCGGTGGAAGCATTTCCAGGAGACAGCGGGAAGGCATTTGTTTTCTTGGCTGGCACCAAAGCGCCGGCTCGCCCTGCCGCGCACAATGCGCGGCCTTCTGTGGGGCCATCGCACCTCGGCATCGACAGACACCCCTCTGCCCCCCGCCCCTCCTCACCAGCCAGCCACCCTTCCATCGCCCGCAAGAGGAACCCTCTGCGGTGACTTTGCTCTGCTGGGGAAGGAAGCGCCTCCTTGCCCCCCCCTTAATCGCCTGTGTTTGCATGTCTCCCCTAGGGCTGGGTGAGCAGGGGTCAAAAAATGACCATAAAGGCTCCTATCCGCAGACCAGATTTTTAAAATAGTTATTTAATTGTTATTTTTATTATGCAACCAACTTTTCAGGACAGTATTTTTATTTGATTTTCCAGTGTCTCCTGCTTTGCATAGTCCCCTCTCTGCCCAACTCTACTCGCAAATATTGGCCGGTCCATTTGTAATTTCTCAGCCTTCACGCTAATTCTCACAAATAAAACGCAAGCCAAAGGGCGAGACTATGCCTGATATAGGAGCTGGGGCTCCACAGACTCCATAGATCCAGAGGGCAGCTTGCTCCCGGCTACAGGGCAGGATCTGACCTACATTTTACTGCACTTGAAGTCTCAGAGACTTACTGTGAGGCTGATCTATGCAGCTTGGCTGAAAACCAGAGCAACTGGCAGCAAGCAGGGAGAGGCTTTGGCCAAGCCCATGAAGTTGTCCAGAACTGGGAAAGATGTACAGGTATGCTGTGAGCTGTAAGGAGTGCCCCTGCAATATAAAAGCCAGAGACATTTTTCTCCTGCTTTTCTCAGGCATTTATAGACTGGACCGGAGGCCTACCCTCTCCACTGGTTAAATTTTCCCAGCAAAGGCAGACCCCTGGCACTGTCACATTTTGTCACAGTGAGCTGCAGACTGAAACAAGCAGTGAATGACTTGTGCTCAGCATGAAGGATGCACAAAGACCACACATCCTCTGCCTGCACAACAGCCAGAGGGAAACTTCCCTGGCTTCAGGTCATTTCACCTTCTACAGACATCACAACTGATAGAAAAATGAGTCCTTAGTTGCCATCTCTCTGACTGACCCAGGTCCTCGAAGAACCTCCTACCGAAACCATTCAAACTCAGCCAGGTTGGCTGACCTGGCCTGGATAAGTAATTCCCTCAGGTCTGGTGGCAGAATTGCTGAGGTGTGTGGGATGGAGGGATGATGAACACTTTGAATGGCAACTGGTTCAGCTGTATCAGCTGCAGCCAGACCAGCCTCAGGAACCCGATTTCCTTTGGCACCAGGATTTCAGGCTGGCTGGCTGGGCTTGGCCAGTCTTCCATTATTCACCAGGTTGTCTAGTTGCTCTCCAGCATGGTTTTAGTCCAGTCTCCAAAATGCAGAAGGGATAAGGCCACTCTCTTTTGCGGGGAAAGAAAGTTCAGGTGTGTGTATGTAAGCTGTTGTTGTGGCACTTGGCCTCATAAGCCCTGGTCTGTTTATTTAGGAGTATAGACATAGTTCAGGTAGAGTAAGCCCAGAGCTTTCCAACAGGGGTTTGCTACTCCCAGTTCACAGACAACCTGCCACCCTGCAGGCTCTGACACTGCTTTGGTTCACAGGAAATTAAATCTCAAGACAGAGCCTGGCTGACTCTGCAAGGAAAATATCCTCTCCAGTGCATCTTTTTCTCAGTCCCCTTGCTCACAGGCCAGCCAAGGTCAGGGAAAGACACATGAAGATGGACAGATCTTTATGTCTCCTTCTGTAAGAAATGTCTGTGTTACTCAGTGTAAGGAGATCTTTGAGCCCTGACTGCTTGCAAGCCTCATCCCCACAGGGTTTCTTACTACCTATCCAGAGTTCCTTAGAGTGCTGTCTGCTGCAGTATTTATGGAGGGGGACACACTCAATGTCATGGTTGTTTATAGTTTGTTGACTAAAGGATGTAAGGATTGTTCCAGAAGTTGTTAGAAGACAGCAGACTCCAGATTAATGTCATTTTGGTATTTATACTCTATTACACTAATGAGGCTTGGAAAGATGTGTGGGGCATTGTCCCCCTCTTCTCCACCTTTAATCTGCAGTAGCTGCCATGGGCGCAGCTGTGTTCTCACTGACCAAATTGCTGCTTGATCTCGTCATTTTTCCAGGCCTAACCTTGATGGAGGAGATCAACCCAGCTTTCTGGTGAAGCTGACACAACCTGTGGGAGAGCAGTGGGGAGCGGGTGCCCCACTCTTTGGCGCACAGCCAGGCGCCTCCAGCTAGTGCTAACTGTGTGAAGATGTTTTTTCTTGCACATAGACATAATTTCTTGTTGTAGTCTCCCAGCTGAGCCTTGGACTCCCAGGAGTGAAGACATTACTTCTTCAAGATGACCCTAGAGGACTAGAAAATCTTGCTCAGTTACTCAAAAGCCTTGATTGGAAGGAGAGGAGGTGCTTCTCCAGCTTGTTGGCTGATTTGGGGTTTGTCTCAGCTCACTTGCTGAACAACTCACTGATTCTGGTCCCACTGCTGTCACCCAGGGGTCACCCTACACTGGTGATCAGTGTACTCCTGTGAAGGGGCTGCAGGGCAGAGAGGGATTGCTTCCACCTCCTTGCAGATGCTGCTAAGCAGATTGCTGTCCTGAAAAAGAGAGAAATTAATTCTTTAGAAGAATCTGCTAGTTGGCAGCAGATTATTACAGTCGACATTTTGTTGTACAAAATGTACAAAACAACAAGGACTATGAAAAAACAGCGGCTTTTACACTGTACAGGTTTTATAGTATGAAAACTCTTCATGGCTTTACGAGCCTTTTTCATGGCTTTTATGAGAGGTAACCATTGAACAAGGTGGGAAATCAGAGCTACAGATGCGTTTGAGCCTCAGACATCCTGACAGGTCTTGGCCTTTGGGTGAGAAGGTGCTGATGCAGCATGGCAGGGCAGGAGGCAACACAGGGTCCGTTTGCAGCTCTGCAGAGGATGACCGAGGCTTACAGCACAAGTATCTCGCCTTTGAAATTCCAGTGCTATCAGGACTGAATCAGTGTAAATTCAGAAACTCTGGCCATCAGAAGCTTTCTGTGGAGCCTTTGTGTAACAGCAAACAACAATTCTTCAAAGCAGAACTCTCCCAAATTGGATTTTGGAGAGAGAAGTGCTTCAGTTTATGTAAAGTTTGAAATGTACATGCTGTGTCAAAGTGACTGAAACACCATTTAATTTTGATGTTTTAATTAATTAACTCTAAAACATAATTTAAATTGCTGTTAAATAAATTGTTGTGAACTTTTCCTAGATTATGAACTTGCCAGCATTTCTACATACTCAGTTTGGAGTCTGCTTAGTGTCAGGAGTCCTCCAACCCTTTCAACTTCAGAGAAGACTCACCCAATTGGAATATCAAGAAATAGGATGATGTCCTTCAGATAAGTTGAATTTATTGTATCTGGATGATATCCTGGCTCTTCATTTACCTGGAACAGGTAAATTTTCTTCTTGTTAACTGCCTGCTTGCAATATAATTTCTCTTTTCATTCTCACGACATGTTAAGGATCGACAACTGCATTTTGTGTTGGGGCTGCTCCAGTTTTGATGAGAGATGCAGCACTTCAGCTAGGGAACAATCCACAACTGTGACTTCTCTGCAGGACTCTCCTATCTCACATAACCACTGATCCCTTTCTGAGCTGAAAGCAAACCTCCGTGTGAAACACATTGATATGGCCACCTCAGCACACCCCTTTCTTTTCTTTTTTTTTTCAACCTGAATTCCTGCTGGCTCCCAATGCAAATCATTTCAGTCCTGCTTCACAATAGAGCAGGAAGGCTTTCCACTGGAAAAGCATTCAGTTTTGAAAGTGCTTGTGGTGCTGGGGAAGCTCACATGTTGCGGCCAAGCAGGGCAAGATCACACTTCCAGGAAAGTATGACTAACCCGATTTCCACATTGGCTTAGCACACAGAGTGCCCTGGTAAATATAGCACCTCAGAGGTCATAGGGATGGGGTGCTGGGGGTAGAGTTCAGTTAATTTATGGCCAGGCAGTGCCTATCAGGGGATTCTGCCCTTTGATGTCAACTTTGTTATCGGCACCAGCTCGCTGGGTGAGTGAGATTAGTGAGCGTGCATCATAAGGTTTCAGAGCAGGATGTTGTTTCCTGGATGGGCAGAAATGGGATGGTGTGCCTGTCAGAGCTGGTGGGCTGCTGATGGAGGGAAGTGTGTGGTGGGGAGGAGGCTACCAATGAAACAGCTTATCAGGGGTGGTGAGGCACTGGAACAGGTTGTCCAGAGAAGCTGTGGATGTCCCATCCCTGGAAGTGTTCAAGGCCAGATTGGACGGCGATTTGAGAAACCTGGTTTAGTGAAAGAGTCCCTGTCCATGGCAGTGAAGATGGAACTAAATGGTCTTTAAGGTCTCTTCCAACCCAAACTATTCTGTGATTCCATGATTCTGTGGTTCTATGACATCTGCAAATGCACATTCTGAGAGCTGTTTAACTCCCCTTGACCTCCAAAGACCATTTACAGAGTAGCTGCAGGTGTGGGCCATCTCTTCTGCTGTTGGCAGCAGCATGATGGCCTGTGGTCCTCAGCACCGATTTGCCTACAAGTTGTTCAGGGTGTTGTCTGGTCACAGAAGATAGATGTCCCTCTTCTCCTGTCTGCATATGCCACCCAAACAAGGGGTCATATTTTGAATGCAGAATCAGGACCCTGAGGGACCTGAAAAAGAAGCTGGGTACTGTTGCCCTAACCTACTTAAAGCTCCTCCGATCAGTCTCAGACAGGTGCTGTCTCCTCTTTCGTTGCCCCTTTCCTCCTAACCTGCCTGGTACTTCCTTCAAAAACAGTTTCCTTGTATGAAAGCTAATACTGAACTCAGTATTATATACTAATATACTAATAATCTATATACTAATAATAATCTAATATACTAATATACTATAATATATCAGCTAATACTGTCTCAGTATTTTCAGATAAAACAGTAATAGTTCTCTTTAAAACATAACGGCGTATGCAGAATGCACAGTTGGGCCGTGCCTTGGCACTGCCCCTCCTTGCTGAACCCACCCAACATCTCCATAGCATCTCTGCTGGTGATGAATGAGGACACCTCTGCCATGTGCCAAAAGGTGCCTGCTGCACCACCAAGCATCCATGGGAGCTCTCCTTCAGTGACTGCAGTGAGTAACATGGCAGATACTGCATCACTGTCATGTTCATTTTCCTGTAGATTTAATTAAAAGAGGAAAGATCTAGATTGAAAGCATTATAAGAAAACTTTCCATGCTTCTGAATTTTGATTCCTTTCAAAGAAAAGACTACAGGAATTTGTACCTGAAGGTGTTCACGTACACTTAAAAGAAACAAGCAGCAGTTTCATTTGTTTACCATGTCCAAAGTCCACTGGAAACTGGAGAGTGTCCCACTGAAAATACCAAAAAAGATGAAATCTTGTGTAACAGGTGAAGCAACGAAAGTGCAATCTAGTGATTAAGGCAGGTGCAGGACTGGCAGGAGGTCTTTCTGGCAATGGTTTAATTCCTGGCTTTACCACAGCCTTCCTGTGTGCCTGGCCAGGCGCTGCAGGGCCGGACAGCGTAAGCACGTCTGGGCACACACCGGGAGCAAAGCTCTGGGACTGCAGCCAGAGCACTGGGATCAGGGCTTAGCTCTTGGAGCAGCTCATGAGCTGCTCTCACAGTCCAAGCCAAGGAGCATGAGGCCATCACATGGCCTGGTCTGGGGCAGAGATCTGCAGAAGGGCCACCATGGGAATGTTGTCTCGTGATGAAGGGGACATGGGCATCAAGTCAGCCACGGCATCACTGCCTCAGCAGGCTGACTGGGGTTTGTGCAGCTGGGACAAAGCAGGATTTTGAGTTATGACTTTCTGAGCCCAAATCTGGGGCAGCAGAGCAGCATGTGGCCTCCTCCCCTGCATTTGCATTTCCTCCTCATGTGGTCACAGTGGAGATTACTGGACTTGGGAGACCAAGTGCCCTCACTGAAGCACATCTTAGGGGAAGGAAGGAAACGGAACTGAAATGCAGAGCGTCATTTGTGGTCTAATCAAAGGGGCTTCACCTTCTGGTCTCATCACCCTCTGGCTGAATTTCCTCTCCATGGGAAGGATAAGTGGGGTGGGTGAGGGAGGGACATGGATTCAGAGGCAGTGGCAATTATTTATACCCATTACACATTAAAGGTGAGTGCTCTGGGCTGTCCCTGTCCTCCTCACTGGCCGCCTCACCAGGCTCAGATAACAAACAGCCCTGGCTGCACTGCAGATCTGTCGTGGGGATTATCTGCTCGTTTGAAGTGATATTTAGCTGGTCTCAATGAGAAATCTGACCGCATCAGGTTTGCATTAGCTTGTGCGGAGGTAGTAGTTTCACACGCTGACATGGTAGCAATTAAGTGAGTAGCTACTGGTTGTTACCCCAGGGTACAACTTTGTTTTGTTCCTGCAGATTAGTGAGGCTGCACAAGTTTCCACATAGTTTTCTTTCCTGTAGACCCTGGCTATTTCATGTCGAATGCTCTGGGACCATTTATTAGACCACACAAACAGTAATTATTTCCCAAAGAGGCCGACGGTGTTCCAGACCTCTTCAACGGCCAGTTATAAAAAATATTATGAATCTTAGCAAGGGGAGGGATTTCACTAAAGCCAAAGAAGCCAAAGAAACTACAAAAATGCAGGGAATGAAATAATTTTGAACGGCAGGAACAGAAATAAATATCTCTTCCAAAATACATCATTATGCCTTTCTTGACATGGGAGGTGAGAGTGAAGGAGAGAACCTCCTGGGTCCCCCTTAATTTCCTCCCTCGGCTTCTTGCCTTGGACAAAGCCACAAACCTCATCTCCTCTTCATGTTAAACCTTCCTGAGGGACCCAATTACAGCCTGGTTGCCACTCACATCAGCCCACTGGGAGAACCCACGTTTATTTTACAACTGAAGCTGAAGGCCTGACATGCAGGAAGGGGTTGGATGTGTCCCACCCTTGGAAACAGCACTTACTGTGAAAGGAAGAAGTTCACATAAAGAAAAGTGAGATGCATAAAAGTTACAGCAAATCAAGGCAAACACACACAAACAAGCAACTATCTGAGCCGAAACTCAGTCTCTTACCACTACAAGAGCAAATGCTTCCACAAGATGATCTGCTTTCAGATGAACTTTTAGTATGTGACATCTTGGGGACCACATGCCTCTGCATGGCAACTGAACAACCCTGTGTCTTGTGGATGCCATATGAAATGACTGCTGTTCATTACTTTCTAGACTTCCCTCCTACAATATTCTGAGGCAGTCATGCAGGGGAAGTATCTTATTCCAAGCCCACTGTGTTTCTCTTGGCATTTGTATGAGTCAGGACTGAATTATTTTCATGTGAATTGAGGGACAAAATTCACATCTATTTACTTCAAAAATGTAAAATTCCATAGCCAAAATTTCTTCAGTCTTCTAAACCAAACCATGAGAATACAGGAAGAAGAAAAATTAATAAAACAGCAATTTGCTGCCTGGCCAAAGGCAATAGATGATCACATGCCAATGCCATCTTGTTAACATCCACTAACTTAATGTCATTAAATCATTTCACAGCAGGCTGACATTTATTGATCTCAAATACATAATCACTTATTGCAAGTGACCTAAGCTACCATTGCTATTGGATGACTTGGGCAACTCCTCTATGCTGAGTGTCCTGAAAGCTCTCTGAAGAGCCGTCATTGCTCATGCACAGGACTGGCCCCAGCAAAGCTTCTAGTTGGGAACCTACCAATGCTGGATGCTGGGCATTTTCACAAGCACAGCTAAGCAGAGGGAGTGGACAGGCACAGGAAAGCCCTTATGGGTGTTCTCAGCTCTGATGTCTACACTTTGCAGGGCCACAACATACAAATACAGCTAACACATGAAGCAAGGAGGCTGGTGTTTCTAACAAGCTCAGCTCAGATCTTCGCAGCAATTGCCACAGCAGCCGTTAAGTCCGTAGATCTTTTGAAAGGCAAACATTATAGTTGTGTATTTGTATGATGGCAACTCCAGCTGTAAGCCACCAGCTGAGGATTTTCCTGAGAGAGTGAATGGCTTGCTGCAGAGACCTGACTCCTGTCACATTTTTTAGCTTGGGAAGTGACCCCCCTGCCACTCGTGCCTCCCAATGCAGCTGGCGAGCGAGAAGCAGTTCAGTGCCATGTGGCTTTCCTTTGCTGGTACATACTCTTGACAGGAAGTCTTTGGCACCACTTCGCAGGGGTGTCCAGGTCAAGGTTGCATTTCTACGGACCCAGTTCTGTCTCTATCAACATCTGGAGGATGCTGAGCTCTAGGTCAGGAAGGTCTCAGCTCCAGCAGCTGCAAACTATACCTGGCTATGAGTCAGTCCTTGGGCTTCTTAGCTGAGAAAATACATTTTAGCTGGTCTGAGTCAAACTCATCCTCTACCAGCAGCAATGTGCTGGTATGAACGAGGCCTCTGGGAAACCAGCTGCAGTCCTTGTGGTAGACTTGTCCTGGTTCTTCAAAGCAGGGGTTACCTGTTAGTATTTCCTGCACACTGTTAGACCTAGGCCCTGTGCTGGGGAGCACTCCTCCTCTCCCAGCTCCATGGAATCCTGATGACTGTCTGTCTTTGTACTTAATAGGACTATCTCTGACACTAGCAGGAAAATGGCTATTTTTATATTCTTTTAGCACTTAAGCTAGGAAAGCACCATTGTATCAAGGAACACGATGTGTGTGCATGTGCCAAGAGATTTCATGGATAACATAAGAGTTATGTATTAAATGCCCTCCTTCGCAGTCTCACCAACAGAGTGAAAAGCACCATAGAGCATTTTCCGTGTTAGTGGCCTCAAATCCAGACTCCTTGTCTTCCTCTTGGTTTAAGTTTAGATGATCTGTTTCTTTACAGAGACACAAGTGACAAAGACTCCAATAAGCACAATTTCAATGACTTTCTAAACTTATCCCATGACAGAGCAGACATGTTGTATTTTGTAGGGCTTACAGAGTATTAAGACAGAATCAACTGACAGTTCAAAGGAGGCTGGGAACAGAAATTCTTGTTCCATATGTTATACTATTCCTGACAGCAGCTACCACTTACATTTCTTGCTGTTTACTTTTCAAGAGGTCAACAACCATTGTCTGCAGGAAGGATGTCCCTGGGAGTTAGAATATCCTGACTGTGTGGTTCCTTCCAGAAGCTTCTGTCTTTTACTGGTCCAAGGTAATAACCGTCTTTCCATATTTTCTTTTCTTCACTGCATCTTAAATTATGTATATATGTATATATGTTTCCCATCAGCCAAAGCCCCTCCTCCCTACTACTTATGAGAAAGTGTAACAATGATGATATCGACTTCCAGTTTTGAGCTGCAAGATTGATATTCCTCCAAAGTAAATACTGGCCTTGGCGGTGCCACAATCAATATTTACTTTGAGTAAAATAAATCTTGCTGACAACCAAAACCTGAAGTCAATATTGGCTTGCTGTAATCCAGCTGGTATAAAGTAATCAGTTTCCTTTATAATACCTGAATGCTTTATGCAAATATTTTCAAGTTAAGGGTGGACTCTACATTCTTGTAGTTGTAAATGCGGTACTGAAGCCATCCCCCCATTTTCAGTCATCACAAACCTGAGAACTCTCCAAGAGAGCGTATGAAAGCTCTCCTATCTCAGAAACAATCTGCAAGTGACTGATTAACTATCTCATCTCTGTACTTACTCTGAGGCCCACTACTTCAGTGTCTAAGAGTCTTCCAAATCCGTAAGAGAGGCAAAGATCGAAAAAAAAAAAGGGAATATTTTACTAGACCAGGCAATATAACTGAGAAAGTGGATAAACTGGGTACACAAACCTTAGATCTAAAGATATGGACTCTTCCAAAAAAACCTGTATCTTGTTTATTTAGATCATCATGTCTACAGCAATATCATTGCTGCTACTACCTCTAAGGATTGAAATAATGTCTTCCTCCTAATCTACAGGGAAACCTTTTAGTACGCAAAATAGGCACTTCTAAAATGGATTTCCTTTGGCAACCAAGTTTCAGCAACCATCTCATTTATCTGCTTTGCTGTTTATGTATTTATTGATCAGGCATTCCAAACTCAATAGTGTTGAAGCCTGTTGGCTACCACCCCACCATCTTTGATGAATGGCAGATTCAAACTAATGGAGATCCTACAGGTTTTATGCAAACCTGGCGAAGAAAAGGGTCCTAGATTGGTTGTCCTCTGTTGGCCATGGCAGAGGATTTGATCTGGGTAGTCAGCATGCCCAAGCCCTCTGCCTGCTGCAGCATTGTCTGCTTCCTGCCCACATGCCAGCCCAAGGGTGCAGGCAGCAGCACCATGGAGCAAACTAGCAGGTACAGATTCTGGGCCAGAATCAGGATGTAGAGCATTACTCCATAGAAAACAAGGTGTGATTAATTCTGCTGACCATGGAAAAGAACCATTTTAAACATTTTTGTGTGTAACCAAGTATACTGTACCAGTACACACACAAAAAGAAAGTTGAAATTAGGTCATTAATTTAATTTGTAGTTCCAGAAGGGGTGGGCATCTTCACAGAACATTTTGCAATTACTGTGACCAATGCACCCAGAAGCCTCTCTTTTAGCTGGAGATCTGTTCCATTGAAGTGACTGTTGCCGGCTACTGTGGCCATGAAGTCTGAGTGAAGCTCCCTCAGGCTCATACAGGCTTTGCATATCAGGACACAAATCATGAGCCACTTTCCATATTCAGTGAGAAAACAGGAAAAAGAACAGAGAACTTTTGAATGACTCACTGATGGGCTGGGTTTTTTGTTCTAGTTGGAGCTTTTTAATTTCTAAATATAAATAATGGGTTGCAAGAACTAAAAAAATAATTAACTAGATTTAGTTCTGAAGAAGCCCTGCAATTGTTGCAGTGCACAGAGTTGCTCTGCTAGATTATTTTTCCTGTGGTTCAGGTTACTTGTGCAAAGATGTTGGTGGTCCTCACATATTCTTAAAAGATATCTGAACAGAGCACTCACCACTCCCTGCAGTGCCATTCTGCCTGATTAGCAATCTCTCTGGGAGGTCAGTGGCTGGAGCAGCTTGTGAGTTGCACTATAAAAGAAATAAATAATAAGAAATTGTAATGTTTACAGTCAGTGGAAGACCACAGGTGCAAAAAGCAGCTGACTCTATCCACTGTTAGTGCTACAGTAAAGCCTGGTGTTCCCCTCAATTATACTGTAGCCATTCCCAAGGACAGGGATGCTTTCCACCAGGAAAAGGAAGCTCTCAGAGGACATTGCTCAGGACTGTTTGCAAAGATATAAACCTGGGGCCAAGTCAGGGATTATTTAATGAAAACAATGAACTTAGTGATGCACATGTGAATGCCTTCTATATTTCTACATGGCACCTTCCTCACTGGCCACCAGTTTCCTCAGTAATGCAGGCCATGATGCAGGGTGGATTCTGCAGGTCTTTCCCTCTCTAAGCTTCTCCACAGTCACAGTGGGCAAGCCTGACTTCAAGCCAGACTCTGCTTTCCAACCCACTGGAGCACCAGAAGTGCCTGCTTATCTGCAGAGGGCTGTGTCACCAGCCACTTGGTCATCTCTCCTTAAATGCTAGCTCCTTATCTCATTGAAAGCTAGACTGCAAATATTTTCCCAATTTACCTACCAAAGCAACTGGAGCTACTGCATGGATGTGAAGTGTTTGTAAATGGCAAAAGCAGTTACGAGCAGAAAGTGGGATATGCATAATGGTATGAGGACGCCACCTCTGAAGCCTTGCACAATAACTCTGTCAAACACTTCTTTCCATGGCAGGAAAAATTGCCCTGCATTTCTCTGGGCCAGCTGTTCAGTCTGTACCTTCAACAATGCAAAATACTGTCCTGTACCCTGAGCTGAAGAGGCTACCATGAGACAGGTAACCCAGAAAGGGAGCCCAGTCTCTTAAAAAGCAGGGTTGGGGGATAATAAAAATTACAACATCCAAGTATTCATGTGACACTCAAAGGGATGCCCTTTAAAGCTGAGCTGACTCACAGGGAAGCATTGCACTGTTTCCGAAACATAGGACTTGTTTTCCTCACAGAAAGGACAGGAAAACCCCAAACCAAACAGACTTGAGACATTTCAATTCTCTGTAACCCAAGTGAAAGCAAAATAAAAGCGTAGAAATATTGGAATTTCCCAGAGGATGGAAATTCTTGCCTAGCTACAATCCCACAATGTCAAGGCAGACTGATAGCTATTTCTTTGGGTCTTCGCTTTAACTGCACCAGGGTTGTACAGGAAAGCACCGGCCATACTTGCACTAAGCCTGACTATGGTTATTAGCAGCACACCTCTGCTTTCACAAGCTTGTGCCTGGTGAAAGAGAAGCAAACACAGATTTAGACCGTGTTGAATTTCTGGATGAGTGCTTGGCAGCCCCCCTTGCATGTAAGAGGTTAGGGCCTGCCTCCTCCCGAACCAGCTGTGCCTTTGCTCAGGCTGACCACGACAGCACAGGCATTAGGCACTGCAGCGCATGGCTGAAACGAGAAGAGCCCCAGCTGCCGTGCTGCCCGCCGGGGTCACTGACGGCCCCCGCCCCTCCCCTGCCTGCTGCAGCTGTAGCACCGGCCCTTGCTCACACACTCGGCCCCCGCTATTTTCCTCAGCACGCGAAGCTGGAGAACGCGGAGAGTCATTCTAGACTAGCAGGACAAGCGCTGTTAATGCCAGAGGAGCACGGC
Source organism: Eulacestoma nigropectus (assembly GCA_013397775.1). Lineage (NCBI taxonomy): Eukaryota > Metazoa > Chordata > Aves > Passeriformes > Eulacestoma > Eulacestoma nigropectus. The sequence goes on along the minus strand of VZTE01004978.1, from coordinate 7,941 downwards.
CCCAGGGCTTGCTGACTGGGTGAGAAGGACGGGTTTCAGCCAAGGCTGCTGACATGACGGCAAGGGGTCGGTGGGACCCCGGCAACTCCTACAGCTCCAGCTCGATGCCTGTGTGGGCTACGTGCTGCCTGCATGATCTGAGGGGGGCTAGTGTGCTCAGCATTTGAAAAGCACCCGGGCTATGGGCAGGAGGATTTAATTGGAGATCTAAAAGTAAAAAGAAAAAGCACCTAAACCAAATCCAATGTTGAGTCCAAAACCTGATCCATGCATAGGTACTTGGTGCTGCTGTGTGACTCGGCCTTGCTGTCTGACGCCTGCACTAATAAGCAAATGCCATGACTCAGGTAATCTTCCCTCTCTCTCTGGGTCTCATTTCATTTTGCAAGCCATGGCATGAGCTAGCTTAGCCTAGCCATAAAAAACTGACTCACTTCCTAAGGGCAGGCTAAAATAACCTGAGGATTTTTTTTCTTAAGTGCTGCTTTTACCTTCTCAGCCACAACAGAAAGACATTGGGGATTTCTGAAGATAAAAAAGAAAAGTAAATAAAAAATCAGGTTTGTTAAACACAGATGAGATGTTCTTTCCAGCCCAATTTTCTCTGCCTCTATGAGTTGCTCCTTTTCAGAAGAGAATCTGTGCCGCTCCGGTGTCTAGTGTTTGACAATCGGCACTTCTTCTCTCTTCCCTGAGTGGTAAAGCCGGGGGGAGGGAGAGGGCTGAAAGTAAAGCAAAGAATTGTTCAGATTGCCTAGATCCCTCCAGGAAGTGATCTTTCTGCTTTTACTCCAGACACACGCCTCCCAGCTAGCCAGCGGCTCCAACTAATTAGCACACGTGATGGGAATAGGAAACAAAGCCACAAACAATAGTAGCGTGGGAACGCAGTGTAAACTGCAATTACATAGACCCCCCCTCCTCCCCCGCCC